>JANEYF010004663.1:0-335000 GCA_029963845.1 Rhamnusium bicolor | reverse complement strand
TGTATTATTTTGACTACCACACACGTTGGGTCAACAAGACTATCACATATTATTATCTAAGATGAGTTCGATATGGTATAACTTATCCCACGGTGATAGATAAATAAAATAAACACATACTATAAATATAAAATTTTAAACTGAAAATTTTCCAGGTTACAAATATAAATATGACATTGTGGGTTCATCACAGTACAGTACGAAGCACAGTTCTTTCATATAACTATACTTTTAATAATAAAATGGTTGAAATTAAAATGTGAAACCCTATTTGAATGTTTGATTAAAACTATCATTGCCAAATCATTTGCAATAAATCAAAATATTGCGTAAATTCACTAAATCAATAGATAAAGTATTAACAGGAACTTTTCAATATGACCAATCAGTGTGCAAAATATCGGAAACTGGCACCTGGTCTCCTAGAATCACTTATACCATATGCATTGGTATAAGTGATTCTAAATATAACTTACTGGCCAAATCAAAAAATTTATATTTCCTTTGTGAGCATTCTATGCGAATTTGTATCATTGTGGATAAAGCCTGTTATAATGATATTAATAAAAAGTTAAAACAACTTGAAGGCAAAATAGATAATTTACCGAAAACAGATGATGTTATTAAGAAATTTAAGCAGGATATGATAAAGAATTCTGAGTCTGCTATAGATGCATCGGTTAAGAGCATTGAGTCTTCAATTTCCCTTAAACTCGAAAAAATTAAAATCACACTGATGATAAGAAACCACATAACTCAAATAAAAATTCAATAGTTATTAAATCTAAAGATACTAATCAGCGGAATATTATGACGAAAAATGATCTATTTCGATCCTATGTATGAAGAAGTGTTTCCAATGTTAAAGTGTTAGTAATGGAGATCTCGTTATCAGCTGCAATACTAATGAGGAAGTAAAAAATTTAAGGAAATTGCAACCAGCAAATTAGCTGAAAAGTATGAAGTTAAGGAAGTTACAGATCTACACCCAAGGATAAAAATTGTCTGACTATCCCAGAAACTTAAAGGTGATGAGATTGTTCGACTGATTAAAACTAAAAATAAGTATTTGTTCGAAGATATATGTGACTTAAAAGTAATTAGGATCAGCTCTGTCAGAAATAAGACCAATATAATATATCAGGTTACTCTCTAGATCCAAATACATATTATGTTAAGGTTATAAAAAATGGTAAATTGTTTATTGGTTACAATTACAGTTCTATATACAGCGATCTTGAAATTATAACGTGCTTTAAATGTTGTGGGTTTGGCCATATCGCTAATAATTACAACAATGTATTTGTACAGCGTTATTCAACAAAATTATACTAAACAAAACTATATTTTGTTTATTTTTTGTTTGAGAAAGATTTTTCAAATAAAAGTTGTAGTGAATCAAATAAACTCTTTTTAGAATCCCTGCAAATAATTTATAGGTGGTCTCATAAACGCAGGACAAACCAAACTTATTTTTTTTTAATAGAATACCATATCTGTTTTACATTTTTGAAATATGTGTTCTTTTGTGATTTCATATATATATATAGATATGTTGTAACTTATATTTTACTGTTTTTCATTAATTGTAAAAAATTGTATACTATCAGCATCTACCAGGTTATCAGGTTAGCCATGGACGAAAAACATTTAATTTGACACTCGTGCATTACAGAATAATTTAATAAATTCAAAAAGCAAACAGCGTAATAATTATTAATATAACTATTATTATACATATTATACCAAATAAAATGTTACCCGTTGAAGAGTTCGTGTTATTTTGTATAAATAGTGAACATATCGTATCGCTTTGATAAAGTAAACGTTTTCACAAAAAATATGACATACAAAACCACGCAGTTTGCCTTTTGAATTTATTAAATTATTTTGTAGGGCATACGTATCAGTTTAACTGTTTTTCATGACGAACATGACAACCATGTAGATGCTGGTAGTATAAAATTTGCAATAAATAAAAACAGTAAAAGATGAGATACAACATATCTATATATTTAAAATCTCAAAAAACACAGATTTCAGAAATGTAAAAAAAATGTAACCTTGGTTTGTCCCGCTTTTGTATATTCTTTGTAGGGATTCTAAAATAGTTCATTTGATTCACTGTAACTTTTATTTAAAACATTTTTTTCGTAACTCGAAAAATAAACAAAATATAGGGGTGGGCCTTTTCGTTGGATAAACCTGTATGTCCGAAATATGCAGATAATCATAGAGTGTAGGGTTGTAATCCTTTGGGTTTTTTAAAATGCGTCCACTGTACGAATATTAAACGTAAGCAAACTGTAGATATTAATACCGATTATGCTATATGGGATGGAAAGAACTGTTATGTTTATAAGCAATGAATAGAAGAATTTAAAACTGATTTTCTTAGGCGAAATTCACACCAAAACGATAGGCAAAGCTTATGTAGACCATTGCGATAGGCCACAAGAAACGGTCAACTAACTAGCTACAAGCCAAAAGGGATATCATATCTCTCATGTATTCACACCGAAACGATTAATTGTTAGTATGTAGAAGATATCAGGTATGAACAACGTGTTGATAGCATATTACATGCTAAGTAGACGAAGATTTTGTCTGTCTGTATCAGCAACACTATCTCTAGCAATGCGACAGGAATGTTTCTCGCGGTTCAAATCGTTTATCCTTAGGAGATATTTCGGTCTGAGCGGGCTATGTTAAACGCAATGTTAATTTTACGAGCAACATATCCCGTATTGTATATCGCTTGTTGCCTATTGCTTTGGTATGAATTCCACCTTAACGTTAGCAACCCCAGATTGAATAGTCTACACCGCCTCCCATCATGTCTGAACCTAATTCGCGATTAACTATCAGTTTCACAAGTTATATAAATATTTACTATCAAAACTTTCGTGGATTAAACACTAAAACGCACGAATTATATAATGTCGTTGCCGGACAGCAAGCAACTCATGATATATTTTCGTTTCTTGAAACCTGGTTGAACGATGGTGTGTCTAATAACAAACTTTTTGATGTGAATTTACTGTTTATCGTTCAGACAGGGATTTTCAATCGAATCAAACCAATAAAGATGGTGGCGTCTTGATGCCTATCCGAGAAAATATATTATTCTATGCGTATTGACCTCAACAGTAAAAATGTGATATCGGATAGTCATAGTATTGTTGATGTACTGGGTGTTAAAATTAAACTGGGCTTAAAATATCTAAATATTGTTACGTGGTTGCTATCCCCACAAACGCGACAATTTGTAGAATAGTCGATTGAGAATCCAAGCAACACCTACTTACTACTTTATTTACTAATTAACAAGTAACAACAATAACTTAATGAAGGACTTAATTATAATCACAATTAACATTTATAAACTGCTATCTTTCTTCTTCTTTACTCATTCACTTCCAACTTAAAACTGACTTCTCGGCTGAACGTACGCCTTATACAGCATGTCCGGCGATGTGGTAGACAAGAGGACAAACGGACTAAAAATTTCATTTTTCGAGGAAGTCATTTTTTATAAAAAAATTTGCTTGATGAAAAACTACGATTGTCGATGAAAAAATATAAAAATTTTATACAGGGTGTCCAAAAATTTAAAAATTCTAATTTTTTACAAGAGTAAAGTACCTTTTATTATAATTTTTTTGCAATATGCTATACAAGAAAATTGTTTCAAATCATCACATTTTCTAAAATAACAACATAACAGAAATAAATTATTACAGTGTCAAGCAAAATGTCATTGTCAGTAACTTTTAAAGATTTTGTCAGTTTACAATGTTAACAACAGAGCAAAGAACATATTTAATCCAATGTTATGGTGACGGAGATTTTTCCCTGTAATGTTAAATTTGAAAGAATTTTAATGCTATCTTGCATAAAACTATATAGAATATACGTATCAAAGTTGTTCATAAATCATAACTAACCTTTCTTTATGCCCAATAAAAAATATCGACTCGGATTTTTTAAGTCTAAATTACTACGATTTTTGCGTGTTACGAGGCAGTTATTTTTTTTGTTTCAAAACAAATTATAGTCTATACTATCATGTAACATGTCAATATTCTTTCACACTCAAAGAATTGAAGAAATTAAAAGAGATTATTAAGTTACAACCATTTCATCGCTTCTATTTTAAACAATATTAGAAATAAACTGAGTTGTCGAAAGGCATTTTTTTTTAAATATACCCATAATAGTAAATCATCTAATTCAGTTCAGTTAAGCCTTATTTATATTGTAAAAGAATTAAGCATTGGACAAAAATTGTTCTGATATTCATTTCACGTGTTGTTAAACAAATTTCAGGATAATTCAAAAAAATATATTTAAAAACCTTATTTCCACAAGTAATAGTATATTAGTCTAGGGCCCAGCCATGTCTGTAGAGGGACAATTTCTGACTTGGTCACATTATCTTGATCAAGTAAATTTTGTTTCAAAATGGACGCTAACCTACAATAAGTCTCTTAATAGCATTTCTACAGAAACTGTGCTTTATCTTGTAAACTGTTGAGTTCAGAAAAATAAAATTTATTCGAAAACAGTTTTCCAAGACGATTTAGAAAAAAATTTTCATGAAAACTAAATTTTTTAAACAAAATTACAATAAATAGCAATATTTTGATTATATTACTGTTTACCGATATAATAATTATTTACGTTACAAGTCCAGTAAATGAGTTTTACAGTACGAGTTCGATGTTTACGGAACTTCGATAGTTTTGCAGATTTTGCAAATATTTCGAAGGATTCTTCATCTGTCAGAGGGATCAGTGCAAATTGATATAGTTCTAACGACTTCTCGTTATTTTAGATAATTAAAACAAGATATTAACAAAACGAAGTTTAGTTGAAAGGTACATTTATTCAAAAAACTACAACAAAATAAGACTTTTCCCAGAGCGGGGAAGCTAGTGAAGACTAGAAAAGGTAAAAAAAATACAAAATCAAAGCAGTCCGCAATTTTTTTACATCGAGAAGTTCTTGCCTCGAAGTCCTTCTGAAATAAATTGTGTTATGAAAAGTGTCATTCGAGTTGTAAATTCTATCAAACTTGCAACATTGCAGACTAGCATTTTTTAGAAAAATCTGTGAAGACATTGGTTCTTCATATGTAAATCTTCTTTATCATACAGAAGATGACTCTTGAAAAGAGTATTTTAGTTAAAAGCAGAACTTACAAGATAAATAATCAGAACATGAATGCCTGTTTTCTAGTTCTCCTTGGCTTCTTAAGCTGGCTTTCCTTGCTGATATTTTCAAATACCTATGTTAATGGTAATGGTGGGGTGGGGTGGGGGGTTAAGTAGGTCACAAACGGACCGTTTTTATCAACCCCCAGCTATCCCATCAGCCATTTGCTTCTTTTGCTCCCTCGTCGAACCTTTCAGACCTTTTAATGAAGGTCAGGATGTCACTCATTGCGAGAGAGCTCGTCTCCTCCCTTAGAAGTGCCTCAGAACCGAAAATACTATGTCTCAGGTGCCCAAACGCTTCACACAGTCCCATGAAGTGGTAAGATGTTTCTTCACCACTCCCACATCCTGGACATGTAGGGTCTTCCTTAATATCTATCAAAGATAGATGCCTCCTAAGTCTGCAGTGGCCTGTCAGAACTGTAATTAAAAGATTCAGAGTCTTCCATCTCCGGCCTATTAACCAGGCCTATCTCGATTTGTTCGGCCCTTTCACAAAATCTCGAGTTTGCCTACATTTCCTGTTGGTCCTCCAATGCTTTCTCAATTCTCGTGGGCCCACTTATTGAGGGCTGTTGTGACCTGCCATCTTGTAATGCCTAACATAAACTGAGGCCCGAAACAGGGTTCCTCGGTTCCAAGTCTAATAAATCGGGCGTTCTCGTTGCCTGGAACTTCGGTATGTCCCTGGATTCATACCAGTCTCACTGAGAAATCACACCGCTTTTAGAGCAGCCTGGTCATTAAAATAGATGTATACCATCTATTCCGTCCCATTCCTTCCGAACACCTAAATATTTTGAACAGTAGTTTGCATGGCTGCGAATTTAATATAATACCAGCAATGTACAAAATTAGCGGATTTATAAATCAACTTGACTTATGGTCGACTTCAATTAGGAAAAGGAATCTTGATTCACTTCAGTGCGTTCAAGAACTCACGGAAGATGTAGCCAAGTACAGTATCATAAATTCTGAGCAAGTTTTTGTTGACATGCAAGCTACTTTGCGCAATTTGAAACAACAGTTCTGTGACTATTTTCTCAAAGAAATTCAAACCAGTTATGCCAATTACAGATGGGCACTGAATCATTTTGTAGACAATTCTTTTGAACATGCTGAAATTCCAACAAACATGAAAGAAAACTTATTGAAATATTAAGTAATGGAATATTGAAACTAGACTTTTTTTCTAGAACCAAGATCAGTTTAGGACCAAAAAAATGTAAGAATATCCCGAACAGGCTAACGAAGCTTTTAAATATCGCTTGGAACGCGAAAATGATATCATTGTCTGTGTATCGAATACAGAGCCCAGATTTGAGAAGTTAGTTTCTGAGAATCAGGCACATACATCGCATTCGGATTTTTTTTATCTGTAGTTTGCTTTTTATGTGTAATTGTTTTTGTTCATGTTTTCCAAGGTGAAAGAGTAGTCATGTTTATGTTCCTAAATATATAACAAACATAACAAACATTAAGCCATTATATTTTTATTTACCCTGTGAAAGATGTAAATAAACCTCTTAATAAAGCATTTTTGTTTTATTATGAAAATGCTTTCCCGACTCCCCACCCCAATTTTTTTAACGCGATCCCCCAAGGAATCGCGACCCACATTTTAGGAACCACTATTCTAAAGGATCAATCTCGATTAAAATTAACGTAATGTTACGTGTTTGCTATACACACAAACACCTATACTCTAGATTCGTTGCTTGAAAGTCCAGGTAACAGTTACTCACTTTATTAACTAATTAATAATTAACAATAATAGATTACTACTTAATGTCTTAACTATAACAAACAATTGAACACTTATGAGTATCTTTCTTATTTCTTCTTACTCGTTCACGTTTAACTTAAGACTGAGTCTCGGTCCACCGTGCGTCTTATTTATACATCCATTCACACGTTCCTATCAGGTAATTCATTGTTCCCTACATACTTGGCTAGTCTCTCTATATGCACCACCTTTATCTTTGATTTTGCTTTGCTGAATTCGGTCTACAATGTCGTTTATTCTGGTGACGACAGTATATGGTCCTTCCCAAGGGTAATGAAGCTTCTGGGCCCTACCTTCCTTTCGTTCTGGGTTATATTGCCAAACCAACTCTCCCATCTGGTACCCTCCTGAATTCATAACAACGAGCCTTCATACGGTCATTTTTTATTGCAATTCGCTCAAATGGAGCCCTAGAGTTATATTGCTTATTTCTTATTTGTGGCCCCATTCTTGACGCGCAAACTTCACATTGGCGGCACCAAGCCTCCACATATTGACGACTATTTACCCAGTTGAAACGTTCTCTTACATTTGTCAGAGTTTTGTTGAAGCCAAAATATCCGCTAGACGTTCCATTATGCACATGCTGAAGTACATTTGCTACGTGACACCTGGGGATTAGCAATTAATTTCAAAGTAACTTTCCTCCCATCTGGACTTTCTCACGCTCTCTTCAGCAGTCCATCCTCTACTCTAAGGGAGTCCCATTCTGCCCATAAAGCCTTCAGCACCACTGATTCATTTGAAATGTCCTTCCAGTCGGGTCGGGTTCCTCTTTCTATCCATTTCAGAATAGGACCAGTTTCATTATCGATCACAACGGTATTCATTATTTGTACATTTTGCTGTTTTTCCCTGCGGTGGCAAGTCTTGCAGTCTTTCTGACACGGTCTTTTGGAAAGGCCATCTGCCATATTCCCCGAAGTACCAGCTCCCCAGTTCTCCTGCGGGTTCTCCATTACTGCGACATTTACCTTATTAGAGCTGCGCTGACGACAGTTACTCTGAATATGACCCACTCTGACACACTTATAACAGCACAGGCCTTCTCCACTCTGTCTCCCACTACTTTGCTGTTGGTTTTGTCTCGGCTGGAGAATCGAGTTTATCAGTAGTTGCATGATCTTTTGTACTTCGGACATTACATCTTGATGTTGAGCTCATGACAGTTCCTCTAATATGGCCCAATTTGCCACACTTATAACAACCTCCATTCGCTACCGCTATTTTGTTGTTCTCGTCTTGTTTGGGAATTCATCTTTGTCAATAGTTGTGCGATCAACTTTTGATTAATCTCAGATGCATTCATTAGCTTACTCCATTTCTACTCTCAGAGATTTAGGAACAAAAGGAAGACTGAACTGTGCGTTTTATGTGGAAAAGGAGCCAAAATCAGATATGGTCCAATTCACGAGCCTATTGAATGTTTAAATCACGTTCTTGTATATGCTTTGTCTAGGTGTGACACAACAAGCAAGTTTTCTATAAAGCATGCATCTCTGAAACGTAAAATAGGAAAATTTTGGGAAGGAAATAGATAGCACTATGACTTACGCTGCTGAGTCGTAATTTGCAGGTCTCATAAAATGTCACTGAATGAGTACGGAATCTTGATATTTTGTGGAAAAGTACGTCAGTGTTATCTTCACATCAAAGGTTTCAATCCTCTTCAGAACTGCATACGTGTCGATTCAAACAGTATCATTCATTGAAGTGCCTTGATTTCACAAAACCTCCACCAACATCATCTTCCACTCATATTCATATAAGGTGAGCTTATCTTCAGAGTTACCGTTGGTACCACATATCTGAAGAATCATTAGTCCTAAATCCATTTATAACTACTGACATCATTCAGATGTTCCGGTGTCATGCAAATGTAAGAAATATTCGAGAGAGCTGTATGTAAATGTCACGAAGACATAATTTCATGTTAAAAATTCTGTGAGTGTGGAAAAAATGAAGAATATCAATAACTTTGATATTAAATGTTCCTCTATATATGCGTTAATTTTTACATTTTTATGTTTATTGATATAACCGTCTGTTAATCAATTTCATTTATTTATTTATTTATTCATTCATACAAGTTTTATTTATTTACTTATTTAGTCATGTAATTAAATGTATATTTCTTTATGAAAAAATGACGGTTTGAATAAACCTTGTCAATTTTGTAAATATGTTATCAAAATAATTAATCACGCATTTTCAGATTGTCGGCATTTTTTTGTAAAAACTGTTAACTTTAGCAAATATTTGTAATAACAAAATTTGCCTCAAATTGATTTCTAAAAATTGTAGTGGTAATATTTATATCGCTAAAGTCAATAGTTTCTAAGAAATAGACAAGTTTCTCGGGAAATGAATATTTCATTAGTTGACGGCCATTTTAAAAACAAACTGACGGGTTCTAGAATATGTGAGCAGGTCAGAATTCAATTTTTAATATCCTACAACACATTAAAGAAGAGATATTTTCTATACGCCAATTTTTCAACAGACATTTGGTAGGTTTCTGGATTATATGTCTAAAGATACGATTTACAATATAAATATATGTACTATATTAACGAAGTTAGTCAAGTAAGGAATCGTAGTTGGCCACGTTGCGTATTTAATTTATTCTTAATAAGTAAGAACGATTGAAGATTGCGAATTCCCGCGTGGCGGATTACCGTGGCCATTTAATGTAAATACAACTAATTACAGGGACTTATTTAGTTCCTTTTGTCCGTGAATGGTTGTTTGTGGTTCTCAGCATACATATGCATCATTAATAGAGCTTCTGTAGTATCCTCTGATAAATTTCAATGCATTGCTGAAAACGTCGCGTCGATGTGTGTTTTGAAAATCAACGTTTTACATCCAAAGATGTAACAGTTGAGCGTCAGTAGCACTCCCATCGCTTAGGCCATCTTTAAGGTCACACAGTTTTTTAATGTCCGGATTTTTATTTAATACGTCTTGAAATTTCTTCGCAATGCGAAAACCAGGATTATCTATTAACGTCTGTAATGCCAAATTTACTTTGTCCACTATTTCCAAAGATTGAGATAAGGATAAACTAATTTGAAATTTTTCGAGAGCATATGTTAATAACATACTGTCATTTTTATGACAGTGAGCAAATCTTGTTTGACCGTGCATTGTTTGCTGCTGATTTTCCTTTACAGTGTTAGAGTCTGATGTGAATATTACAGATTTAACATGTTCGAACTATATATTACACTAAAATGCCGCTTGCAACCATATTCCCTATTATTGTTTTCCAACCTTTTACTGTCCAGCAAATACGAGTTCGACGGCCTATGTCATCGAAATTTTTTTTAAAATAACAACACCGATTTAAAATTTTCGAGAAAAATGGCTTTATACAACGGAAAACATAATTAAAATTCTTATGAAACCATTCTAGATGTTCAAAATGCCACCCGTTCACTTCATGGTACAACACCAGATGAATTTCAAAATTAATTTAAAACGTTGTTAACAATGTGAATTAACCAGATTTCATGCATAACTCTATCTTTGAGTTTCTCGATATTTTTTGGTTTATTGTAATACGCCCTGCTTTTTAGTCAAGTGGGTTAAATTTGGTGATTGCGCTGGCCACTTTATTGCCTCTCTTCTCCTTATCCACCTCTTTGGTAAAATTTGAACTAGATAAGTACGCAGAGATGGTGCAAAATTGAGCGGTAATTAGCCTTGTTGATACCAGAAAAAGTTGTGTGGTATCAGAATCATTCATTCGAGTATAGTATTGCAAGTGCGAGAATTAATTTATGCCTCAAATATGACAAATATTCTACAGATTAAAATTGATTTATAAGAATTGTATTTGAACAGATATTGCACGATTTAACGCTATTCTTCTTGTAAATTTTGTTACGAAATATTCTAAAGTTTTATACCACTAAAAGGACTATTTTAAAGAACTATTAAAATTATAAGAAAACTCTGGGCCGCCACTTAAATGATATTATCATGTCATTAATCAACAAAAACAATATATATTTTTAAGTACCTATAAACAATTGAAAAAAATACGAAAAAAATGTGTTAACAATTTCAATGAATTTTTCTAAATTTTACCCCCGCACTGTGTATTCCCGCGTGAATATGTTTAATCAATTAAGTCTGTGGTACAGTTACCCAAAGCAGAGAATGATTATGCTGAAATTATGTGAAAAGAAGAGGGGAGGTTGGGTCGTTATTAAAGTGACAAGTTCAGGATTAACTTTTGTTCTGACTACATTTAAAATTCAAACCTTTCAGTAACTCAAGCATAGTACAATTTACTTTGAATAACACCAGGTTTTAATTTGCTTTTAAAAATACCTAATATTCTAGATTTTTAAGGCAAATGCTAAATAAGTTGTGACAGCAATAATTTCACAGTTTCTGTAATTTGAAAAATCATTTCCATTAATAAGATATTTATGCATATAAAGTATACTACAAGAAAGCATTATGTTCAACAACATATTTAACATTACGTCGTATAGTAAATTACTGAACTCACAGGTGCTTTATAACGTATACAAACTACAGAGGAAGGTCGCTTGCATAATTGTTATTTGAATTAGATACTGGACAAAGACTCTGACTAACAGGTTAATTGAAGCTCTATTTGCATTTTCTCCTCTGCAGTGTTGCACCTGCTTTAAATAATGAAACGTGAGAGATCAAAGTGTATTGACTAATATTTTGTGTAGTAGCCATTACATTCTGACTTGCATTGAGTTGATTATAATGCAAGCTGGTGAACATATTACAGAGTAGATTCTGTACAATTTATTTCATATTTTAAGAACCAATAAAAATGCGTCTTGGCAGAGCGGCTTTGGTAAGGGTGTTTTTTCCGATGAGACGCACCTAGAACCCATCACACAAAAATACCAGATTTAAATGAAGAAACAACCCCAAACACAATTATTTAACAATATTTAATGCTAAATATATCGTATCCTCAATTTCTTACAAGGCTATAAATTTATTGAAAACATTTTTACGTTTAATATAAAATAAGATATCATTTAATTATAATTTTGGAATGAGCTGTCACCAAAATAATATGGTAATAAATTCACAGTATTATTATTTTTCTACAGCTGGTTTTTCAACTCACATTAAATTTATTTGGTGGATAACTGCCTTGGATACGATTATATAGAACAATCTGCTACCCTATTTATTCTTGTACCCCTACCTTGTAGGGTAGGGTATGTAATCACAAAACTACTAGGCGTGGACACGTAGTAAGTCGAGACACTACTTAGTCTGGATAAGTTAAGGATTATTACGATAAAATAAAACTAGCTGAGATCTCAGGGCATTTACACCCAGTTCATCTGAATTTCAATACCATAAAATTAATTACTCTACTTAAACTTACTAACCATGAATTACTCATTCTCTTTATAAGGTGGTGCTGTAAAATATCAAATTTAACAACTATGAAACAGGGTATATATTCATATAACTTTAAACAAAGAGAATAACACATAAAAAAACTTTTTTACATTACTTTACGATATGTGCCTCAAATATTAATTAAAGCATTTACTAAGGACCCAACCATTATTCACAGAGTGTATACCAGAAATTAAAACAAGGTTTTAATTACCCTGAATGTGGCCACAATGAAGGTTCACAGCATATCGTTGTTAAACTTAAACTAAACAAAATGAGATGATATTTCCTTATCATAAAAATCAAAACAATATATGAGTCCACTAGATGCAATAGTGTGTATATGACATCCATGTCATTCTGAGATATTTGCAGAAAACTGTTTACGACTAGAACTAGTGGAATTCTATACTGAACATTTTATCAATAAATGGAGCGGCATTGCTTGACAACATGGGACAAGATTTTTACCAATATAATGATTATTAACGGTTAAATTACCAGTTTAAAAATATCATATACACAGTTTTGCAACTAACGTAATGTTTTTGGGTGATTTTTATGTAATAAAAGATTGAACATGTCTCAGTAATTATTATTTTATTTATTAATATTAAAACACAAACAGCATAAAAGGGTAATAAAAAATATAAAATGATTTATATTCTCATTTCAATGTCATTTTCACATTCGAAAATGTCGTTTTCATCAGTTTCTTCAGTTTGATGTTGTTGATCAAAATGAATAATCTTATAGAATTCAAGCTTTGGATCTTGCCTCCAATCATCTCCATAGTGTTTTTTCAGCAATGTATCTATGGTGGATTTATTCCCTCTGAGTTTATTTTGAATGGGCAATAATTTTGGTTTGAATTGATCAAATCTTTTATTTCTTTTGAGAATGAACTTGCCTTCGCAACAATCACTCCGGTAATTTACCTCGCCTCTTACATTCACCGAATTTCCACTTTTGGTGAATATAAATCTTTTGGATGGATTGAATTTGAAATGCCATTGACCTGGAAGTTTTGTCAAATTTTTAATTTGTTCTTTCCAATCGAATATTCTCCAGTCGTTGCCCAATCTTTTAATAGTCGAGTGATTTTTGATGATATCTTCATATTCTTCCCTGCTTATAACTATATTAATTTTTCTTAGGCTTCTTTCAATTAGTCCAAAAACCCTGTCTGGAGGGAGAAATGAATGTTCCACTATTGGGAAGATAACTTCAATAGTATTAATATGCGTGGGTGCTTCCCGAGCCAACCAGCATGGACATAAGTACAGCGTTTTTATTCTGCCCTCCACAACCGTCTGCAAATAGGCTCACTGTTTCTATAGTATTCGAAAATTGATGGTTTTTCGAAAGGTTATGAATAGCAGAGGAAATTGCGTTTGAATCTTTTGGGGAATCCATTTCCACCCAAACATACGAAAAAACATTATTTGGTGTAAGTTGACTTTTTGGAGTTCCCTTTGACCACTGTTAAGTTGTAATAATTAATTTGTTGACTGAAATATGCGGCCTGATCTGGAAGCTTTGGTAGACTTAAATTTTTCTGGTAGCCAAAAGAAAGTTTGGATGTAATTTTCCTCGCTTTTCAATAATCTATAAAATTATCTTGCTTTTAATGTATGGACTCTCTGCTCTGTAAGGATTTGGACTTTTTCTTGTTGTGTAATTGCTTTCGCTATCGATTCCTTTGCTCGAAGACATGTTGAGTAAACGTCAGTCATTGGTGTTCCAAAAGCAATGTTATAATTTGAATTAACATAATCTCGGAAGTAACTGAGTTTCACATTTTCATTGGGGTTATCAGAATACATTTTGTAGAGTTTTATAAAATTGAGAGTACATGGCAAGTACATTCGTGTTGAGCTCTTACTTCTACAATAATGAGATTCGACACAATTTATACTCTCAATGAAAGTCTTTATTGATCTTTTTTTTATTATCATTTTCGTTTGTATTCGGTCACCACCCCTCTTTTCCTGCGGATTTGAGAATATAAATTGAAGTTTCTCACTACTCTTTCAATTCTATTGGCACTTAAACTTGTTATACCCAAAAAAGATTTCTTACACACCCTGACTAAAACTCCATCTTCAACAGAGATGTAATACTTGATTGTAACAGAATGATGTGTGGTTTTATTTCGTTTAGGTTTATTGCCTAAACAATATTTCAAAATAAATGTATCTTGGTTAATTTTATCAGCCGTTTGAAATAACATTTCATGAAATTTTTTCACCTGTTGCATTGTCAATGTTCTACACATGTGAGGGCATTTTTTCCCCTCTGTGAGTGCATTTTGGATATACCGGCAATTGTTTAGCTTTATGTCTACAAAATAAAATATTTCATAATGGAGAATTTGTGTGAAACAATATTATGTCTTACCTTGATAATTTATTTATGTTTCGCTTCCACTTCTCTCTTTGAATAGGTCGCTTGCGAGATTTTTCCTTGTCGCAGGGGTTAATAGTGACACTTAAATCCATTATTAATTTTCAAAATTTATAAATAACGCACAATCTACTTTAGAACGTCACGTGACTATTCATGGACACTCATTGGTTGAAGTTCATATACAAAGTTTTGCATCCGAACTTTCCAGACAAATACAGACTTTTGGTTCTGACACGAGTTTTCAAACCTAAATTACTTAATAAAAACATAGTTTAGCAACCAACTGTTATATCTTATTATATGAGGATTACTATAACAAATTAAATGGCGTGCATAACTCATTTTTTGATTTTTATTCATATACAAACTTTTGCATCTAGTGGCCTCATATACAGTTACCAGCTACTGGCTGCACATAAAGCTCTTGCTTGTCCCCTTTTACTTAGACTTGGAATTCACACCGTGCTAATGTAGGTACATAGGCTCTTCAATCTTACGCGTGAGAACTAATACCATACCATGCCTCCGACGTGCAGAACAATACAGACCTCGTATCTAGGCTCGCAGAACGATACAAACTTCGCCCTAGGCGTGCAGAACGATGTAGACCTCGGTCCAGGCGTGCACCCTAAAGAAATATGTTTGAATTACAAACTGATCGAACTTTCACCTACTGGAAACTCAGTAATGTACTTAAACACAAAACAAAAACTATATTTTTCTAAGTATTTACCTCAAACACAGAGAGTACAGGTGTCTTCCTATTTTTCGAGTAGAACCATAAAAATCATAACCTGACTTCTCATTTGCTATGTGCCAGAACACAACATTCCTCAAAACAGTATTTATATTGTGGTATTTTAGGCAAGCGTTTATTGCAAACCAGCCTAGAAAAGAAATAAACGTGCCATCTCATGAAAAACAAAATGTCTGAGTGAAGCCTTACCAAAGATCGCTATTATATCCTGTTTCCAGTAAAAGTTCCCATCTAAATCAATTCTAACGTATTCTACTCTGCGTCCACAACAAGGGAACTTAAATTTCAGAACAAATTCCTGATATCCGTATCGAATGATCGTAGATTAGTCTTACGGAAATAGTCCTTCACGATCTTCTAACTGGTATATTCCACAAATGAACGACAAAATACCGGAAAGGTGACGATAGCACCTTGCGCAATAGAGTACAGACAAGTATTATTGGTTGCCTATAGCTTAGGAAGATTTTAGGCACAGAATAACAAATAACGAGAGAGGGTTTGCAAGGTACAGCTTTATGAGAATTTGGAACATAATAGTATATTTAATAGTAGATGGAAAACTAGTCCCTAGTCACTTAAAAGCACTATTAATTGTTTAATAATAGTTATTTACATAGAAAGTGAGTTTTGTCGCATAAGTATGACAGTGAGTATGACAGGGAGATGCCAGTGAGTCTTGGAAGCCGGCGAGCCCAGTAAAGACACTTTTTGGACGTGTTGCGTACAATATTTTTTCTGCAACTGTTTCTGCTACTATAAAAAAATTTTGTACCTTGAAGTATTTTGTAAACAAAATTTATTAAATTCAACTGGCAGATGTCAGACGCTTTTGTCTAGAATCCTTAATTAGGTACCTACCCTACTATTGTCAACCAAAAGTGACGGTAAAAACTTTACCGATCCCTTATATCACTTTACCGGGCTGGACCAGTACAGATCTATTTTCAATTAAAAAAACTGACAAATTAACTTCCTAGTAATTAATCCATTACCGATATTTAATGAGGTGGGAGATAAGCTGTTATTAATTTTAACTTTCCAACCAGAAAACTGAATTGCTGCATTGAGGTTGATGGCCAAGAAGCTGAAGAAAATGTCTCTTGCTCATGGATGCCAGTCCTTGTTGATAAGATATGTGCAATTTTCATTTGATCATCTAAAGAGTTATATATGTAACCTTCAGTTACAGCACTTGACCTCCATCTTTATAACCTTATTAATTGAAAACATTTCAGATGAAATCGGTGCGTAAATTAGATGTGTAATAAAACCAACCGCTGAAGTCAAAATTAGGTTTCGAATCATAAGACAAATCTAGTATTAACATTAAATTAAATAGCACTGTTTTAGTCTGGAATTAACAAACACCTTATCAGCAAATACAGAACATTTTTTGACCAAAAGTAATATTATGTTGTGGGTATTTTGATAAAATTGCAATTAAATAGCTGATCAATGTCATTGTGTTGAGCTGGAAGAACATGCTAGAATTGACTAGAATCATTTCTCTCTTACTTGATAATTATGATGGACGTAAAAGTTGTCCGCCATTAGATTGGATTCGTTGCTTTAGTCCTAAGGTATCTAAATTCTTTGTTGATTATTATTAATATTCGAAAAATATTTCCAGGCTTTCTATGGCACAATTCTTTGGAATTATCTTTCTATAGGATTTTTTCTTTTATACATATGAATTCTTTTAGATGGATGCTTTTCAATGAAGTAATATGAAGTAATAACAATTCTTTCATATGGAGCATATGGATTCTTAGCTATTATGTTAGCTTTATCAAGTTACCTTATGTGATCTAAATTTTATTACTCTTGTCGCTGACAAGTGATGATTTAAACTCTTGTAACTACCGGAATCGATGACCTAATCGACATGAATTCAACGGCTAAGGAATACTGGGTTAACATATAAACGGTGAATATCGAATTTGATCTGTGATGTGATCCGAAAACCACATGGAACCTCAATATAAGCTCAAGAAATCTGTAATTATTTATAGAATTCTCATGATCTATGGCTATTCTTGGATGGTAACAGGACCGGAATTTGATAAATTGCGGAGACCACCGCATATTTCAGTAACTTTACTAATACTTTATATGATACTGTCAACAAAGACCGCACTTACTTCGAAATTCTTGCTCTTGAATTGTAGCTCTGAAAATGATAAACATTTTTATCGAAACGTCGGCAATAGCTTAATTTAACAAAATAGTATAAAGTCCGAACACTTAGGAATTTTTTTATCCCTGGAAATCTAATTGTGACAAACACCAAATTATTTGTAAACTAAACAATATCTTTCGGACCATTTGGGTACCGATTATTTGAATTTGGGTAAAATGCTTTTTAAATTATGGCTTGAAGCTGGGTGGTTTATACAAAAACAGAGTTTTGAAAAACCGGTTTTCGAATTCCTGTATTCCAATAAAACCAGTTAAACCGAATTTTTACAACAAAATGTAATTAAAATGGTAAAAAAAAATATTTATACCTGTAATAAAATTTTTCGGTTTATTTGTTATTTATGGAACTACAAAAAATATAACAAAACAAAATATACTCTATACAAAACTACACAAATAGAAAAAACTAAAATAACTAAAATCTGTACAAATCCGTACGGTTTCCGATAAAACCAGTTTACGTATTAACATTTTAAAATACTGAAACTGTGTGCTTTCGTCATATCTAGGTCAACAAATATATTCAACGCTTTGTGTTTTGCATAAAGTATAAGGTATTTTGTTTGAACATTATTTATTTGGTGAACTGATCATTTTATCTATAAACGAAAATTTAGGAATCAGAAGCGCGTACAATACTGGGTTGAAACCCCTATCGCTGAGTAGCCCTTAACAAGGAACCAATCAAATGTCTTTACAGAATTTTCAGCCGCTAATGAGTTATAAGGAAAAATATAGTGTTACGCCACCCCCAAATTTGGCTAGTGTAAAAATATAACTTTTGTTTTTTTGTCATACGTTTATTGATAAAACTTGTTTACGTATTAACATTTTAAAATGAAATATAATTCACTTTATTATGTATAAATTTATATTTTTCTGTTGTTTGGGAATGTTTACAATATAATATTATATCTGCATAAAAGCCGTCACTGGGAACCAATACTTTAGTCCGAGCTTTAAGCATAATTCAATAAGTTTGTGGATTTTCATGTCAAACATTCGCCTGACTCATGAAGTTTAGTTTTACAGTAAACTTTTACTACAGTACGCTTGTGCCCAAGGCGATTTCAAGTCAAAATGTTAACGTTTCTTATTTTAATAATTAATTATTTTTTTATGTATTAATTTTCTTATCTAAAATTAGTTTTTTAAATTTATATATCGGTTTTCGAATTTTACAAATTTATCAAACAAAAAAAAAAGCTTTTAAACCCGGTTTTTAAAAACCGACATACCCTAAAGCTGGGTAACTGATGTAGTTTGTTCGTTACAGTTTATATATTTACCCTAGTATAACTTTCGGGAAACTATACGTGGGTATCGAAATACAGAACACGAGAGAGAAGAAACGATATAATTAAAACTATTCACGATTGTAGTAATTTCTCGTGCAAATCTTGAGGGAAGTTGACTTTAACTATGGTTTTAAACAATTAAGATATACAATATTACAATTCAGTGAACGTGCTCTAAGCTGTAAATATACTCATATCATTTATTAAAGCCACGTACTAATCTGTCTGATATCATATGTTTAAATCGCTTAAGAGAATAAAGATTTTTCATTTATTTAAAGGATCTAAACAGTTTTATGAATTTCTTGTATCTACGAGTACATTTACTTAGACAAATTAAATTTTTCATAAGTAATGACTATGTATGACTTTCATGTAAAACTACCATTGGACATTTCAAGAGTATTATAATTTAAAGATCTAAAATTTGTGTCCTGGTCTAAGAATGATTTTATAATAAGGATAGCAGCAGAGACAAACGTTATCCTCTCTTTGTATTATGAAAATTTTATATTCGAATTTATGTGGGCCACAACGCTTGTTTGTAGGTTGTTCAAATATTAAATTGTGTGATGTAGTTATATAATATTTATGTATGATTTGGCTTCCAAGATCACCGAATTGCAATCCCATTAGAAAATCAATAATATAACGAATTGGTCAACCACCGGGCTTTAATCAGCTTAGTTTTTAATTTACTACTGTAGGTCAATATTCAACGATGTTATACGGGGTGTATACGCATCGGTCCACTAAAGTTATAAATACAGTTTTATTAAATTTAGTTAGATTAAACTTTTCCATAGATATCCAGCAAAAACTCTATAACGTACAAAAAGAAAGAGTTATTGTTTTACTTTTTTTGAATGTTTATAATAGATCGATTGAAGTAGAAAAACAAGCTTTTTAATTTAGTCGATGGTTCGCTGTGTTCATCAACATCTTCAGTATTGGTTAAATTGGGTTTTTTTCTTGTTCGTAATGAGTAATAAGTTAAACAACAAATAAAAACTAGTACAAGACAAAGGTTGAACTAAATACAACATAAAGCCCTTTAAATAAAGGCCTTTAATGTTTCATGCAATACACAGCAAAATAATTTAAGAGCCCAATTTACATTAAAACATACAGTAAAAATACTTGCATTTAACTTTTAAACAAAACAACAATTAATATTTTGATAGTTTTGCTCATTTAATAATTCAACAGTTTGCCAACAACTGTTACTTTTGAACGTTACTTGTTGGCCAAAAATAACCAATATGAATAATCATTATACTTCAGGAGAAAAATACGATATGGTAAACTAATATTTTCAAAATAATAAAAACGCTTGTGCTGCCCAGCGAGAATATGGACAAATATATCCGAATAGGAAATTGCCTGACAGGAAAACTATTAAGTTGGCAGATAATTTATTAAAACATACAGGAGCAATTCAAAATAAAAAGAAACGAGGAATAGTCAACGAAGATAGAGAATTCAGTGTTTTACTCTATTTTCAAGAGAAGCCAAGAAATTCAATAAGAGATGCAATGAGGTATTTGAATTTTTCTTATGGAACCATACAGAGAACTTTAAAAAAACATAAACTTAAGGATTATAGTATATTGCCTGTTCAAAAATTATTCCCTCAAGATAATGAAAAGCGGCAACAATTTTGTAGAAATATGATCAACAGGTATGACATTGATAATAATATATTTAATAAAATATGTTGCACCGATGAGGCATAATTCAACACATCTGGTATCTTCAACAGAAGAAATTCACATTTTTGGTCTTCCGAAAATCCTCATATTTCTGAAGAGATTCAATTCCAAGGAAGGAAATCCATAAATGTTTGGTTTGGAATAATAAATAAAAAAATTATAGGGCCTATTTTTCACGAAGGCTCCCTTAGAGGACCATTGTATTTAGATATGTTAAGAAATGATGTAAATAATTTATTAGAAGAAATGCAATTGCAATTCGATGTTATTTGGCAGCAGAACGGGGCACCCCCACATAATATTAATGATGTTACAAATTACTTAAACACAACATATCAAGAATGGATAGGAAAACGAGGAACTATTGCTTGGCCACCTCGTAGTCCAGACCTAACTCCATTAGACACGTTTCTTTGGCGCCATTTAAAAAAATATTGTTAAAAAAAAGTAGCAACAACTTGGAAGAAATAAAGGAAAAATTAGAACAGAAATACGAAATTTGAATAATAACAACGCTGTTATGGCAAATGTAATGGGAAACTCAAGAAAACGATACGTTCTGTGTATAGAACACAATGGAGGGCACATAGAGAAATTTTTGTGATATTTTATTATTAATTAACTAGCAATAAATTATTGTTAATTTACTATATTTCTGTAGCCGTTAAAGAATTTAAATATTTTCATTTACTACTCTTATTTTAATGGATAATATTATTTTTAATAAATTATCTACCACTTCAATAGTGTTCTTTAGTTATTTTCTATATTTGTAGTTTTTTTAGCTGGCTGGGCAAAATAAGCGTTTTTCATTTATTTATTTTTTTTTTTCAATATAATAATTTAACTAATAACTGAGCATAGTTTCATGAGGATAATAAAAAAGAAATTAAATATAGGTAAATTAGGCAAAAAGTTAATAGTTATAATAGTCAAACTGTCAAACTAACACTTTTGTTTTACTATCAGAGCCACCTAGATAGTATTCCTTGATATCTGTTAAGTAACGTATTTTATATTGAAAAAAATCGATTATCGGAATCTTTACTGAAGATACTATATGAAAAGTATATATATTTGAAATCAGAATAAGACGTCCTATTCAAATATGGGTACTTCTATTTAAAAAAAGTAACTTAGACCTCCATCTTCTTTATTTGATGTTCAGTTGTTTTTCTGTTAATGTGTCTGGATTCCTTTTTAAAAAACCCTACAAAAAGCATTTTTCATTTTTTTTCGTATCTTTCCAAAAAACCGAAAAAATGGGGGTGGGAGGCTTATGTGGATCACCCGGTACAAAGAAGTCACTGTATTGTTAGAATACTGTAATTTCTCTCTACCAAACACTTGCTTTTAAATATTTCTGTCCTTCTGCTTTTTAGTAAATGGTAACTTTGGCAATTGTAAATAATAATATTTATAATAATAATAATAAATGCCTATTATTATCAATAATGTAGTCTAATTTTTACAAAAGCTATATTGCAAATTTAAATATATTATGCACCATTGAAAGGAGGCGAAGTTCAGTACAATGTACTGTTCTACCACTTAACCTTCGGATCTATTTAATCTAATTTAATTAATTACTCTAATAATATAATAAATATTTACTATAAAATTTAAATTGATTGCAGTAATTATGTATTTACTTCAATAAACCGTGTATTCATACACTATATTCATTTTACGTTATATAGTGAATCGCGAAATGGGCAAACAAGTGAGATGTGTATAGGCATTCCATTGAAGTAAATAATAATAATAATAATAATAATAATAAATTTATTCACCATCAGACCTACATGAAGGTATCGGTATCGTCAATCAAGTTTACAAAGCTTTAGTCTAAAAGTATCTTAAAATTAAGTTAAACAAAATAAAAATCTAAAATAGCGTTTACAACAAATTCTAAAATTAATAATTTAAATGAATTTACTTATAATGCATATTATCATTCAAAAGAATATTGTATAAATTCATCTACAGTATAAAACATATGATTGAGCAACAATTTTTTTACATCTCTCTTAAA
The DNA here is from genome assembly GCA_029963845.1 of Rhamnusium bicolor. Classification (NCBI taxonomy): domain Eukaryota; kingdom Metazoa; phylum Arthropoda; class Insecta; order Coleoptera; family Cerambycidae; genus Rhamnusium; species Rhamnusium bicolor. Next base: position 312,167 of record JANEYF010004663.1, on the reverse strand, counting down.
ATGTTTGATGTTATTGATTTCTTTAATGTGTGCAGGAAGCTTATTATATAGTTTTGCTCCAACATATGTGGGCTTTTCTCATAAAGTGACAAATTATGGTTAGGTGTCAATAAATTGTTTTGTCCGCGAGTATTATAATCATGGTAATAATTGTTTCTTAAAAAAAGTATTTAAATTTGATTTTACAAATACAACTACTTCAATAATATAAATGCAAGCTAACGGTAGCAATTGTAACTCTTTAAAATAAGTTTTACAGGAAGTTCGTATACTGACCCCTACTATATTTCTAACTGCCTTTTTTTGTAATTTAAACACTCTCTCAAAATGATGGGACGAGCCCCAAAACATAATACCATATGAGACTTTTGAATGAAACTGGGCGTAATAATAAGACAGTACAACAGTTCTATTTGTAACATTTCTCAATCTGTAGAGAGCAAAACAGACTGGAGATAGTTTTTTACATAACAGTGTATAATGCATATCCCAATTCAGAGCACTGTCTATATGTATACCTAAGAATTTTGTGGAAGTGACTTGCTCTAAAGATTTACCTTGAATTTTAAGTAAATAACTCTCGTAGTGATATATTAATCTAGGAGAAAAATGAATAAACACAGTTTTATCGCCATTTAGTATCAACTTTTCATTTTCAAACTTAGAAACAAATGAATTAATTTTACTCTGAGTATCAGTCATAAGATTATTGATGTTTTCATTTACATTCAAAATTGAATTATCATCTGCAAACATTACCAGGAGACAGGAGTTTATTATGTTAGGTAAATCATTGATAAAAAGTATAAAAAGTAGTGGCCCCAGAATGGAGCCTTGAGGTACACCACGTTTAATAAGTAATTCATTAGATTTTACGTTGTCAATTTCTACCAGTTGCTTACGATTAGACAGGTATGACTCAAGCCACTCACCCAGCCTTCCACGAAATCCATATTCATTAAGTTTCCGTAAGAGTAAAGCATGATCCACCAAATCAAACGCTTTACTCAAATCCATAAAAACTCCGAAACATTTTTTATTTTTATCTAAATTTTCATAAAGTTTATTTAGAAGAGAAAGTATCGCGGAGTGTGTCGACCTGCCCACTCGAAACCCATGTTGCTCATCACACAGTATATTATATTTATCACAAAATCTCAGCATTCTGTTATAAATTACTCTTTCCAATATTTTTGATATTGATGATAACAACGAAATAGGCCTGTAATTATCCAAAATTAACTTATCCCCTTTTTTATGTAAAGGTGTAATCTTCGCTGTTTTAAAAATATCTGGAAATACACCTGTTGATAGAGACCAATTAATCAGATATGTTAGGGGGGCTACAATATACCAAACTACCGATTTTAACATATTTGTAGTAATGTTGTCTATGCCACATGCATTAGATTTCTTAAGAGATATTATTATATTAAAAATTTCATTTTCCGACACCGGATCCAGGAATATTGTAGAACATGCTTTGTCTGTATTGATGGAACGGTCTTCATTATTTTTAAAACGTTCTGCTAAAATATTTGGTAATTGCAGAAAATGAGCATTGGTAGTATTGGCAAGTTCTTGAGGATTTGTTATTATTTTATTATTAACTCTCAGTTCTTGAATTTTATTGTGCTTGGTATTATTTCTACCCAAATCATTATTTATAATAGACCAGGCCGCCTTAGATTTGTTAGAGGCATTTTTAAATTTGTTGTCATTGTACAATCTTTTCGCCGCCATTACATCTTTATCATGTACCTTTTTATACAATTTATACGCATTCTCATCCTCAAGTCTCCTAGTTGCGATCTTAATTTTATTTAGTAATTTCAGTTTCTCGCATGAAATTCTAATTTGTTGCGTTATCCATCTGTTTTTGTTACAATTTATTTTAATATTAGAAAAGGGAAAACTTATATCAACATAGTAAAACAAATTACCACTAAAGGCTTTAAAACCGTTATTTACAGAATTTGCATGATATACATTGCTCCAAATTTCTCGGCTAACATTTTGATTAAAGGTCTGGTAATTACTATCAGAAAATACTCTAGTTTTTCTGTGTTTCTCATTTGGTAAAATATTTGGAATATTAAAAGATAAGATTTGGCATGTGTGGTCTGATAATCCATTCGGTACTATTTTACAAATAGAATTATTGCAACTGTTGTTTACAAAATTGCTACAAATATAATCTATGCAAGTTGAGGAATTTATGGATATTCTAGTTGGTTCATTAATGTGATAATCAAGATTGTACATGTTAAAAAGATCAGATAAACGATATTTATATGCACTATTCGATAAATAATCAATATTCAAATCGCCGCACAATATAAGTAAAGACTTATCTTTTAGTAAATTATTTAGTAAGTCGTCTAGAGTGTCAAAAAATATATTGATGTCACCAGTAGGTGATCGATAAATAGCCACAATTTTTAATTTTTTGCTATTTAATTTAATTTCTATACCTGCTAGTTCTATATCTTTATCTTTTGATATCTTTTTCAATTCCAGAATTTCATTAATACTTATATTGAGCGTCGATTTATGAAAGATACTAACACCACCATTCTTATACATGCTTCTACAGAAAGTAGCTTTATTAACGTAACCATGTACATGTATTGCATCTATTTCTGTTTGCTGAAGCCATGTCTCTGTTATACACAATATATCTACATCATATTCATCAAGCTCGATTTCCAATTGATCAATTTTATTTTTGATGCATTGTATGTTTTGATGATATAAGTTAAAATTAAGGACATTCTTTATTTTATTATTGTCATTATTTTTTGTTAATTGCTATTCACTATTTATATTGTATTTAATTTTTTGTCTTTGAATATCTATTTTCTTCAGAAAGATGGGACAATTAATATCAAATATGGAATGATTGATGTCAAATTCTGTTTTTAATGCAGCATTAGCATCTATACAGTTAATGCATAATGCAATAGTTTATAACAGAATAATAACAATAACGATAATAATAAATAACAATAAAAATTGCAATCACTAGTGCTCGAGTACAACGAAATGCTAATATTTGTCTTCCAGGTATATAATTCTTAAGAAGATTAAAATAATTGTGCTATAAAAAATTAGGTTTATTTAGTTTATAAATGTGCAATTTAAATATAGGGAAAAGAAAAAAATACCAATCAACATAATGTCTTTTATATCTAAATAAGCATTCTATGATAATAGATTTGTGCTTTCTTTAGTAAATTAGTACATACATATTATTACTTACGTAATCTTCAATACAGAAGTTTATATGAAAAAACTTTAAATTTACCCATAAAAAAAAGCATTCCAAAAAAAAAAAAATAATAGAACAATGTACTTCTCTAGATTTTATATTTATAAAATCATTTTCATCTTCAATTCTATGCACAATATATAGGGTGTTTCATAACTCGGGGAGAAAAATTAAGGACCTGTACGGTGTGATATTCTGGTTAAAAACTGTAAAATAAAATTTTTGCTGGTAGGGCTTTGTTTCCCAGTTATTAGATTTCAAAGTTTCTACATGTGATCAATTTTTAACTTTAATAAATAATAGTAAGCCAAGAAATAAATGTTATAAAAAGTATGTCATGAGTAGAGTTGGCAAAAATGCGTCGCAGTACATAGGCGTACGCACCATTATAAGCGTAAGAAAAGAAATTAACTAGTAATAAAAGCAATAAACTGTTACAATGTATAACAATGTATGCACAACTTACCCTCTTAACTAGCTTGGTTATCACAAACTGGAAAAGATGTATAAAAACTTTGCAGCATTCTATGATTACAAGCATACTGAAAATAGTCTTTGAACGGATCTGCAGATGCACCATCAGTTCCATCACATATTTGTCTTAATCTGGTAAAACCGGTGTCTTGCTTTAACACACGTGCGAACTTTTCTCCAACGGGCTCATTTTTTGCGTCACCTATAGAGTGTAGCAGTCGATTTACTTCGTTCACTATTTACAGTGACTCCGCTAACGACAACGCACTGTTTTGTAAGTTTTGCATGGCGTCATGTAATCCTTTATAGTTCTTGTCAATAGTTTTTAAAGCTGTTTTAACAGAAACATCTTCGAATTTTGTCTGGCTTTTCTTAATAGCTGCAGCCTCGTCTGGATTGAATTGTAGTATCAGCGCTTTTACTAGTAGTAAATATTCAGTATAATAAAATGCTGCTTCCAACCATGTTCCCCAACGTGTAAGAATTGGCTCTAGTGGTTCAGGAATACCGGGACACTTACTATAAAATACGTGAAGACGTTTGGGAGATCTAAGAAACATTTTTTAGTACTTGCTATTAATGCATCTACCTCTGGAAAATCTTAACTCCAAAAAAACAATGCAAATAATAAAATAATTATAATAAATTCTCAAAAATTCCACCATCAGCGCAGATACAAGCGTGGCAATGCAAAATAAGCAAATTGTATACTGATTGGATATTTTGTTTATTTTGATTGTATTCGACTTCGTTCATTATTTGCATTAATTGCTCATGGTTATCAAATCAAGAGAAAAATCTTTCAGCAATTTTGAAATCGTTTCCTAAAAAATTCAAGTACGCCTCAGCATCCAAACGATTAGGAAGGACTTGAATCGGAAGTAGTTGTCCGTTAAAGACTCCGCCCACATACTAATAGAGAACCTTTGCTGAAAATCTCTTCTTTTAAGAACGTGTGAATTTTCTAAAGACCATACATGTTCATTATGGCCGTTATTTATGCCATCCTGAGTAAAAGTAGCTTTGTCTGACCAAAGCATCTTTAATGAAATTTTCATTTCGGTCAAGCTATTGAAGAAGCTATTGACAAAATGCGAGTCGTTGCGCGTGCACATTATGTACTTTTTTGTTTATGAAATGGATGTAAAACTCTGTTTAAGGTTCTCCAAACAAAACTATGTAATACATTAAGACGGGCAGCAATCCGCCTAGTACTAGTTCCCGGATTTTCAAGCACACGATCTATCACTTTTTCTATTTTAACATGTTTTCGGGCAGCACCGCCAGTACCAAGACGAGAATTACCTATTCCAAACTTTCGCAGCCTCTGAAAAGCGTTTGAAAATATCCGACGAGATGGTTGTCGCCTGTTAAGGAATCTCCTATTTGTATTTCTTACAAGCTTTTAATGCGTTGCCGTCACAAAAGCCATACACAAAAATAATAATAGAAAACTGCATGTTTAACAAAACAACTAAACCAACAAAGCAACATTGAAGTCTAATAAACTCGGAAACAGTTTTCTTCTGTCTTCTCACTCATGAGATACTTTTATATAATTTTTTTCATGACTTGTTGTATTTATTAAAGTTAAAAATTGATCACATGCAGAAACTTTGAAGCCTAATAATTCGGAAACAAAGCCCTACCGGCAAAAATTTTATTCTTCCTTAATTTTTCGCCTCGCGTTACGAAACACCCTGTATATTTGCAATAAATATTACCATTGTGACACCACACAATTGTTTTGCTGATGTTTTTAATAGCAATATCCAACAGAGGCAACCTTAATTTAGACAGATCATCTTTTATTGTGATACATGATTTTATGGATTTTCTATTCTTTATCACTTCAGCACATTTGACATCATTGTAGAATCTTACTAACATAGCTGATGGCCTTGGTTTGTCAATATTTATAGTTTTTTCATGTGCATAACACTTTTTAATGTCGCCATGATTTTGTCGTTATGATTTTTAAGTTCAGTTTCTCATTTATAAGATTTAACACATCGTGTCTGGTATTTTCTTATTCTGGTTCTTATCTAATGCCAAAAATTCTTATGTTTAATCTTCTTGAATGTTGTTAATTACTGTCAATTTGTTTTTCTAATATCTGTTTGTCTTTTCTTTTAGTACTTCCAATTGAGTTTTATGTGGCTATTTCACCTTCTTGTATCTTAAATTTCTCTTCCATTTTATCATAAACTGATTGTACAATTTTTTTAACAAATTATTCATTAGACAGTGGTGATTTTATTTTTTCCTCCATTATTTTTGCTATATCCTCTAGATCATTTCCTGTGAGAACTATGTTACTATTAGCACACTTTTCGAATATTATTTTGAGGTTTGTTTAAGATTTAACTATATAGTGAATTTTTTGAAGTAACAACTAAAATTACAACACTATTGCACTAATTTCAATTTCAAAAATATTTGAATCCTTAAATTTAATGTTCATTTTAGTAAAAGCATATTCTATAATAACGCGAAATTCAGCAAAAATCTTGGCGTCGTCGTCTACAAAAGCAATTTATGCTACTGTAGGTATAGAGCGGTATCGGCTTTGACATAAATTTCACAGCACAAATTAACATTATCCGTTGTTGCCGCGTTATTGTTTTAATTTGTATATTTATTAACATTATATTGTCCAACTAAAAACTGATTCAAATTGAATGTATTTAAGACCGTTATAATAGTTGGCCGCTGCCAGATAAATTTGTCAATTAAAGTGATATATGAACGTTGTATAAATGCAATAAGCAGTCATTGGCGTAACGTTGAAGTGGATAGGTGTTATATATAAAATAAATGATACAATATACTTTATACTTGGTTAAAATCAATTTAAACTTTTATATTATAAAACATGGAATACATTAATACTGGGTCTACAGAACTAGTAACACTACTATCCAAGATGTCGGTATACTATAAAACTATTAATCCTCATACAAAATAACACAAGTACGATCAACACCAAATAAGGTACTAAATTAATTTATAACCATTATCTCATAATAAATGTTGGAAATGGTTTCCTTGCTCTCTTACACATAAATTGCGTCTTTTTTATATTATTTCAAATATTTCTAAAAACAGAGGGATTTTGATTTAAATGTTCAATTTGTTCTATAATTCTTTGTCTGATTTCGTATATAGGTATTTCTGGATTTCTACACACATCATTATATAAATATCTCCGCAAAGAAGTCTAAAGGTGTAAGATCTGGATTCCTTAGTGGCCAAGCACTGGTTCCAAATCTGCCTATCCAAATCGCATAATGGTCATTCAAATATTCCTGAACAGCATGAGTATTGTATATGTTAGCACCAACTTAGTGCCAAATGATGTTTCCATAAGCTCAAGCTTAGGTAAAAATAATTTAGAAATTCTTCTAAGAAAAATTCTAAATCGTTGATTTATAATATTATATAACAATTTTCTGTAAGACTATCATTCATAGATATAAGTCCAATCACTTTGTCATACGGAATACCGCACCAACCTCCGATATATTAACGGCTAGGTATTTGAATCTCTTAATATGTATGTATGTGAATTCTCCCTAGCCCACTTTTGAACGTCTTTTCTGTTAAACATGCTTAAAACTGTAATCAGTCAATAAAATATTTTTTTAAAAAAGCATCATCTAAATCTTATTCATCTTCGATATTCTGTGAATTGTTCCTTTAGAAAGGTTTAAATCTCTTACCCTATCACAGAGCGAATTTCTTCGATTATTTTCGAAATACTGCATAACCTGAAATTCAATAATTTCTGTAATTTGCCTTCAATAATTTTTCCTTTTCGCAATTACTGAGCCTGTTACTCTGAATTTTATATATAATTACGTTCTATTGAGAATATGCCTTCCAGAACATTTTTCAATATATGAACGAAGTGCTACAGTGCATCCTTTTCAACTTTCAAGAAATGCTTCTAGCAAATTGCAATATTCTTCCCTAGTAAACGTCATTTTAATTTAAATATTTAGTTTAGCCAATCTACCTACAAATGCACTTCACATAAAATAAAATAAAAATAAAATAAAATATACTGCATATTTTATAACATAAATAACTAAATTGATTTCTGACTGTTATTATTGAGAATAAGTATAAAGTGTATTATATTGCTGGTTTGGGTTGAAAATATTAAACAAAATGGAAATATAATATATAAGGCAGATCAACAATTTTTTCACTGGTTTGAAGTGAAAAAGTAAATTTAATTAGGTGGGGTCAATAAAGATCTAATACCACATCATTTTGGGTCAGAATATCAGAATGTACCGGGTGTATCACATATAATAATATTAATAATAATATGCTTTATTTGCCCAACAGATAACCCCCCACTTACAGGACAAAGTTTCAGTACAGAATATGCGTAAAATATTATACTTAAATCTTATACTTATATTAAACTATAAACGTGTCAACTAAGGTAATAAACTTAAATTCATAATGCTACTATAATAAAAAAAATTATACAAAATTTGAAGCTGAGTACAGTAAAAGTAACAGTACCTACATGATATATAATATGGTAAATCGTATAATGAACATAAATCACACTAGGCATTAAAGTAGTTCAGATATAGATGAGAAGGAAGGAAATAATTATAATAATTAATTCGTGTATGGTAATATTTGAGCATTTTGAAGAAGTAAATAAATAAAATAAAAAGGCACAGCTATGGAGAAGATTTTTTGCAAAGATATTTCAAAACCTTGCCTAGCATATTTCAATATCTCTTTTTGTGTACAAGTGTTTATATCGCAGTATTGACTTATTTTGTTAAAATTATAACACATACTAGGTGTGCAACAAAGAATGGACACCGGCCATATCTCAGAACCTAATCATCGTACAAGTTTAGGGAAAAAATTGTCTTAAGTAAAGCGACCTTGAAAAAACGCTGGAAAATAACGAGACCAAGTTTTTTAAATTTCGTTAAGTTGCAACACCCCCCGTCCAATTGTTGACATAACACAATAAGCTGAGGGTTGTACTTATTGACCGGTAGCTCAGTGAGCAGGTCGTGAATACGGGCTTAGATTGATTTGAGTTATCACCAAAATCTAGGCTGGGCGCCAGGACTTTTACAAGTACCAAATAATTAAAATTTTACTTTAAAAGGTAAAGATAACGTTAAAACTTGAATTCGGTTGGTAAGGAAGTTGAAGACTTAAACTAACTTAAGTATCAATAAAAGTTACGTTAAATAGACAAAATACTAGTCCAACAAATAAACTAGGTGTAGCTACGATAATAAACAAAGTGAAATAGGTATTCCCTATATGTTAAGATATTTTTTTACTAAAAGAAGTTCATCTTCAAGAAAATAGAATTTAGAATGTCTGTATACAGACAGACAACTAGAAAGATAACGTAAATAAATATTTGCTAAATATAAAACAATATGATAGTTTTCAACTTGAAGGTAACGTTAAATTAAATTATTTATTAGTTCCTCGGAGAGAGGGTTCTAATGAATTGCAGATAAAGTTAAATAAAGATATCTACTTGACTATATGTTTACTTTAGATAATTAAAAGTTAATCAAGTGCCAGATAACTAGGCAGGTATTTTTGCCAGAGATCTAGGCAAGGTTCCACTAGAGTAGCGTTCCTAAATAAATACTAAGAATAGTTCAAGTAAGCATTCGATATTTTAAATTTAGAAAAACCTTACGTTACTGAGGTCTGGTTGATAAATATATGCACTGGTATAAAATAATCCACCACAAAACAAATGCACCAAATTATATAATTTTCACAAAGGTTATAAACAAATAGGTTTGCTGGTTTGGTCCAACCAGGTGTACCAATCTCCAAATGTCGCCAGTCACCACTGTTTAGAGAGCGCTACCAACGTAGCTAAGTGACCTAAAACATCAAGATACAAAAGACAAAAAACAACTAACTACGATACAAAATGGCGACATCCGTTGCCAAGTAAATCTAAAATTTACAATAACCGAAAGTTAGTTTAAATTAACACACGAAATTATTACAATATCAAAGTGATATTAGATAAATTGCCAGCAAGGCACGATAAATTGATACTAATCAATATCAATGATGGCTGTTCCAAAGAACAACCAAGGTGAACTGATCACCGAAAAGCAAATTCGCCCAAGGCGTAAATTAAGATAATTACGGTACAATATTATTATGAAAATTACCTCAAAAGTACTTTAAATCAATATAGCAACTTTTTAAATAATGATGAGCATAAAATCACAAGATAATACCAGAAAACATATAAATCTTACCAGACCGCAGAACTAGAGATGGTTTCAATAAGAACGCGGCACCAGAGACAACCACTGTCTCTGGCTGCCCTAGTAAGAAGCAAGTAGCATCGTAGTATTCTGCTACCTAAACTCGATTATAGTTTGGAAAGAGACAGACATTTGAGAGTAGAGTATGAGTAATAAAGATAGATAGATATTTAGTGCAAAAATCTGCAAAGCCCACTGTTCCAGTAGAAATCAGTGACGCCATCTCGACTAGACTGGCAGAAACTTAATTCATCGTGGAACAACAACAAACTGGAATGAAATGGCCTGCAATTTCGTTACACAGTCTAAGCGGAATAATCGACATTTAAAAAAAATATTTTTTGGCATCTCCCCACCACTTTGTGTTTGAAGATAGGATTACGATGCATATATTTTTAATGACACTTAATTGGGCAAAATATGGAGAACACCCTAATTCTCTGGTTAGTCATGGCTGTTACGCCCCCCTAGCGGCAATTTTAGAAACTCGAAAATATTTTCCAGCGATTTTTCAGGGTCACTTAAGACATTTTTTTCCCCCTAAACTTGTTCGATAATTAGTTTCTGAGATATGGCCGGCCTCGTCCATTTTTAGTTGCTCACCCGATACAATATATTGCTGATTTTAATATCACGTTGCTGTTGGCTCGAATTTTGTAAAATGTGAGATTTTGTCGACAATGCGCTCTAGGAAACAGCAGATTAATTTGTGAAAGAATTTGAAAACAATCAATTTTATTATGTAGTAGTTTATGGAGAAAAATTAACATGGAACAGATTCGTCGAAATTTCAGACTCAAAATTAAAGCTAATCAGAAGATACCTATTGTCTACCCCTCTCTTGGGATAATTATCTGTATCTTTAAAAGATAAGAATTTTAGAAATTTTCATTCAACTTGTTCTAGCCCATTATTTTCTATAAGGTAATGGGGGTCCAGATTATGGTTCCATACTCGATCTTTGATTTTAAGTAAGAGTAATATAATAATTTTAGACATAAAGAAGGTTTAGTGCCATATCCCCAAAAAAAACAACTATGCAGCTACGGACACGTGTTTCGGAGTTATTGCCCCTCATCAGCGTAGCGTAGCTAAAGAATTGGATCTAGGATGGGATAGATCAGGAACAAGAACTAAAATAAAGCTGGAAAGTAGTTCTTATTCCTGATCTATCCCATCCTAGATCCAATTCTTTAGCTACGCTACGCTGATGAGGGGCACAACTCCGAAACACGTGTCCGTAGCTGCATAGTTGTTTTTTTTTGGGATATAGCACTAAACCTTCTTTATTTTATTTTGACCCCAATAAATCTATATTATTTTGTTTGTATTTGCCAGGTGGAAACGGGCAGTATACATAGTGTGTTGACTGTGCTCATTGAGGCCCCAATTGTGGCACATGGGAACATGAAGGCACTAATTGAGTACTGTGTACTGTACTTTCCAGCTTTATTTTAGTTCTTGTTCCTGATCTATCCCATCCTAGTTCCAACTCTTTAGCTATGCTATGCTTATGAGGGTAATAACTCAAACATGTGTCCGTAGCTGCATAGTTGTTTTTTTGGGGATATGGCACTAAACCTTCTTTATTTTATTGTGACCCCAATAAATCTATATTATTTTGTTTGTATTTGTCAGGTGGAAACGGGCAGTACACATAGAGTTCTGTGTGTTGACTGTGCTCATTGAGGCCCCAATTGTGGCACATGGGAACAGGAAGGCACTAATTGAGTACTGTGTACTGTATTTTCCAGCTTTATTTTAGTTCTTGTTCCTGATTTATCCCATCCTAGATCCAGTTCTTTAGCTATGACGCTGATGAGGGGCAATAACTCCGAAACACGTGTCTGTAGCTGCATAGTTGTTTTTTTGGGGATATGGCACTAAACCTGCTTTATTTTATTTTGACCCCAATAAATCTATACAATTTTAGACATGTTGAATTAGTAAATGATTTAAAATTTCTTATGATAAATGCTAGCATTTTGAGTGCTTCTTTAGATTTAATGTTCGTATGTTCGGCAAAGATGAGTTCAGGATCGAAATATATGCCCAAGTCGTTGATTGAATTTGTGCGTTCTAGGACAGTATCATTGATTCTGTAGTTGTAGATAATATGATTTATCTTTTTTTGTGTAAGTTACTACATTACATTTGGTGGCATTGATGCCAACTTTGTTAAAAATACACAAATTGTTGACTGCGTCGAGGTTATTTTGAAGACTTATACAATCATTTACGGAACTTATGCACCTGAAAATTTTTAAATCATCTGCAAATATCAGAGAATCGCATTGTAGTTCAATACACAAATCATCTACAAATAACAAAAATAATAAGGGCCCGAGATTAGAGCCTTGTAGTACTCCGGATGATGCCAAGTATGTCGATGTTTATGTCCGTTGTAAAATACAATTTGCTTTCTCTCTTACGTATGATCGAAAAAAGTTTAGTAGGTTTAGGTTAAATCCGAACTTTTCCAACTTTTGTAGCAGTAGTTGATGATCAATGCAGTCGAAGGTTATGGTAAAGTCCATATAAGAAGTATCTTGTTGACCCTGTTCGTCTCTGACTTTAGATACGGTTTGACTGAATGACATATGATAAGTCCAAATCAAACTTTAATATCTTAGATACAGAAAGTCTTGTATGACAGTTGTTGTATATCAATGGGACTACAAATTAATATAGTCCAAACTTATACAGGATGTTCCAATTTTCTCTAGTCAAATAAATGTGTATTTTTTAAACGGAACACCATATATAATATTATATTTTTGGAGTCATTGAAAAAAATGCTTTTCAGAAATATAATATGGAGTGTATTCTCAGTATCTCATGAAATACAGAGTGCTCAACATTCCAAATCTACCCTTTAGATGCCATAGCCAAAGTAACAGACTATACTATATACTATTTAAATATATCAATTTTAACCCCAATGGATTATAGTTACTTGATAGGAATAATTAGGACATAAGCGTACTCGTGTTCGGAGATCCCGCACCATGTTTAGGCTATTCCCACGCTGTGTCAGTATTTGTCATAATTTACTCGTGTGCATTTTATTCGAATTTTTTATTTAGAGCAGTAAGTGAAACTAAAAGGCGATTAATGATATATTATCAAATAGTAGATTGCATTTATATTGAACATTTGTTTTATTTATATCTTACCTAATGTGGGTATAACATAGAAAACCCATTATGTTTCCTCCATAATTAGTGATTAAAGTAGGAAATATTGTACAGGGTGATCATTTTCAGTTCCCCGCTCGATTTCATAACTTGATATTTTACCTAAGAAAAAAATTCCAAAACTCTACATATGTATTTTTTTCTAAGGAATTCGAATTTGACAAAATAAACCAAATGAAAAAGTTGTGGCCGAAAAACTAGTAAATAGAGAAATTGACACCCTATATTAATGCGAAAATTAACATGTGACATTTCAATGATTTCAAATGTATATCACATACATAATTCTTACTTCCGGTTTAATCGGAAATTATTTCAGCTTTTCTATTTTAAGATTTAGCATAGTTTAAAGAAAATCAGTTTTTGATTCTTGCAGGATATAATAAAATATCATTCATTACCTTTCATATTTAATAAAATATTGCAGTTTGAATTCAAAACAACACAAATATATCTATGAAAACGAATAAAAACATTTAAATAATATACACATATATTTCGGATTTTAAAGTAATTATTTACTTTTATCAATATTGTCATTTCTGTAATCAGAAGACTTTATTCCAGTGGAATATACTATTCAGGTACATGTTGCAAAAAAGTATATATTTTTTTGTTCGCCTGTGTAATTTAAATACTAGACATCGTTCATTTATATCCCCACCCAAACATAGAAGTTCTATGTATCAAAGGTCAATTTGCTACAGCATTTATAAATATTACAATTTAATACCGATAAATTTAAAAGATACTGAATCTATTACGTTTAAAATAAGCTTAAAAAGTTTAGTCGCAAACAAAGCTTTTATTGTTAACTAACTTGACATGTTTTGTAATTTATAAATCGTATTAACAAACAATATGCAAACATCAATTAGTTAAATGATAAATATTTGAAACAGTTTAATTATTTTCTTTATTGTCTTGTTATATTCCTTATGATTTCTTTCTCGCTTACCTCTTATTTTGTAGTGCCTGGATACATGTTTTTATATTTCTCGTTTTATTTCTGTTAGATAAATTCAGCTTGTTTATTCACTTTTGATTATTATGCAGTGAAAATAATAATATGTACCTGATTTATGTTATTTGTTACAATTATGTAAAAAAATATAATGTTAGATTTATTCAATTTACCCGCGCAAACATATTTGAACAGTTGTTTGTATTTAATTTTCTTTTCTTATTTTGGGATATGTGGTAGAGATCGAGTGCATTAAGTGTTGCACGCTTATTGCAGGGGCGAACCTCGCATTTTCATTACTTTCCTTTTGTATTGTTATTTAAATAACTGTAATGTTTAGAGTAATGAATAAAGACATTTTTTTCTTCGGAATATCCGATGCCGGCAGTGCTCCCGTGGCCTCCGATGCTTCACGGTAGTAACGCTGTCGGATTAATTATGGCCACTCCCCACATCTCGCAGGGTTAGTGACTTTAGATACCAGTATCTTGTGCCCTAAGCAGAGAGAGAGAGAGAGAACCCAGGATTATCACCTTCTGCATTTGGCCTGCCAGCCGCTCAGGTGATTTTTGGCGATCTGGTATAGTCTTTAGTTCCGAGAGGAACGTAGGCTTTACCCCTCTGAGTACGCCGATTATTAGGAGGACCAATTTGACCAAATAGCCTCGGTACAGCAGTCGGAGTTCGTACCCAACTAGTATCAAAGTGACGGGAACTGGTATCGGAACTTTAGTATGGTAGGCATTACATAACTGTCACTAATTTGAGACTTTAATGTAAAATTCACCTTGTGGTATGCCCATGTAATAACAATTACGGAAATTCTATTGAATTCAGGTACTGCATAGTTTCAAGTAACTGCTGCAGTATGTGCTACGTCGCGGATACTATTCTGCATTACTTTGAAGCATTTTAACATTAAACTGAGAATTAGTAGTAATTCCGACTGCACAGCATTACCAAAGAATCACTTCAAAGTAATGATAACTGGAAGTGTTTTATTTAAGGTGCCAGTAACGTTGCCGGGGCATTTTTTGGAGCTTTAAAGTTGTTTAATCTATTAGCGACATTAAGTCAATACTTTATAATTCGGAACTAATCAAACATATTGTCGAAAAGCAATAAAACAACAATAAAGATTTTCTGGCATTCATCAAACTTTTATAGAAAAGTTATGTTGCAATTAAGTAAAGTTAACAATTTAACAACTTATTTGATTGATGCGGAACCGACCCTTATTCGTTGAAATAGATAAATAACCATGTTAGGAAAATCTAACAATACAGTGAAGAAGAACCAACAAATGTTGAAGTAGAGAATGTAATTGATTTTGATTGTTTGTGATTATGCATTTATTGTTATTAATAATAATTTCGCCCACTCAACAAATTCGCAAATTTCAGACAAATGAATAATTTAGGGAAGTTACTTTACGAATACGTGAGTGATCAGATGACAGAAAATATGTAGAATAGTGTCAGCTTTGGGCAATCGAGATTTTCGCCATATTAAATTTTGTTGGTATTCAAAGTAAATCTTCGAGTTAATCATTTATTTGATTTTCGCCAAAAACACTTCCACCTGTCACCTGTTGATGTTTAGTTAGTCATTAACATATTGTCAATCCCAAACAATAAAATAATTTTTATCTATACTCCATTCATTTCATATGAGCAAATACAAAATTCTAGCATAGGCGCGTGGTATTATATAAATATATTTTGTCAGTTTATATATTGCACCGCGCGCCTATACTAAAGAACTATGCATGATTGAAGGTCGACAGTGGATTGTTCTGCGAGCCTAGGTAAAAAAAATAGGTGCTCATATAATATGAATGGAGTATATATCGAATCAGCCAGCTCTACCAACTTAAAAGTGAGGGTCGTAAAGTACCAGAGAACTTTGTAGTAAGCGTTTCGTAGTTGCGTAGTAGTGGCCAGTTTAAAGCTATCAAGAAAATGACGTCATTTGTCGCATTTGCTACTTTTTGGTAAACTATTATTGAATGATGATGCCATACTGACATAGATAAAAATATAATTCTGAAAACCATTTTTTTATTAATTATGGTCATTTGCAAACATCTTTTATAAATGGATCATTATAACTTCATAGTACATAAACAAAAAGTGTTATTCATAGAAAATTTTTGCATTTTCGAGTGTACACATAATTTTTGAACAATTTTTCTTTTTTTGAACAAATAATTTCCTAGATAGCGCGTCTTTTTTATCGAAGTATCATGTAAACATTTAACAGGAAACAAATAGTCGCTTAATTTCCACACAGATTGAATGCAAAACATCATGGTTTATCACATACAGATATTTCATTCAATCGATTTAACTCGGACATATTGAGTTCAAACTTACAATCAGTAAGTTTGATTGCAATACAGTATATTTTGCTATTCGAACGAGAGAGAGAGAGAGAGAGAGAGAGGAAAAATATAGTTTGCTGTCATACGACTAAAGAGCTATTCCAAAAATTAGTCATTTCTACTACTTGGTTAGTATGGAATAGAATAGAATACATATATTTATAGACCATATACACCATATAATTGACAAGTCAAGAAACGAGAAAAAATTGGTAATAATGATAACAGAAAACAACAATGTTGCACAGTAAACAAAATGCATTAATTAAATATTAAAAATTCATCTACAGAATAAAAGGAATTTGAGAAAAGAAATAATTTCAACTTCGTCAAAAATAATTTTTTATTTGTGATATTCCTTAAATTAGTACCCAGTTTATTATAAAAAACAAGACCCATATAATATGGGTTAGACTTATATGGTTCAAGTCTGTGTACTTCATGCTCTAAATCGGAGCCATGACGAGTTTGGTAATTGTGATATGAATTTAAAGACTTAAAGTTGGATTAGGGAAGCGGTACCCGTGTGACTCCATAATACTAAGATTATTGGTGTGTAAATAACAGGTTTTTTTTCTCACAAACTCTTTATTAATGCTACCGGTTTGGTGGTATTTACACTAAACGTATTACCACATCTTCAGGCAACAAGAGTTAAAATACAAATATACAAGGATTTGTCTATAGCTAAAAGCAATAAACAGCCAAACAATAAAATATTTTAAATAAACAAAGAAAATTTGCTTTTAAATGTTTCAAAATTGTATTTTCACTCTACACGTGTTTCGGCTTTTTAGGCCATTTTCAAGAGTACAGATGAGAGGTACTAAATTATAATTTGTGTTCCTTGCTTATATACTGAATGTTATATCTGGCAACTTATACTAATAAAAATGGTTTGAAAGATTTGGAATTATTTAGAAAAGTTAAATTACTTTATCTAAAATGTGGTGACCTGCGAATATTTGTTGTTCATTTGTAATCGTTTTTTTTATTTTTTGGAAGCTTTCTTAATTTCTAATATTTCTAGTAAGTCTAATTTTTTGCTTTTCTTTTCGGAATGAAGTAATTCTACATTATCCATATTTACAAAGTGATTGTTTTCTATACAGTGTGTTGACATGCCGGTGCTATATACGTTGTTTACAATAGACTTTTTATGCTCTACAAGTCGCTTTTTTATGTTACGTCCAGTCTGGCCAATGTATATAGCGTCGCAGTCACTACATTTTAGTTCATACACTCCTGTCTTTTGTAGTTTTTCTGTTTTATCCTTATTGTTTATTAACATTTTTCCTAGGTTATTTTTATTTACAGAAGACAGGAGTGTATGAACTGAAATGTAGTGACTGCGACGCTATATACATTGGCCAGACTGGACGTAACATAAAAAAAGCGATTTGAAGAGCATAAAAAGTCTATTGTAAACAACGTATATAGCACCGGCATGTCAACACACTGTATAGAAAACAATCACTTTATAAATATGGATAATGTAGAATTATTTCATTCCGAAAAGAAAAGCAAAAAATTAGACTTACTAGAAATATTAAAAATTAAGAAAGCTTCCAAAAATAAAAAAAAAACGATTACAAATGAACAACAAATATTCGCAGGTCACCACATTTTAGATAAAGTAATTTAACTTTTCTAAATAATTCCGAATCTTTCAAACCATTTTTATTAGTATAAGTTGCCAGATGTAACATTCAGTATATAAGCAAGGAACACAAATTATAATTTAGTAACTCTCATCTGTACTCTTGAAAAGGGCCTAAAAAAGCCGAAACACGTGTGGAGTGAAAATACAATTTTGAAACATTTAAAAGCAAATTTTCTTTGTTTATTTAAAATATTTAATAATGTTTCACAAGGAGCCAACCGCAGATTCAGTACAATGTATAAACAATAAAATTCATCACTTTAAAATTTTTATGTTAGACTGTAAAGTAAAAAAGTTGAAATAAATTAATCAGTCTACGATATATCATCATTGGATGATATATCGAAATAACGTTGATAGAAGAGGACCCAAGACACTCCCTTGAGGAACTCCAATATCAACCGGCAGTTCGTACACCAAAAAAGTTTACAAATTGTTTTCGGTTGGCTAAATACGAATTTAAAAGTTTATTGCACATGCCTTGTAGGCCATAACACTCTATTTTCTGTAATAGAATGTCATGATCTACACAGTCGAATGTTTTTGAGAGATCTATAAATAAGGCAATAACTTTGTTTCCTCGGTCCAGATTCTTATACACAAAATCTAAAATATTTGTGAGTGCTGATATTGTTGATCTATTTTCTCTAAAACCATGTTGATTTAAGAAAAAATATATCTAGTCTCTAAGAAATCTATTATGCGTTTAGATAATATTTTCAAATATTTTAGAGAACAGTGATAAAATTGATATAGGACGATAGTTGGAAATTTGTTTATTGTCTCCACTTTTAAATAAAGGTATAACTTTTGAAAGTTTTAATAGGTTGGGGAAAACACCACTCCTAAAACATTCATTAATAATATCTGTTAGCGGTTCAGCAAGCTGTTTTGCACATTGTTTAATTACTTTTATGGAATAATCATCTGGACCAATCGAACTTGTTAGTTTTAAGTTGTTTATCACATCGACTGTTTCAGAAATAATGACGGGATTTAAATATATCGATTCTTCGAAAGTAGGATGTGAAACATTTATTGGGATATTAGTACTGTTTTTATCATACGGCGTAATTAACGATTCTGGCAAGTTTATAAGAGAATTATTGAGTTCATTGGAAATTATTTCTTTATCTGTAATTGATTCATTATTATTTATATTCATTTCAAGGTTTGTGTGAGTATTTAAATTATTTTTTTTATAACTGTTTCCTATTATCTTCCATACGGTTCTAGATTTGTTTGCAGAGTTTATAATAGTATTACCAAAATACGTCTTTTTGCATGTCTTATTACTCGCTTATACACTTTTTTGTATGCACTATAATAATCTTTATAGATGTGATTATTGTTTTGTATTTTAAACAATTCTCTGAGATGTACAGATGATATTTTAATGCATTTAGTGATCCAGTTTTTATTATTTTTTGGAGTCAAGGTTTTACTAATAAATTTGAAACAAGAATTATAATAATCATATACTGTTGAAAGCTTGATATTTTTTTCCCACCATTTGATTATAAAAAACATTATTCCACGACTCATTGTTTAAAAATTCTTTAAATTTTGAAATATTCCTTTTAGAAAAGACCTAAATGTGTATGGGTTAGTATTATGTGAAGTACTTTCATTAAATGCAATTTTTTGGGCACTTTATTTGAAATAAAACAACTTTAATGTAATATTTTTGTTATTTATTACTAATTTTCTATACATCTTATTTCTATGATTTACATCTAATACAGGATTAATAATAACTGACAATTGTTCAATACGTCTTTGAAAGCGCATTCGGTCAACAGCCAGGAATTCCCAATATTTTTTCCTTGATGATCTATACGCAAAATTCCATGTAATAAGAATATGCTTTTGATTATATTCCTCCCCAAATGTTACTTTCTTCATAATGACACTTTACATTCTTCTTTAAAGTATTGAGGATATGTGTAGATAAATCCCATACACATGCTAATATTCTCACTGTTTGGGTTTTCTTCCGGTTGAAGCAAATTCAAAGCATTGCTGATAACATCATCACCATTCATATTTCCTAGTCCTTTTTGCAGAATTTTGAAATAATTTCCAAATTGTTGTCTTTTCAATACATCAATTCGGTAGGTTATCAGCGGCAATAAATTCCACAGCGTGCAAATTGTGTCACAGGCTAGATGCACATATGAATTATCTTTTGAAATTTTAACTACCTTAGAAAAAGATAGTTGTTTAAACTCCAACATGAACTTCCCAGCGTCTACCGATGTATTACTGTCATTGGTATATAGATAATTGGTTATTATTCCTTGATATGATAAAAAGTCCTTCCACTCACATTCATTAAAAACCACGCAATCGTTTTTGTTTCCAGATATTTGAATGCATGAAGTAAATTCAAAATCATAGGAGAGATTAACTGCCACAAATTTGCACTTTGAATTATTCAAATAAAATCTTTTTTCACCCAAAGTCACCATAGGTTTCTTCTTAAAAAGATTATCGTTGCACAAATCGTATTTACTTTGACTCATTTTTGGTGTATGGTTATAGACGAGTATGATGACTGAAGCTCGTTGAATGGCTTTAAATAGTATCTGTTAATGGTGGGGGGGGATTTTAAAACTAGTTACACAAGTTGACATAGGTCATTAACTTATTACTGACTTTTCTAGACAGGTTGTAGTTATATAAAACTTATTAGACATGTTATCAAGGTGACATAGGTCATTGCCTCATTATTGACTTGTCTAGACAGGTTTGATCGGATGTAGGATAACTGGTTGATCTTGACCGGTCATTGATCCATTAATGACTTGCGAAGGTGGAACTTGTTAAACCGGTTTTCAAAATGATTCTTATCTAAACAGGTTTAAACACTGATCTTGATCGGTCATTGACCCGGTGCTCATTCCTTGCTCCTTGCTCCATCGATCTTCTTATTACACACCTACTAGTGTGATCTGACAAATCTGTACATAAGATACTTTTATCTATTAATTCACGTTCCATTTACATAATAACCTAGTTGTCAACACGTAACAGGGAAGATTCCTGAATAGTAACTGCTACGTAATAACTATTCCACATTTTATTCCCCATTTTGGTCAATGCTTGGTAGACGGATCGTTCTTATTACGTAGCGGTCGTTAGTTACGGAAATCTTTAATAATCCACTGATGCTAGCTATTACATAGAGACTACTAAATGTGCTACTAGAGTACATTATTATTATTATTGCTATTAATTATTATTATTATTATTATTATCTTGTGGTACACCCGGTACATTTTTGAAAAAACTGTTTTTTGTCATAACTTTTTTATTTAATTCAATTGTGTTTCTGTCTGAAGATTTGAATTCTTAGGAAATTTTTTTAATTGACGTCAATAACTAGGACGTAATATCAAAGTGACCTCTTAGATGGTCTTCCTTGTACTTAATTTGTTGGATATATCTAATTATTTGCATAAAATGTTTTATGCCCTACAGAAAAGTAAAACAAAATATCTGATGTGGCCAGCACATAACTTTCTTATACCAGTATATATCATCGTGATCTAAGAAAACCCGTTCTGTTTAATTCTTCACTTACCTACATTAAATTTTAAAAACGTACCTTGAAATATTTCATAAAAATGTTTTAATAATTGATTATCAGCATCCTTTGATACTGTCAATAATAATTCATGTCATTTATTTTAATAATTTCTTCTTATTGACATTGACATTTTTGTAATTAAATTAGATATTTCAAATGTCAAACTGTCAGATTTATCCTAACCCCATTTTATGAGGTCAAAAGCGTACAAAATTTCAATTTACATCAGCTTTATTTAAGTGCTTGGAAAATATATTTTATTCGCTTGATATAGTAGATATGATTTATAATCTTTCATCAAGAATATATTTTTTTTTGTAATGTCAAATACAAAAAGTTTGGGTCCAGTGGACCCCCTTCAGCAGGCCAATTTAGCTCATCACCGAATTTTTTCATTGTCTTTGGTCTTTAGAACAAGTGTACCAAATTTGAAAGCTTTATCTCAAAAACTGTGGCTGCTGTCGCGATACTGCAGACATGCAGACAGATTATTTTCCATAAAGTTATATTTTTTCATTATAATTTGTCGAGATTCGTCAAGAAATGCAATACAAATTTTTATTTCCCCCCCCCGAAATTGTATCTTTTTTCTTCATTCATTCATTATGACTCTTCTGGTGGTACCACATTCACCAAATTTGATGTGTCACCTAAAATGTTGTTGACAATCTTAACTGCTAAATTTGGGACGTCTCCCATTAGTACTTTTTGAGTTATCGCGGAGACACACATACGCACACACATTCACACAGACACACACCGCACCGACAGACATCATTTGGAAAATAGTAAGAATGCATTCGGGAGGGTTCAAAACGTATAAATCAATAAAAATCTCGAGGTCTAAAAAAAATCACGATTGCTATACTTCCTTATATTAGGTATAAGAAAGTAAAAAAATAGAGAATATAAAGTACATTGTGAACATTTTTGTATGACGACTATTTTATTCCACCGTTCAATAAATATTGAGGGATATTATATTTGATAGACAATTGACGTTTAGAGATCCGGATGCATAACAGTATGTGCAGGAGGTCCGCTTACATATTCGTCTTTTGCACTAGACAGAAAACAAAGCAGATGACCGACGGGTTAATTGAAATTGCAGCGATGAAAAAGGTGCTTGAATTAATGATGAACGTGTGGGTACACAATATTAGCCACTATAATCCGGCCCCTGCAAACATAGCGTAACATTGCAAGCTGGTGAATAGGCTAGTGCAAGCAAGTTTGTGTACCAAGGGACAGCTAGTTGCCGTTAATGATTAGAGTCCGTAGCTGAGCTCTTGATTCGGCACAGGCAGAAGCAGACGGTGGCACAGCAGCGGAAAACTGATTGCGACTGCCGAGAAGCGCTGGCGCGCCGAGTCTCGTGTTACACGATTCCTCCGTGCCATGCGATCCGCCGCATCCGCATTACAACTGCCGCTTGTCTGCCAAAGTGCCGATTCCACGGCCGTTCACTGACCGAGATCAGCACGTTGTTCCTCGTGTTTCCTATCGCGTATACGTTGCATTTTTTCGTGCCGGTATTTGGTTTCCTCGTGTGAGTGCCTCAAAAGTTTCAGGAAAAGTTCGATGCTGGCCTAACTGGGTTCGATGTATCCCACAAGTGTCCGCTTCATTTTCTTTTGGGTCTTTTTATTATGCGGTAAGTCTTTCTGTTATACTTGTAAATATTATATCTCAATAGCTCCAAAACGATTCAATTCTATTCGCAGACGTGCCGTAGGCTCATATTTCATGGATCACGCAACTGTTATTGGTATCCGTCAGAAAATTGGCGGTTTCGAGGGGGTGTAGGGTGGAATAATGTCTTGATAATTAGTGATAAATTAAACTTCGCCAATTAGTATGTATGAACGGAATTCCGTATGGCTGCGAAGGTTGGAAGTAAACACAATGTAGACTCGTTAGCTCGTTACTTATGCAAATATTTAAGACAATTTCTACCGGGGACTGTTCGCCAAATTTCAAATCTCCTCATAAATATAACATAGGAGACTTAGGACATAAATTGGGAAAGGTATTTTTTTTTCTCTTCGACTTACATAAACTTTCATACAAGGAGTGTGTTTTCAGGCCCCGCTGGGAATTTCAAATAACCCACAAGACGCTAACAATTTGCAAACCGTATTCGAGCGGGCCGTAATGCGGAAATGCCTGTTATCTATGTTGTACACTGTCCCATAAAGAACATTTTTGTGATATTTATATAATTGGCTGTTCCGAAGAATTATGTAAAGTAGATGCTGAAATATTTATTTTCGAATTTCTGGCGAAGGCGCTGTGATTAATCAATATTAAATCAATTTTATACAATTACCACCTTTCTTTCAATAACTTCCGGGCTTTATAAGACTGGGATTAAAAATGTAATTTAGTCCCAATCGTTACTTTAAACACTTTTGTTAGTTTCGGTATTGTTATAAAAATTATGGATAGTTTTACATGTTTTTAAAAAATAAGGTATGCAAAATTCAAGAAATTATATACAGGAGATGGATCAGTGAACATGCTTCATCATCCAATTTGCTTTTCTCCTCAATTTTACTGGTACATATTTTTTACACCAAGTACACCCTAGCTTCACATAGCAATTAAATAAGTGTTGTGTTTGAGTGGTCATATTGATACAACCCCTCACTGATATTAAAATTTAGAAGTATAGAATGAATTTACAGACATATTGGCACAATTGTTTTTATAACTATTACATCTTCACGGGTGGTCAAATAAAGAGTTAAAATTTTCTCCTCATCCACACTATTTGGAACATAATTCTCACACTAAGCACAAGTCCGCAAAACAGCTTTTGCATAAAGAAACATGACACTTTGATATACAGGGTGGGGCAATAGTGCGTCGGACCTCGATATCTCGTGTTCTACGATAGCTAGAAATTTTAAAAAAAAATTGCAGGTAAACTAGATAAAAAACTGGAAATTATTTTCGAACATACAGGGCGAGCCAATACGAAATTACAGGACCAAGTGCCTTTTTTTTAAATGGATTGCTATGTATATCAGTACATTTTTGAAGCCTCTTTCTAGGCTCTATTCATTTCTATATTATTATTGGCTATCTCCCAACCACTTTGATGTAATGAATTTTTTTGTTGAAATAATGCCATCTGCAGATGGATATTAAAAAAATCACCACAGTCACAATTATGGGTTTTAAGAAAAAACTTATGTGAATACCAGTTACGAGACATCTAATTAATGTTTCTGAATCATTTTCATTTCCTAAAAATGTACAGGGTGAGAAAATTCAATTTAAAAAGTTCTTAATTGAATACTAATTTTTGGACACCCTGTACATTTTTAGGAAACGAAAATGATTCAAAAACATTAATTAGATTTCTCGTAACTTGTATTCACATAAGTTTTTCTTAGAACCCATAATTGTGACTGTGGTGATTTTTTTAATATCCATCTGCAGATGGCATTATTTCAACAAAAAAATTCATTACATTAAAGTGGTTGGGAGATAGCCAATAATAATATAGGAGTGAATAGAGCCTAGAAAGAGGCTTCAAAAAAATGTACTGATATACATAGCATTCCATTTAAAAAAGGCACTTGGCCCTGTAATTTCGTCTTGGCTCGGCCTGTATGTTCGAAAATAATTTCCAGTTATAGACTTTTTATCTAGTTACTTGCAATTTTTTTTAAAAATTTCTAGCTATCGTAGAACTCGAGATATCGAGGTCCGACGCACTATTGCCCCACCCTCTATACTGCCTAATCATTTCGAGGGAAAGGGAGCAAATTTTCACTGATTTCTTAATATATGAGTTATTTACCTTTTATAGATTGTAGATAAGTTTTTTTTAGAGAAAATTTTAAAAAATTCGGAGAATTTTTATATTATTAATCATTTTAAGTTTTTAAAAAAAACTGTATTTAAATAAAAAGTGTAAATAGTTGGTAGTTAATTTCTTTAAAATAGTCTATAAATATAGGGTTGCTAATTAGTATGGTGGTGTCTTTATCATTAGAGTTACTACATTTACTATGAGTTACCTTAAATTATTACAAATTGTACAGGGTTTTCCATTTGTGCTTAAAGATAAAATCTTGTATATTATTACATTTTTAGATTCCCTATCAATTTTCCTAAAGAATGATATAAATAATAATTAATAACAATTTAAAGTTACATCCTGATTATTGTGACTTTATGCTTTTCTGTTCAAATAAAATTAGAAAAACGCTTACTGAAGGTCTCAAACTTAAAATAAATTGTCATGCATTAAATGTTGTAAATAGAATAAAAATCTAGGTTTAATATTTGAATGCGATCTTCGTTTTAAAGAACATGTTACCTTATTAGTAAAAAGCATATGTCTGCTTGCAGGTTTTATATACAAATACAAGCATAATAAATTTCAAATTAAGGAAAAAATTGTGTGATCAGCTAATCCTCCCAATATTTAACTATGTCTTTATACTTTATTATTCCTGTTTGGATAAACTAACACAATAGCGTCTCTAAAAAAGACAAAATAGTTCTTGTACATTTGTATATAGACTAAAAAGGACGACAGAGTATTGTTAAAAATAATACAGCTTGGTTGGCTGTATAAATATCATTTGTCGGCATTTGTTTACAAACTTTTATTAACCTTATCCCCATCTTACCTCCGCGAAAAATTTAACTACAGGCATAATATTCACTATGCGAATCTTAGATTCGTGAATCTATTATTCATTCCTCCCCATCATACTGCCATGTTCCGACGTTATTTCTCTTACAACTTAGTGATTATATACAATAAAATAAATAATGAACTAATATTGCTACCTTTATATAATTTTCGTAATAAGATTGTGTTACATTAAAATATAAACTCGTAGAAAATATAAATTTAATTTACTCCCACTGTTTTGGTTTCAGTTTTAGCATCAGCTTCTATTTAGTTTTAATTAATAAGTATATTTAATAATTTTCACGTGTTTCTGTACTACCCCCACTATGAATTTGGATTATTTTTATTATTACCAGTCATTTTGTGATAGCCACCATCTTGGACCTTAGACCAATTAGCTTACTTTTATTTCCCTGAAAAATAGCGGAGGCGGTCATCCACGGGCAACTAACACGTTATTTGCTAGAAAATAATGTTATTCCCAAAATACAGTCCGGCTTTCGAAAGAATCACGGAACATCCTCGGCCTTGATCGCTATTCTCGATGATGTCTTGACGTCAATTAATTCAGATAAAGTAACTTCCTTGACCTTATTAGATATGTCAAAAGCTTTCGATTCCTTAAATACTGAACTGCTAATAAAAAAGTTAAAATTCTACGGGATAGAGGATAATGTCTTAATGTGGCTCACGTCTTACCTACTAGATCGTCTTCAATATACATGTCTTAACACCACAAGTGGACTCTCTGATGAACGTTTGCTACTCTCGGGAGTGTCCCAAGGCTCGCTCTTGGGTCCCTTGCTTTTTAACATCTACACCGCAGACTTGCCACAAGTCACGAAGTACTGTTCCCTGCACATGTACGCTGACGATATACAACTTAACCTTGCTTTTGATGTGACGAAGCCTGAGGAAGCCCAAACCAAAATTAATCATGATTTAAATGAAATAAAAAATTGGACTCTTCAGAATTCACTCCTATTAAATCCAAATAAAAGTAAAAATATAATCTTTGGCACTGCAAACAAATTAAGAGTTCTTACTCACTTTCAATTATCAATTGACAATATAATTATAGAACAAGTTGACAAGGTGAAGAACTTGGGGCTAACCTTTGATAAAAATTTAAACTTTATTCCTCATATATCAGAAGTCCTTAGAAAATGTTTCTGCTTTTTTAAACAGATTTCAGGTTTTAGAAATATCCTTGATAGGGCCACTAAACTACTGTTATGTGAGTCCTTAGTCTTATCACACGTCAACTACTGTGATTATGTTTATGGGCCTTGCTTAAATTTATCAGAAGCAAACAAACTTCAAAAAATCCAGAATATCTGTATTAGATTTGTAACAAATAGTTCTATCTACGAGCATATAACACCACATATCAGGGAGTTACAACTACTAAAAATAAATGAGAGGCGCTTCCTACATTTCACCTCACTATTAAATAATGTCATCCTAACGCAAAAACCTATTTATCTCTATGATAAACTAATTGCGAGAAATGTTATGTCAACTAAAGTCTCTGATTTTGAGCGGCGAATTAAACATAAATTTAAAATTGTTTTAGACGGTGATAAAATAGTGATAAAATCTAGATATCATATAGATAAATACTGTTTTTGATATATATTATATGTTCATATACTGTAGATACATGTACTTAACTAGATATACATTAGATATACACATATTGTAATATTGCATATTATATACTGTACTAATACTATACCAATGGTATCCTAGGTTAGTAGTTTTGATATCAGTGTATACTGTACCACTAACCTTTTGTGTTAAATTCCTTCTATTTTACACAATAAAGATATTTATTATATTATTATTACATTATTTTACTTTTAATAATAATTAGGGATATATTAAGTAATTTTATAAGTTTATGACCAAATTATTAAAATTTATGTATAAGAATATTAATTTAAAAATAAATCAGGTATCCTCTTCTTGGTAAAAGTTTAAAATATAGAGTGAAATGAAAAATAATAACGCTGAAAAATATTTTTTTGCTAATTATTATTTACTACTTTTACAAAACTTATCATAGATAAGTACAACATATATCTTTTTAAACAATTATTTTTCTGGCTATTTGCCAAAACGCTCGAACTTGGATTACAAAAAAGATAATATGCACATTATGTTCAGTGTGAATGCCTCAATAATGTTATTTTTAATTCCAACTATTCTGTTCAGTAAAACCAAAAAATAAATAAAAAAAAGGTGTGTTGTGTCGGTAGATATTTTATAGTTTTTAATGTGATTGTTCAACTGGTGAGTACCTTTTGTGTTATTTATTTTTGGTTTTACTGAACTGAATAGTTGGAATTAAAAATAACATTATTGAGTCAGCTACACTGAACATAATGTGGATATTATCTCTTTTGTAATCCAAGTTTCAGCATTTTGGCAAATAGCCGGGAAAATAATTGTTTAAAAAGATATATTTTGTACTTATCTATGATAAGTTTTGTAAAAGTAGTAAATAATAATTAACAAAAAAAAATCTATATTTTTTAACAAGTCGAGTTGAGTAGCTTAGGCTAAACTTGGTTTAAAATAAAGTCATATTATTATTACTATTATTATTATTATAATTATTATTATATACAGCTTGCTATATCAGTCAGTTGTATCTGTGATAATAAATATTATTTAAAAAAATTGACACATGCGGTTTTTAACTAAAACAATTATACCACGATTCAGAGATTAAATAAACTTAAATCATCTTAAGGACTTATAATATGGAAGAAGAGCTATATTACGTACTTCACAGAATTCATTTCAGTTTACTTCCAATATTCATAACTCTATTATTTTAAATGTAACACCTATATATTTTAACATCAACTTGTAGAAAATATCATAAGCTTTCCTTTGCTGGGTCTAAAAAATTTTCTAGTTATGCTGAATTCATCGTATTTTAATGCACTTTACACCACAGTTATTTTGAAAATGCAATTTTCTTAATTTTTGCCCATTCAGTAATGCATGGCAATTATGAAATTTAATTAATGAAACTAAGCAAATTTTAAGCTTTCTCTAGATCAAAACATAACATTTTGCACCTACAACATGTTATAACATCGAAATGTAAGTATCTAGGGTGGCTAAGAATTTGTTGAGGGCGTAGCAATTTTTGCTTAATAATAATATTAGTTTCTCGCCAGCTTTAAACTTATAATAAGCATGTAAAATTTTCTGGTAATATATTGAATAATTTACAAACACTGAAAATGTTCTTATCCTTTATCTGAATATGTAAACAGAAATACAAATGAAGATCAAATAAAATAAAGCATCTAAAACTTGACATTGTGAATAATTTAAAAAAAGACATTTTACTGCTCAATGGCAAAATTATTAAAACTATTTCATAGAGTTCGGTTTTGCTTATGTTCAAAACCGGACAAAACAAAGTCACTGAGATATAGTGCATACGTGGATCTGCTTGTGGATCTTTTGAAAGAAATCTAGAACTCTCAGTTTCATGTATCTGCGGTGTGAGTACGTAAAAGATCTCGACCCTACGACAAAGTTCGGCAAAATTTCTAGATTAAGGGTGCCAGTGCTTACATAAACACTGGTTTGCCCTCAAAGAGGAAATTAACCTGCGTTAAAAATAAGTGATCGAAAAATACTTTACATTAAAGATTATTTAAGGTAAGTAAATAATAGATAAATTTGAAAAACTTCATTTGACTGCTGAAGAATTGGGTAAATGTGACGTCATTTCGGTTTAAACCGGAAGTTTTGTGATAAAATGCTTATAATGTTATATAACAATATCGAATTAATTTTAGTTACCTTTTTAATTCCGAATAAATAAAAACAAAATTTATTTCTTGAAATTTATAGCTTTCAACCATACTTACTTTAGTTGATATTGAGCTGTTTTTCTATTTCTATAATTGAATTCCCTGGATATCTGATGTGACCAGCACATAACTTTCTTATACCAGTATATATCAAAATGATCTAAAAAAAATCATTATATTTAAATCTTTACTTACCTCAATTAGGGGGATGAGGTATGGACATCCGTTTAATTTCCGATATTCGATCAGTGAAGTTAAGCAGCACTGATCGAGTCCGGCAATTGGATTGATGAACGATAGCTCATCTAACAGTCGGTAGGCTGTCAACAGACAATCCCGGGAAGGCCGCTAGCCTGATGCAGGCGGAGAGGCGAGCCCGGGTGGAGGGTCGAAGAGACCTACCCAGGAGGTTTGCCACTCTGCTAGCGGTGCAGGCGGGCAGGCCCAGGCGGTGGGTTAGTTGACAGTCGAGGACCGTGGTTCGGAGTCCACGCTAAACTGTAGGTCCCTAGGTAAAAAGGGCCCATTGTGGCCTACTTGCCTAGTAAAATAATTAGCTACTACTACTACTACTACTACCTCAATTAAATTTTAATAGCGTATCTTGAAATGTTTCATTAAAATTTTTAAATAATTAATTATCACCGTCATTCGATACTGTGAATAATAATTCATGTCATATATTTTAATATTTTTTTTAATAATGAAATTGACATTTTTGTAACTAAATTAGACCTTTTAAATGTCAAACTGTTAAATTTATCCTAACCCCATTTTATGAGGCCAAATGTGTAAAATATTTCAGTTTACATCAGCTTTACTTAAGTACTTGGAAAATATATTTTATTCGCTTGATATAGTAGACATGATTTATAATCTTTCATCAAGAATATATTTTTTTTGTAAAATCCAATATAAAAAAGTTTGTGTCCTGTGAACTCCCTTTCAGCCGGATAATTTTGCTAATCAGCGAATTTTTCATTGTCTTTGGCCTTTAGAACAAGTGTACCAAATTTGAAAGCTTTATCTCAAAAGCTGTGGCAGCTATCGCGATACTACAGACATGCAGACCGATTTTTTTTTCATAAAGTTATGTTTTTTCATTATAATTCGTCGAGATTCGTCCAGAAATGCAATAAAACATTTTTAATTTTTTTTCCGAAATTGTACCTTTGTTCTTCATTCATTCATTATGACTCTTCTGGTGGTACCACATTCACAAAATTTAATGAGTCACCTAAAATGTTGTTGACAATATTAACTGCCAAATTTGGGAAGTCTCCCATTAGTATTTTTTGAGTTATCGCGGATACACATATACACATGCACACACATCCACACACACATCCACACATATATCCACACACACGTACCGACAGACATCATTCGGAAAATAATCAGAATGTATTTAGGAGGGTTCAAAACGTATATACCAATCAAAATCTCGAGGTCGTAAAAAGTCACGATTACTATACTTCTTTGTATTGGGTATAAGAAAGTAAAAACTAACTGCTATTTTTTTGATTTTTTTTATAGTTTAAGAATGTAGCCAAAAGATCAAACGAGTCTTTTAAACTGGCCACTCAATACACTACTATTGCAATTTTCGACAATTAAAAATTAATTATAATTCTAAAAAACAGATAATGTGGCGTAAAATGCCGTTCGGGCGTTACATTGTTTTCCTTTGAAATATTTCATCTGACAGAACATGTATGTATAGACCATGGGGTGGACCAAAATCGATGAGATTTGGGGTTTTCGGTTAAGGAGTGATTCTACAACAAAAATAGCACATTAACTGCATATTTTTTCGAGAATGATTCAAAGGCCCATTACATTTTTAGCTGTCTCTTTTTGTTTTCTCTTTATTCAATTTTTTCATTTGGTAGCGAATTATAAACCTCTCATTTACTATGAAAGATTTTCAAAATATTTTTCTCGAGTTCAATATAGTTTTTCATGAGTATTTTATTAAGCTCTCTTTTGTGTTCAAGATACAACCTAACTGACATTTTTCAAATGGAATGCATAGATAAGTTTTACATAATTCGTTATTTTTTTCGGATTTCAAGTTCATTGACATCCTCAGGAAAAATTGCATAGGATACAAACAAACGTTTCGAAATTAATTTACAAGATGGTAATAAATACTAGAATTAATACCCAAATAGATACCAAAGTATAAATCCTCTCAATTTATTTAACTAGAGATTAAATAAATTTGTCACACACACTTCTTAATGATTTATTAATTTTTATGGTACTAAGAGAAGTCATTAAGCTTCAATTGCGATTGCCCACTAGTAAGAGATTTTTACCACATATTTAACCTTCTATTAAATAAATTGAGAGGATTTCGCTTCTGATACCTATTTGGGTATTATTTCTAGTATTTATTAATATTTTGTAAATTAACTTTTACCCTCTCTGTTGGAATACCTTGGTATTCTAATTTTTATTATCTACGTTCGTTATATATGTTGACAGTAATGTGACACTCATTTCAATATCATAGTGACGTTGTTTATAGCACTAATGTGATATATATTTATCGCACGCATTTTATAAGAAAGCACGAAATTGTATGCTTCAATAAAACTTAATCCACACATTTTTGACTTAGGAATCAGTACTACTTAAACTGCATGTAATTAAATTAATTAGACTTTCACTAAATATTTCACTTATATTATAAAAAAACTAATAAAATCGGCGATTATTTTATTCTCCAACCCAACACTGACAAACGTCATAAGTTATGATGTCTGTCACTGTTGTGTTGGACTCATAACGTAATACCCTGCGGTACAGTTGGCTGGCCGGTGAAGCGACTGACACCACCGGTTGCTAAGGAGATATCAACAAAAAGCTATTGTTATTAACTTAGTTATTGTCAAAAACGTATTGAAAACGTTGAAATCAAAATAAATTCTATAAGAATGAGTTTTTCCGATGAAGATTTGCGTGCAGATATCGAAAAAAGTGCATCTGAAGCAATTCTAGGCCTTGTTCCACAAAAAGTCTCACGTACAGTATGCCTTAGTAGTATTTGAGATATAAAAAATGGTGCCATGAAAAGAAAATTAAGGACATAACTGGTGGAAAACCTCTACTAGCATATTTCAACGAACTAAGTAAGGTTCGTAAACCTACTTTATTATAGAGTTATTATTCCATGTTAAAAACAGAACTATCAATAAGAAAAAAACGTAGACATAAAAAAATTTGCTAATTTATTTGCCATACTTAAAAGAAAATCGGAGAGCTATAAGCCGAAAAAAGGTGATTTTTTTCAATGTTCTTTTATTTATTTTTAAGGTCTTACTGATTTTTGGAGTGGCGGGTGCCTGTAAAAGAGCGGAATAGACGAAATTATTAAAAGAAGATGTTACAAATGAAGAAAGTTGCGTCAAAGTCTCAGTTAGAGATACAAATACAAAAATTGATAGAGAATTTTTTATAATCCCAGGAGACATATAATGTGTTGATATGATGGATACTGTTAAAAAGTATGGTGAAATAAGACCTAATTGTACACATAATCATGTTTTCCTTACATAGAAATAAGAAATATGTGTTATTATACCAATTAGTATAAATACAATTGGGGCAGTACCTTATAAAATTGCCAATTTTATTAAACTATCCAACCCTAGACAGTATACTGGACACTGTTTCCGACGTCCCCAACGTTAATACTAGCAAATGCTGGAGCCGACCTTCTAACGGTAAAAAGGCATGGTGGATGGAAGCATAATGCAATTGCAGAGGGGTATATTGAAACCTCAAAAAGGAAACTGCAATTAAAATATTAGGTGAGAGTACTTCATCAGCATCACAAAACAAATTGGCTGTTTGTACCACTGTTAATACAAAGGCAACATTTTCCCAATCTGGAGTTAATTTTATAAATTGTCAAAATTGTGTGATTAATATTTACAATAAGTAGTGTTGATTATTTAGTATTGATTATTTATTACTTGTAGATATTGTTTTGACAATAAATAATATTGATTAATTAGTAGTTTTTTTATGTATAGAAAAAATAATAAGTCGAGCGTAGATAAAATCTTGTATATTATACATATCCATATCTGTATTTTATAGCACTCGTGTGTTTACAGAACTAACATTCGATTCGTTCTGTAAATTTCAGACGCGTGCTATAAAATACCTCATATGGCACTTATAATATAAATAGCTATTATACCTTTATGAGTAGATATTGCTTTTAGGGCGTTTTTCCAATTTATATTACATGGCGATTGACACTGGTACATGAAGTTGACTTCAACTCATTAGTACTCTGCTTTCATATTGATACTAGTGATTCTTGCTGTCGTGTATATACCTACTTCGCACTGATGAAAGAAAAACCAGAAACCAGTCTGCGAATGGTATGCACGACGGCCTCAAGAGGGATTTCCATTTATGTGGTAAAAATCCTTTATCAGTGAGTAATCGCAATTAAAGTTTAATCACCTCTTAGTATGATACAAAGTTATAAATCATTAAGAAGTGTGTATTGGCAAATTTATTTAATCTTCAATTAAATAATTTGAGAGGACTTCGACTCTGATACCTATTTTGCTATTTATTATCATTTTGTAAATTAACTTTTACCCTCTCTGTTGGAATACTTTGGTATTATAATTTTTATTATACCTTTTATAACGTGTGTATCATTAAAATAGTTACATTTTATTTTATTGAATGAAACAAAAATTTAATAGCAAAATAAATTTATTCAAAATAATCATTATTTACGACTCCTTTCTCTAGGCGGGGAAGCAAAGTAATTAACCAAATAAATCAAATCAACTTATAACTAGGCAAAATAAGAACACAGACAAGGCAATCACCTATACAAATGGTACAAAAATGTAAAACCAACTTATTTATTTATTATTTGGGCGCCACCATCTTTTATGTTTAAAATATAATGTTATTCCTTAATTTAAAAACAACGGGCTACCATTATAAGGTGGAAAAAATGTGTAGCTGTTTAAATAGTCAATGATATTCAAGTACATTGAACGAATTTAGTTTCAAAGCATGGGGTTGATTTGCAAATTTTATAAGAATTCATGACAATTCATTGGTCACACGCGAGGCACTCAAAGTCTGACCACACGTCAATGGGTGGTGGTGCCTAGATACCTAGGTGTTCGAAGTTAAACTTTTTTCTGCATTTATATATTTTTCTTCGAGGAGACAATATAATTAGTTTTACATGCTGCTTCTGTGCCGAATATATGGCTTGGGCCTTAAGGAACTTCAGCAAGCTCAGCCACAAGTCGCTTCGCCTTTCCAACAGTTTTGTAAAACAAATGTTACCAAGCTTAAAAGAAATTTTAACCATGCAGCTCCACTCTCTGTCGTGTCTCGAGCCTGGGTTCCCGTGTTTCACCGCTTCAGCTGACAGCACCGCCCAATTCATTCCTGAGTGTGCGCGACGGCACCGCTTCATAAATAACTTTTGTCTCGCAGAGTAGCGGCGTACTAAATGGCTAATGCCATAAGGTTTGATAAAAGCATTCTATTCGAATTTGGAATTTAAGTGATAATTCAAATTATCTACATACAACTTTTCAGGAATGTGGTGTAAATTATTTATTTAAAAAAAATCATTACACTTTACGAATGGTTTGAAAGTCTTTGATTCTAACCACATATTAAGGAAAAAATTAAAAAAAATAAATAACAATGCGAAAACAAAGGAGATAGCAGAAAATCTAAGTTTCCATTCATTTTCTTTCAAAAAAAGTAGGCCTAATCGGTTTTGTAGTAGGAACACTCCTTATACCCGAAAATCCCAAATCTCTTTCAAATTGATTCACTTTGTATATAGGAAATTATCGCACATCACTAAAATTCAGGTTATTGTACTGTTTGTATGTTTATTTTAAGGATTTTCAAATTATCTATCAATTGAACTCTGGTATATTGATTATTTAATATGGCAGTTTTCATAAATTTATTTTCCTTAGTTAAAATTTAAAAATACTATTTTTGTTTTATTAATTGTACAATATGTTTCGCGTTTTTTAACGTTAATATGAATGGTAATTACGTTTCTTTAAACATGTTGGCACGAATTTGAATCAAATAAATAATGAAGTATATGTTTGTTATTTAATTGAAATATACAAGGATTTATTTTCTATTTTCATCTTAAATTTAGTTGTTGTTATTTTTGTATCAATATGATTTAAGAAATTATTTAAATATTCCCTGCTGTATGGACAAGTTTCAAAAACCTCATCTACATATTTCTAGTCAAATATTTTCCCAGAATCTACCTTGAAAATGTTATGCAAAATGGAGGAAGGTGAAAAATCATAATCATGTCGAATTCTTGTTGATATGAGTTACTATTTAGTTGGAAGTAATTGCTTTAACAACAAGATAAATAGAATAGGTAATTCCGAATCTAATTTAAATGGTTGACTTGATAAAATATTGCCGACTAATTACATAAGGTAAAGAAATAGAGAAATAAAGAAGAAATCCAGATGTCGCTTTTAAATTATTCACAATATCAGGTTTTGGATGTCTTTATTTTATTTGATCTTCATTTATATTTCTGTTTATATATTCAAATTCCTCGTAAAAAATAAAAAAAATTCAGTGGGTGTAAAATATTCAATACATTACCAGAAAATATTATTTAAGGCTGTCGTAAAACTATTATTATTAAGCAAAAATTGCTACGTCCTGGATAAATTTTTAGCCACCTTAGGACACTTCGATGGTATAGCGCACAACAAGCTTATACCGCTAAACTTGCAAAAAAACGGAATTGAGATTTCTATAACTAATTTTATTGTAA
Organism: Rhamnusium bicolor; assembly: GCA_029963845.1. Lineage (NCBI taxonomy): Eukaryota > Metazoa > Arthropoda > Insecta > Coleoptera > Cerambycidae > Rhamnusium > Rhamnusium bicolor. Next base: position 274,990 of record JANEYF010004663.1, on the reverse strand, counting down.
ATACTTTTTGGAGGGGTAATAGTTCAGGAATATTATTGAACAAAAAAAGAAAACGTAGATAGGTTGATCCCATATGAGTAATTGTTCATGATAAAGGAAACAGAAAAATTCTCATAAAATTCCTTTATTAATGTGACCGGTTTCGTGAACAAATTAATTACTTCACATCATCAGACACAGGAATTTTTATAAATATAATATTTTTATAAATATATATTTATAAAAATTCCTGTGTCTGATGATGTGAAGTAATTAATTTGTTCACGAAACCGGTCACATTAATAAAGGAATTTTATGAGAATTTTTCTGTTTCCTTTATCATGAAAAAAAGAAAATTAAAGAAATTTAATCATAAAAAATTAAAAACTGATTACAAATAAATGAAAAATTCAACAAAAACTGATGTCCGAATCATCATTGTTGCATGTTTTCCATTCTGTTTTCGGGACTTTTCTGAGAAAAAGGTGTGTAGTTTTCAGGAATGATTTTATTTAGTAAACAAGCAAACCAGATTTTCTTTCTATTTTTGGGAAACTGGAGGTCATGTCATATATCTGGGTCAAATTCACATAGCCCCAAAATTTATTTCTTCCGGACTTTAGCTTGTCGGTTACGTCTAATTCGAGGAATGTTTCGTAGTAGAGTGTATATTTGTATTCAGTTGTAACAGAATTTCTCTCTGGAAATGGTGCCATTTCATATTGTTGGCCAATTAAATTTGTCTATATTTTTACTTTGCGTGTTAACTACAATCTCCATAAATTCTTCAGATTTCTTTCACAGAAACGTCTACTCCTCTGTGATTAACGTACTCTTTCCCAGTTAGTCTAAGGTTTTTGGCGACTGATCTCTTTCAACGATTTTTACCTGGCTTCCTATTTCTCTTTTTTCGTTTTTTTCTCCTTAAAATATGCAGATCGATCGCTATGCTCCTGAGAAAATAAATCGTCTAATCTTTTCTATGGGTTTTGATTCCTGAATGCCCTGGCATTTTAATTTCATCAGAAATGTCAACTACTCATCCATTTTCCTTTAGCTCATATAAAAAGTAAAACAAAAACTGAAATTATGTCTAGGTTTACCTGAATTCTCTCCCGTTTTCAGATCTTTACAGAATAACAATTAAGAAGCACAACCGTGTTAAGTAGGTACTTACCACATATATGGCAGAATATGCAGTATATAAGTACTTACAGTATTTGATAGATGGGGCTATTACTAGTGATCGCGAATAAGTCGTACATGACGTAAAACCAGGGCTGTTCCAGGACACCGCGATGACATAAACATATAAAGATATGATAAATAATTTATGTAGATTAAGTATAAAAAACATAGTTTAGTTAATAAGTGTAATATGATTTGTAGTAATTAACAAGACTTACCAGATATTACGCATACATTTAAAAAAAAATTAATTTGTGGTTTGTAATTACATTTTTGTATTTTATTAATAGTTTTGTTTGTCTTTAAATAAAAGCGTTGACATGGGGACGACTGGATATACCAAGATCGACAAAAGCAGCAATTTTAATTTAAACTTGAAAATATTTTTGTGTGTAGAGGGGATACAATATTTTAAAGGGCGAGTTATGCTATTTAAATTATATCTAACATGTATATGTATACGTTTTAGGTGTTAAATATATGAAATTTTATATTGTTTGCGTAGATGGGATAAAACCAATGTGTGTCTTATATATCATACCTTCAATTTGTGTATGTGCGGTGATATATCTATATTTCGTCTTTTATTTAAATAAGTTTATAGAAAATTTGGTTTAGATTACTGATTTCAGTTTTATCATTTATTGCGTTTGGTGTATTTTCTATATGTAACGTTTCAAGTATAGTCCGTTTTTTTTTGTGTTTCATTCAGATTTTATAATATTAATTTGTTCATAATTAAAACTGTGATTTGTGCTTTTACAATGTTCGTTTAATGCTGTAGGGCTATTTTTGTTGGACTTCTGACCTTTTGTGCGATTTTCTAAATATTGAGCTGTTTGGTCGATATATAATTTAGGACAGTTTTGACATGGTATTTCATAAACTACATGGATTTTTACTTTTGGGTGTTTCATTTTTATGTTTAGAAAGGCAATGATTTATTAAATTTTGTGATTCATGACATACGTTTAGATTGAATTTAGGTATACATTTTTCATTTCAATTAGTATTTTTGTTATACATTGGGGAAAATTGGTCGTAAAATTTGTGTAATCGTTTGTTAAAAATATCATTAATAATATTTTGGGATCACTATTTTCTGATAGGGTTTTTTGCATTATTTATAGCATTTTCTCTGTGTTCTGTATTTGATAAAATGAATGCTCTATCAGCTAATCTGGGAATTACGCTTTTCTTTGAGATAGAGGGTGATGTGAATTATAATTAAAGTATCTACCTAACCAAGTGCCTTTAGTATACCAGCATGTTTTAATGGTGTTAATTTTATTGCTTTGCTCAATTTATATTGTGAATTGAAGTTTGGGATAGTATGAATTCCATTAGTTTAATACATTTATTTATATTATCTTTGGGAACAGCGGTGATGCAATCATCAACTTATCGGAGAAGAAGAAACAGTAATTTACCAAAAAATGAAGAATTCTAATCATATATTACATTTTCATTAGCAATTTTGTAGTATCCAAAATAACAGAAGCAATAAATATTCCACTGAACACACAACACTGCACACTAGTAATTTCCAGAGTTCCAGTAAATTAGCAGCATCTGTTCTAGATGTTCAGGAGTTAACTTTTGACGCCTGCTGCTCAAAATACATTTATATGACGAAAACGACCTTTCAGAGTCTACAGAGACTACAGGAGCATATTCAGTTTTTCAAGGGTACATTTATATTAGGTTGAGCAAAGTCTACCTCTTTACCTACAAGGAGGCCCACAACCACACAGTTTATGAAACGCGGGATTGTTGTGTCAAACCCTTTAAAATTTATTTTTCGCATGTTCAGCAGTCTCCTGATAACTAAAAAATGAACTGTCGTAGATCGAATACAATATTTACTGCGTTAACTATTGCATATACAGGTAAAGAAGTTGTTCACTCAAGGTTCCTTATTGACAAATAAATTTTTGAAAAATGACAGTGGATGTATATTAGGTATTCTCGAATGACCTAGCTGGGGTCATTAAACGCCTGCTAAGCGTAAGAGATAGAGAGTATTTCGTTTGCATTTAATAACATAACATCTTAATAAATAGTGATGAAGAAGATTTTGAGGAAATTAATCAATTATGAGAATGATGAATCTGACGAAGGTTCCAGTTCTGACGACAAAAATAATGAAAATATTTACAATATTATTAATTGTCAACCTGTTGATATTGATGTTGATGTAGTTGTTTCACTAAACCAAACATTTTCATTTTTAGCAGTAAAAATGTTTCATTTTTGTATTTAAAATAAAGTTTTCACTTAATATAAACTGTTTTTATTTATTCTGGTTAATATAATATTAATTTTAATCTTAGGCTAAAAAAAAAAACAACGTAAAATAACAGGCACCATTTTGTGGGTTAACTGCGGGCAGCGGATATTGCTGCAAGCGGTTACCGCAGCCATTCTGATGACCCGTATAGTGAAATTGAGCGCTACAGTAAAAGGGTTTAAATTGTTCTTCTGTAGAGACGTCTATTTTTCACCATGTTGTATACGTATGTATGATCCGATATGTACGGATCTGGAATGTACGATTTACTCGCGATCTTTAGCTATCACTCACAAAATTTTAATTATCAGTAAAGCTGCAAATCGTTTCTGTGTATCATGGTCGTAGAGTACAGATGTACTTACTGTCGCCGGCATTCACCTTGACCGCGAAACTCTTTCTCCAGTCCAGCCTATTATTAGTTTTCGAATTGTGCACACGTTAAGTCACTTGGGCGTATTGCATATTGTTTTTGTGTTTTTATTTTATTTGTTGTACTGTATTGTTGATATCAATTTAATAATAAAGCATGCAGACGTACACAGGGGTAGAAAACGGCCATTTGCTGACAAAGTGAATAAATTCATAGGTGAATTCCCGAATTTATTCTATGACGGTGCTAAAATAATTTGTGAAGTGTGCGAGAAAGATTTGACGTGCTGGGATAAGAGTGATTGTGGACTTTACGTAAATAGTGTACACCATAAAAATAAAAAAATTGGCGTGCCTTCGACAACACAGTTTATGTTTGATTTACTATTAATGCTGATTGCCTGTGATGTTCCGCTGCACATACTCGATAAACAACCATTTCGAGAGTTCTGGAATAAATACAATGCCCAGGTGAAGTTACCAAGTCGTACAACGTTATGTAACTATATACCAACTGTACACGTAGACATGGTAAATAAGATGAAATGTGAATTAAAAAATACACGGCTGTGGTTATCTGTTGATGAGACAACAGATTGTAAAAAAATTCTATTTTAAATGTTATAGTACGAGTACTGGACCCTCTTAAACCGACAGTTCCACTGTTACTAGCTAGCAAAAGACTAAGTCAGTCTACTAGCGAAACAATTACCAGGGTGGTGCTGGAGACGTTAGAAAAATATGAACTGTCAAAAAGTCAAGTGTTGATGTTTGTGACTGATGGCGCCGTGACAATGCATTCGGTAGGCCGTTCTTTGCAAGAACAAGGTTGTACGTTTATACATGTTACGTGTAAAGTGCATGCTTTACATCTTGTGGCAGAAACTATTCGAAAAGGTTTTCCAGAGGTGGATGCGTTAATCGCAAGTACAAAAAAATTGTTTCTTAAATTTCATAAACGTCTCCGTGCATTTCATAGCAAGTGTCCCGGTATTCCTGAACCACCACAGCAGATTCTTACACATTGGGGAACATGGTTGCAGAAAGCTTTTTATTATGCTGAATATTTCCAGCAAATAAAAGCTGTGATGCTACAATTCGATCCAGATGAGGCTGCAGCTATTATGGAAAGCCAGACAAAATTCGAAGATATTTCTGTTGAAACAGCTTTAAAAAATATTGCGAAGAACTATAAACCATTACATAAAAGCATAAAAAAATTAGAAAACAGTGCGTTGTCGTTAGCGGAGTCACTGCAAATAGTGGATGAAGTAAATCTACTGCTACACGCTATGGGCGCGTTAAAGAAAAGTTCGCAAGTGTGTTAAATAAAGACACTGGTTAATCAAATTAAGACAAATATGTGTTGGTGCAGCCCCAGATCCGTTAAGTGCGTTCAAAGACTATTTTACGTATGCGTGTATTACATCTTAGGTGTCGAACGGTCGTTTTCAAAATATAAGAATATATTTTCACCAAAGCGAACATCACTCATGGAAACAACCATAGAAACATACCTGATGCTGCAAAATGGCTACACATCTTCTCCAGTTTGTGATAAGCAAGCTAGTTCATCAAGCTAGTTAAGAGGGTAAGTTTTACATACATTGTTATAAATTGTAAGAGTTTATTGTTTCGTGTATTAGTTAATTTCGCGTATGCCACTATCCCACGGAACATTTTTGACAGCCCTAGTTATCACTTACTATATTTTTGATTAAAAAAATTTACATTTGCATCTATTGCTTACTGTATTTACCTTACCTTTACCTAAAAATGCACTTACAAATAAGTTATTTTTTAACAGTTACAGTGTGTTAATTTTTAATAGTTAAAAAACGATTTTAATTTTCCTATTTACACATGTGACTACTGATTAAATACAATATGTTGTATTTAAGGCTATTAATCAAATCTTCAAATAGGCTACATCTAAGCAGACGTAAAGTAATAATGTAGCTGTCTGTAATTTGGTCCTAGATCTATTAAGACGTTGTTTCCGCTATGTAGCGCCACATTTTTCGCCTACACTGTCATTAAATTTTGATTAGAAGAAAACAAACTCCGTGATTAGTGCTCCTTTTATTCAGTGTTTGTATTTACGACAAAATATGTGTCTGTAGGTTAAAATTTTAAAAAGCCGTTTGTAACATTAGTACTGCTATACTGCTAACAATTCTGGCTAATTCCAATTGCTTGTAGTTGGTACAATATGTGTTAATCAAATTCCAAATCTACTCTTGATTAGGATGATACTGTCAAATGGATGTGCAAAGAATTTTCATTATGCGGAAAGGAATCTTAAGAAATATGTTGTAATTGTCCAGCGTAATATCATATCGACCCTATTTTAAGCAGCACGAAATCCTCACCATATACTCAATGTACTACAGTGCGTAAGTTACATTAGAGAAAATATTGAAACTTTCGTAAAATGTGGTGAAATAAACCATTATAAGACTAAAGACTCCGATGAATTATACCGTGTGTCCTAAATTCGATGCTCACCATTGCGACCTCGGAAACCATAAAAGCTACAAGATTGGTTAAATGGGATAAAATTTAGCAAACTTTATGCTGATTCCAAATCCGTTAAGAAATCATGGCTAACTGAAACTGTTTTTGGGATTTTCCAAAAAAAAAAAAACGAAAATTTTGTAATTTTTCTTTTTGGCTGTAGCCAAGTTATTCTTGATCAGACAGGTTTTACACTTTTATATTATTGGAACACTTTTTGGAGACTAATATTTTGGTGTAGAAACGAATGTTCGATATTCTCTTGTTTTCCAGATACCCGAGGTATATTTTGTTTTTCTTACGGCAGCCATATTGAATTTTTTATTTTTCTGATTGAGCTTGAAAAGAGCTTTCAAATGACGTATTACATGCCGAGGAAATATTGGTTTTCAAGAGACTAATTTAAGAAAAGTTATCCATTGCTTAATAAAACAAAATAGTAGGTCATGGAAAATCAAAAAGTTATTTTGAATTCATGGATATACCTAATACCAACCGTTATTAAAAAATAACAATAATATTAAGGTTACCAGTTTGACATGTTTAAATAATTTTAATTTTCTGTTAAAACACTGAACATGTATATGTAGAAAATTTTTTAATAACAGCAAATTAACATAACAGGAGAAATGATAGTAAACAATTAAGATTTAATAAAACTCTTCAACACAACCTCCATTTAGCTGAATACATTTTTGGCATCTACGCCTAACTGAGCTGATTACGCTTCTGGGAGTATTGGGCATTTATTGTGTCGAAAACGTCTCTAAACTCTGTCTTCCAAAATATTGATAGTTTCCGTGATCATCAATTGCACATATTATTTTTCACCATACCCCATAAATAAAAATCAGGAGGGGTTATATCAAGCGAGCGGGGAGGCCACAATACTGTACTTATTTGTAATTATGCGTTTACCAAAATTTTCGTGCAATATCCGCCTAACATTATTAGTATTATGTGCAGGACAGTCATCTTGTTTGGAACCACAATTCGTTTATTTCTTGTTCTGTAAAATGCTATCTTATCTCGGGTAAAACTTGATTTTCTAGAAGTTCACGATAGGCTGTTCCTGTTAAATTGTTGTGAAAAATGAATGGACCAATTAAATGATAATCAAAAAATAATAACACGGGCACACAAAAATAAAGTTGTTTGTACATTTGACGCCACCTACCTCCCGACATGTATTTCGACCCGCTGAATCCGAATTTGAAGTAAGTTTGGACCGTACACTCTCAAATATCGAGTAAATTGAAAAGCCGTAAAAAATAGCGAAAATTGGGTGTTTCGGTAATAAAAAAATTTTTGTGGATCTAAACCAAGCCTAATTCTTATGTATTTCGATCCGCTGATTACGAATCTAAAGTATATTTAGACCATAAGCCATTTTAAATCTAAGTAAATTGTAAAAAACTTCGAAAATTGCTAAAAATGGCAAAAAATTATGATTATGTTGATGCAAAAAATTTTGTAGACCCGGATAGAAGAGAATTTTTTATGTAATTTGATCTGCTGAATCCGAATCTGAAATATATTTGGCCCATTAATCCCTCAAAATCTCAAAAAAATCGCAAAAAAACCGATAAAATAGCAAAAAATTGCAGTTGAAAAAATTGAAAAAATCTATGAAACACGATTAAATACGTTTCTTGAATTTTTTTATGCATAAAATACAAGTTTAGAATCTGAAAATGTGAAAAATTGTAAAATCTATAAAAAATGACGTATAAACAGAATGAAAATTTTTTGCCATTTTTAGCAATTTTCAAGGGTTTTTTACAATTTACTTAGATTTAAAACGGCTTATGGTCTAAATATACTTTAGATTCGTATTCAGCGTATCGAAATAAATAAAAATTAGGCTTAGTTTAGATCCACAAAAATTTTTTTTTATTACCGAAACACCCAATTTTCGCTATTTTTACGGTTTTTCAATTTACTCGATAATTGAGGGTGTACGGTCCAAACTGACTTCAAATTCGGATTCAACGGGTCGAAATACATGTCGAGATGTAGGTGGCGTCAAATGTACAAATAACTTTTTTTTTGTGTGCCGGTGTAATGAATAGGTTATAGGCAGATCACAGCAGTAGGATAGGAAGAGAAAAGATAATACCTATCATGCCGCACCAAACATTGAACCCAAACCTAGTTTGCAATCATCTCTACGTAGTTACATGCGGATTTTCTGTGGCCCAGTGCTGATAATTGTGCTTGTTAAAGACTCCACAATTTGTAAAACAACTTTCATCGTTCCATAATAACTCACGATTGAAAACCAGGTTGTTTTCGCATTTCTGATTAAACAAACGACAAAATCAAGTCTTCTACCAAAATCATTCTTATGAAATGCTTGGACAATTGTAGGTTTGTACGGATAATATTTTCTTTGTTTTAATGTCTTGTGTACAGTTGTCACAGAGATATTTGTTTCGCCTGCAATTTGTCGCATTGATATGCGGGGATTATTGTTCACAACTTCGAGAATATTATTTGTGCGTCAATATTATTAATAACATACGCTTCTATTAAGTAAGTAAGTAAGTAAGTAAGTAAGTAAGTAAGTAAGTAAGTTTTATTCCGGTTCAATTCATATATACAATGTATAAAACAGGTCATAGGAAATAGTACACATTAAAAAATACATAAAAAAAATACATACACAATACATGATGAGCTTAACATAATATATCATGTTAATATGCAAAGTATTCTTGAAGAGAATATGGCTCCATATTGCATATATATTGGAAGGTTTGCTGAGTGAAACATTTGAGGTTAACGTTCTCATTCAATTCCCTGGGAAGAGCATTAAAAATTTTCAGTGCTGCATAAAATGGGCCTTTTTCGGTAAGAGTTAACCGATGAATTGGATAAGCATAATTGTTTTTGTTCCTGGTATCGTATATGTGATTTATGTTTGCCTTAATAAATTCTAAATTGTTTTTCTTTAAAAATACTAAACAGGAATAAATATATAAACCTGGAATTGTGAGTAGTTTATTTTCTTTAAAGCAACCTCTACAAGACTCATCATATTTCATTTTAAGAATTATTCTGATTGCTCTCTTTTGTATTTTAACTGTAGCTTCAATGTGCAAGAACCACTTGATGTTACTGTCTTGTGTTACACCTAATAGTTTTGTTGATTGTATTGTTGATACCGGCACTAAATCAGTTAGATACTCATGTACTTGGATATTTGATAATTCAGTTTTAAAAATTACACAATTGGATTTTGATTCATTTATAACGAGGTTATTGTTGTTAAATCAGTTCTTTATACTAAACCAGCTCTTTATACTAAACCAGCTCTATACTAATGTGGCTGTAATCTCATTTAGAGTTTTACCCATGATCAATAAAGTTGGTGTCATCAGCATAACTGACAATTTTTAATTTAATATTATCATCTATTACATTGACTAAGTCATTAATAAAGATTACAAAAAGAAGTGGCCCAATATTATTAAAACTCTAGTAATTTAACAAATTGCTTACAATTCTTTTAAATATTGTTCTATGTGGTTGCATTCTCTCTGAAAAATTTTAGATAGGAAGCAGATGCATTTTGCGAATTTCTATGTACTTTTGAGTAACATTCTAACATATCAAATTTTTCTTCATTTGAGAATTTGTGCGCCATTTTGCAATAATCACACTCTTGGACAGTAATAATAAGTATTCTTGAACAATTTACAATAATAGCACTACTATTTAGTGAACAACAGGCCACTAACAGTAATGTTTATTATTTGTTTTAAATCACAGCCTACTAAATTTTACTGAATGTTATGTGTGAATTTGGTGGTTTTTAGAAAAGCATTTTTTCAAGTTTTACTAATTACTAACTATTTTGCATGCAAGAATGTCCTTGATGAAGAGGATTTCTTTGTTCAAATTTTGAACACTTTATTGCCAATTTTATGACAAATAAAATCTTCATTATCGTCTAAATATTGATATTTTTAGAAAATTGTAAAAATAAAGCAATTGACAGTAGATTTTAAATACATAGATAATAATTAGTCGCCGTCTGAATACGCAACTTCCTTGTCTCTAGAAGTTGGTTTTACAAAAATTTTTTTTGGTTTTCCATGGCCTACTATTTTGTTTTGTTAAACAATGGATAACTTTTCTTAAACTAGTCCCTTAAAAAAACAATTATTCCTCGGCATGTGATACATCATCTGAAAGCTCTTTTTAGGCTTAATCTGAAAAACGAAAATCCAGTATGGTTGCCTTAAGAAAACCAAAAGTTATCTCGGATATCTCGAAACCAAGAGACTATCGAACATTCGTTTCTAGACCAAAATATTAGTCTCCAAAAAGTGTCCTAATAGTGTAAAAGTCTAAACTCTGTCTGACCAAGGATTAGTTAGCTACAGCCAAAAGAAGAAATCACAAAATTTTCGTCTTCTTGTATAATCTCAAAAACGGTTTCAGTTAGCCGTGATTTCTTAACGGATTTGGATTCAGTAAAAAAATTGTTAAAACTTATCCTATTTAACCACCCTTGTAGCTCTTACTGTTTCCGAGATCCCAATGGTGAGCATCGAATTTGGGATACGCGGTGTGTACCTGCGTTTACACTCAGCGAAATAAACAAGGGACCTGCCATTATCTTATGTAATTCTATAATCACACGCCGATCATATAAAGAAAATAATAAGTGTCTAACTTTTTAAAAAACCCGTAAGAAAGTTACTCAAAATACACAAAATTGTTTTTACTCCTTACAAGATTATTTTGGTCTTAACACCTGTAATTAAAATAAATAAATAAATATTGTCTTTATTAATTACCGAACATTGGCGGAGTTCAGCTCATTAGAGCTGCTCTTACACTCAACCAACATATTATTCATAACAAAAAAGGTTAAATACTAAGTGATACAAGTAATGAATCAGTAAAATTAAAATTAAAGCAGATAAAATAAATATGTATTTGAAAAATAACAATTTTCCTGAGAATTAACTGTTCACTGGTTTAATAAAAAATTTTTGTATCTATGGTTAAAGGAGGTTATAGATAGGTGCTTTATATCGTCGTTATAGAGAGACGCTGCAGAATAAGCAAAAGTTCCATGAAACAACGTTAGCCTATACCGAGGGATTGATAACATATCTACATATCTAAGATTTTTTTGAGTGAAATAAGGATCGAGGAGTTAATAGATCACTAAGGTACTGGGGAGTAGATGTTTTTATTAACTTATGTGTAAACGAAGCCATGTGAAGTTGTCGTCTTTTAGCCATATTAAGCCAATTTAATATTTTTAATTTTTCGCTAACATGGTCCCTTCTTGTCAAATTAAAAATGAACCGAATACATGAATTCTGAACTTTCTGAATTCGCTTTGCTGTATTTTGATCAAGGCAAGGACCACAGACTATATCGCAATAGTTAAAACATGACAAAACTAATGAGTCGCACAACAGTACTTTAAGCTTTTGACTGAGAAAATGTCGATTTGAATATAATTGTTTTAATGAGCCGTATGTTTTTTTCAATACATTATTTACATGTGGAATAAATCTTAAATCTATGCCTACAATAAGCCCTAAATTTTTAACATACGTTTGAAAAGATAATTTATGATTTTCAACAAAAATATTAAGATTATCATACATGAATTTGATCAAGTCTGTTCTTTAAATGAATAGCAAATATCTTTATATATTTTTTTATATCTTTATTATGTTTTTGTTATATTATTGTACTACTATACTATGTTCTAGTGTAATTCTAGGTTAAGAATACACATGTACTTTTACTAGTCAATGGAACTAATAAAGTCAATCAATCAATCGGTCAAATTAATTTTTCATAATACTGCTTACCATATTCATTAACTCATAAAATATAGACTTTTCTACAAAATTTATTGTTACTAATAAAGGTATAATAAAAATTAAACTACGAATTGTTTGTTAATTTGTAGTATTTGCCTAACGTTAAATTTATTCTGATTTATGATTCGCTTGTTAATTGCAAATAACATCATAAATTTCGTGAGAAATTATTTTATATTTTAACTATATATTTATAACAGTAAAGATACATATTATTTAATCCCATAAAATATAATCATTCTAAAAAATTCTTATGATATACAGGATGTTTCAAAATTATGAAACCAACTTCTTGTAAGTAGATGGGCTCAATGTAAAGCATAAGAAACATAGGTTGCGTGTATTAATAATGATTTTTGATTCCATTAAATATATTAAAAATTTTTCTTTAAATATGAATTTTCAACCAGTATTACAGAAAAATAATATATATGTCATATAGGATTCATCGTTGTCACGAAATTCAAGTCTAATTGCATTGTAGGCTTCTTTTAGTATCACTAATATTAAATATTCTAGGCTTTCCTTATTCAAATTGATATCTGTCAAAGTATTTACAGCAGCAAAAATCAACTTCCTGTTTAAATATTTTAAAGAATGAGAGCCAATTTTATATTTAATGAACTTGCAGATATGTTTGGTTGGAAATTTTGGAGATTTTAGTATTTTTTAAAAGTATTCGATTTTTGAATTATTCGAATACTTGAATTATTCAAATAGTCGAATGAACCGAATATTCGAACTATAAGAATAATCGAACTATCGAATATTGGAACTATACGAATAATCTGAATCTTCGAATATTATTTTATTATCATTAAATTTGTGACGCACTTCGCTGCTCCACCCAAGAGCAAAAGTGTCACTTTGACGCCCAACACTACGGCGGTGCTCACGGTACGGATATCTTGGGCGCCAGTTTCTGTTTAGAGTGCAGAAACACCACTTTACTCTATCGGCGGGACGATAGAGGTCGGGCAACTACAGTGAAGATACGGATAAGCCAGGGGTCGAGAAAAGATAACTTACACACTACAGTTAATGAACAGACTCTCATTCAATATATTTACATTTATTCCACACACTAATTATTATTTACACTGTATATACACCTTAGTAACTACAACTTATACTACAACGGTCTTAACTACGGGCGAGCGGGGCAGTAAGCGGGCGTACAAGCGGTGCGACACGGTAATGCGGAGATTAAGCGGTGAAAAAGGTAACCAGCAATACTTAAACGGCCATAAGCAGACGGCGGACGGATACCAGGAGGGGAAGCAAGCGCCAATACAAGCACACTATGACTATTTATAGCGGTTATTTACTATCGCTTGGCTGATGGTTGGTTCCGGACTTCTGATATGCCGAATCGAGTACCTCCAAGTCACCCTGCCAAATATGACGTGCTCAGGTGGCCTGGAGGGCACGCGGTATAATGCGGTTACGCCTGGGGGGGGAAGGAGTGGCAAGCCTAACAGTGGCAGATTTAAAACGACTACTGTAAGGTCAAACTCCAAGCTACTCTGCAGAATTTTTACGTGCTCAGGTAGCCCGGCGGACCCGCGATTACGGACGATACCTCCAAGTCACTCTGCAGAATTTTTATGTGCTCAGGTGGCCTGGCAGGCACGCGGTTACGAAAGTACCTTTAAGTCACCCTGCAGAATTTTTACGTGCTCAGGTGGCCTAGAAGACCCGCGGTGGCAAATGCTAGTACCTCCAAATCACCCTGCAGAATTTTTACGTGCTCAGGTGGCCTGGAGGGCACGCAGTGTAACGCGGTTCTGTTTTGATGGGGGGGGAAGGAGTGGCAAACCGAACAGTTGCAAATTTAAGACGACGACGGTAAGGTCAAACTCCAAGCTACCCTGCAGAATTTTTACGTGCTCAGGTAGCCCGGCGGACCCGCGGTTACGGACGGTACCTCCAAGTCACCCTGCAGAATTTTTACGTGCTCAGGTGGCCTGGCAGGCACGCGGTTACGAAAGTACCTCTAAGTCACCCTGCAGAACTTTTACGTGCTCAGGTGGCCTAGAACACACGTGGTGGCAAATGCTAGTACCTCCAAATCATCCTGCAGAATTTTTACGTGCTCAGGTGGCCTGGAGGGCACGCGGTATAACGCGGTTCTGGTTTCAACCTTCGGCCGCTCTCCCGTTCTATGGAAGGATATGAGGCGGATACGTCTTAGCTTTCGTGGTTCACAAACTCTAAATAAGGTCCGAAAAGTACTCACCAGCCAAGTAATACCGATTATTTACCAAACCTTTATCAAACCTTGCTACCTACTTCCGTATCCTGGGCTGCTTTCTCTCTGGAGCGGTCGGGGTCGGCACGTCTGGTCGGTACGGGCGGCAGCAACGGACTGTCCTGGATGCTTATGCTGGTCGGCGTGGTTCTTCAGTCAGCAGCTAAACGGTAACTGACTTATTTGAAAAATCCTCAGGCTACTAAACTCTGCCAAAGGCAGAAGTAGGAGGGCGCGGTAGTCATGCGCAAAATATTGCAACTACGTCACCTTTTACCGACGAAAAATTCGCAATTACATTTGTATACCTATGTACCCCTATACTCACAAGATTACTTACTGTGCTGGTCGGCGTGGTTCTTCGGTTGGCGGTCAGACGTGAACTAACTTGTCTGAAAAATCCTCGCACTACTAAACACTGCCCAAAAGCAGAAGTAAGATGCGACGTGATAGTCATGCGCGGAATATTTCAACTACGGCACCTGTTTACGGACTTAGAATAATTCCGCATTAAATACCTATATACCTTTATACTCACGAGTTTACTTACTGTCCTAGTCGGCGTGGTGCTTCGGTTGGCGGTCAGACGGGGACTAACTTGTCTGAAAAATCCTCATGCTACTAAACACTGCCAAAAACAGAAATAGGATGAGACGCGGTAGTCATGCGCGGTATATTACAACTACGTCACCAGTTTATGGACTTAGAACAATTCCGCATTAAATTTAAATACCTATATCTTTGTACTCACGAGCTTACTTACTGTCCAAGTCGGCGTGGTGCTTCGGTTGGCGGTCAGACGGGAACTAACTTGATTGTTTCCAGTCTCGGGGTCCTTCACGGTAGCGCGGGCACAGGAGTGCCGGGGCTAGATGCGCGCTTCGCGTTTCGCGATTCACGTACTGCCGGCCACTCGGCATGTGTGGAATGTTTATCCAAACAGAACAATACTACCTATTTATAATTAACAATTTAAACTATTATTAATGATCAGGTGACAATTCCACTATTAAGGGCGTAGTACTACAATGATTAAAATATCTTTTGAAACAGACAAATAGCACCTAGCTACCTAATGTAATTCTATAAAATAATCACAAATTGATTCGATTATTCAAATTGGTATAGGTATGATTATTTTGATATGTATTAAATGTTTTACTTTTTAGTACATTTTTTTTATTAGGGTTTTTAAAAATTAATGCGTTTTAGACTTTGAAAAATAAAAAGTTCAAATAAAACTTGCGGAAATTGGTCACAAAGAAAATGATTTAATAATTAATACGTGAACTACATAAACAAACTACAACTACTACTACTATAAAGTAGAAAAATATATATTATTTTATGGAGAAAAGAATTCCAAAAAGGCCCTTCAAAATCAGTGGTTGAATAAGTTACTGCTCAGAAAACAATTTTTTTTACGTTATTTGATTTAAAGTAGGAACGCTTGGCGGTGACAATGTTATCTACCTTAGAAAAGTCCTTTCTGAGGGTGTACCTACCTAGTACCTATCACCTACTTTGGATACGTACCTATTTGAAAATTTGAACTTATTTAAATACCTTAATATTCGAATATATTCGATTATTCGACTTCATTCGATTATTCAACTTTATTCGAATATTCAGATGTTTGAATTAGATTTAATTCTAATTTTAATGCTCATATATTCGATTATTTGAATTATTCGTATTTGCCCAACCTTAGTTTTTAATACTGGGCAAATGTTTTGGAAATGGTAAGGCAGCAGTGAGGCGTTGTTCGGATAAATTTCAAGGTGACTTTCGCGAAAATGGTGAATCAGAATGAAATATGAAAGGTATATCGCTATTCTGTAATAATGATCGAAAAATCATATTTTAGAGTCAAATTTTCAGTAAGCCATCGAATTCAAAAATATTTATTAATACACGCAACCTAAATTTCTGTGCACCCACTGTTGAGAATAATGTAATAACAATTAAATTATTTAGTAATGGTGGCTTTGAAATAATATCTTGACGATATATAAAAACAAATGAATTAGAACAATAATAACTGAATAGTAAAAGAG
Organism: Rhamnusium bicolor; assembly: GCA_029963845.1. NCBI lineage: Eukaryota > Metazoa > Arthropoda > Insecta > Coleoptera > Cerambycidae > Rhamnusium > Rhamnusium bicolor. Next base: position 258,478 of record JANEYF010004663.1, on the reverse strand, counting down.
TGTCATATAATTTATATATTGTATTAATAGATTAATAATAAAACATAATTATATCAAGCTCATTACTCTGTTTAAACAGGTAATGTGCCCAAAAAAATAAAAACTAAAAGTAAAAGTGATGTATAACTATACGAAATAAAGAAAGCTGATCTGAAAATAGCGAATCCAAAAGTAAAAGTAATAATGGCGTGTTCTGTGGATGACATTAGTAAAATTAAAAACTAATAGATAATGAATCGTTCCAAGTTTGGAAGTTTCAGATAATAGTGTTTTTAAAGCACAAGGGTTATATGATTTAGTAAATGGTAACACAATAATATCAGATACAATTAGGGATGAAGAAAAAGTTGATTTAATGCGAAAGGATGCAAGTGCTCAAAATACGATAATGACTACAATTGATAAGAAACTGTTGATCCATATTCTGAAGTTTGTTACAAGAATTGTTCAATTTTAAATTTGAAAAAATGTCAGATATATCATTGCATATTAGCAAATTAGAAAATTTGGCTTACAGATTAAACTCTTTAAATCAGATTATCAATGATGAGATGCTAATGTCAAAAATATTGTCAACTTTACCGATCAGTATAAATATTTTAGTACAGCTTGGGACTCTACTTCTATTTCCGAAAGAACCTTAACACAATTGACTGCAAGATTAATAGCAGAAGAAGGAAGAAATAGAATAAAAAGTGAAAGTAAAGAAGCAGTATCATTTAAATCTAATAAAAATAACTATTTTAAGAATGGAAGAAGTGGTCAAGCCAGTCAGTGTTTTACTAAAAAAGAAATAATAAATTCAGAAAGAAAGTGCTTTAAGTGTGGCAAACCAGGACATTTTGCTAGATCATGTTTAAAGAAAGAGGAACAATATGCCATGTAAAATATGTAAAAAACGAATCATTTGGAACAAGACTGTTTTTTTTCGAAAGAAAACAAATTTTAAACAAGAAGAAAGTAGATTTGCATGTTTTACAAATAAAGCAACAAAAGAAGATAATGGATTTATTGTCGATTCAGGTTCTTCATCACATATAACAAACAAGAAAGACTTGTTTGAATACATAGATGAAGTTAAATCGATAAATTAAAGTAGCTAAGAAAAATGAATCAATGAAGGCTGTCGGAATAGAAAGCATTGATTGTAGTGCTTGTATTCTTAATGAAGTATTGTATGTACCAGATTTAAGTAAAAGAAGTAATCTTCACGAAATATAAGGTTATAGTAACAAAAGAAAATAAGAAAGTATCAGAAGGAGAAAAACAAGAAAATGGACTTTAGATGATAAATCTTGATAAAAAAGCTGAAGAAAGTCTAATAACAGAAAGTAAAGATGAAATAATCAACTGGCATAGAAAATTAAGACATCTGAGTATCCCAAATATTAAAAAATTACTTGATATTATGACAGGAATAAATTTAAATAAAATAGATAATATACTAGAATTTATTAATATGTGACATTGTGACAATAAAAATATCTATTTACTTTCATTGTCAGAAAACTACTTTTATTTAATTATTTATAGTTTTATGAATATTTTATACTAATATTACATTATATTACATTAAGTTATAGTTTTTAAGTATATTTTTAATTTAAGTTTTTTTTAACTATACTGTTGTCCAGTAATTGGATTCTGTAATCTGTTGGGCAAATAGATCAATAAATAAATAAATAAAACAAAATATTAATAGTAACAAAAATGAACAACTACACTTTATTCACTTTAGCTTTGCAGTGTTGGGTTGGATTTAAGTGAGTGAAACGTCCAACTACTACTGATGCTTATGAAAAAAAATAAACATGAAAATGCACTGCTATATGAACTTTGTAGTTGTATACATCTGCCTGCCGACTGCACCAAGATTCAGCGCGCATTCTCTTCTCTATCCTGGCTAACGCTGCAAAGTCTAAGTGAACAGAGTATAGTATCTTATACTAATATAGTCATTAAACTAGTGGCGAAGTCCTAAAACCGTCTTGAGTATCATGCCATGTTTGGTTTCTTAAATATAAACCAAAAATACATGCTTATTTCTCACACTCAACGAAAACGCACTAAAAACAAGTAGTACAGTCCAGTTTACGAACATCAAATAGTTGTGGTAGTAAATTAAAATCAATAAATAATCAAATTAACATTTTAAGTTCTCTTTCTCATCTAGCCTAAATACAAATTGAGAGTGTTTGTTTATCTGAGGTAAGTCCTTCACAAGCTTCACTTACACAAAGTAATTAACCCTGTTGGTGAAACTTCAGTTATGAGTGTCGCTGTTTTGCCTGATTTGAAGCGAGTAGAATCTTACGGAACAGTATAAACAGACCTATGTTTCGATACGATCAAGAAAATAATCCAACGCCTTAAGACTGCCTAAAGCATAAGCGTATGTTCCTTTTAATCTCTATGACGGAAACTAAGTAGCTCGGCTGGGGTGAAAGGAGTTATTTCGCTTATGTATGTTTGGTTTGAAATTCTAAAAAAGCTTCTTAAGCAATAACAGGTTAGCACTTAAATAAAAAAGAATATATGTAAATAAAATTTTTTTTCTGACAAAAATACGTGTAACTCAGTATTAGGGTGAGTGAATAATTGATTTCGTTCGTAAATTTATTATGCTTATAGTCTATATCTTATTGAGGAAAAGTAAAAAATCTTATTAAACCACACATTCCATTGGCGTACCTTTTCTTTCTGAATTGTTTTCTTCAATAAAGTCATGAGAACATATGAAAATCAAATTCAAATTAAATTATTTTTGAATTAACTTAAAATACAATGAAAATATGCTAAAAAAATACCTGCAGCTACCAAAGGTATTTTTTCTTTTAGAATTTTTGATTATTAAAAGTGTTTCAAGAGCCTTCGAGGGACATGGAAATGGTAATTTTGCAATATTTTCAAATTACAGATTTGGTAGATGAATACGACACTATAGATGACATTAATATTTCATGCATTTGAATTGTTAGTTGTTCCAGGGGCTGCCGAATGTACTCTTTATAAATAAATTTGGCCTTAATTTTTTTGTTTACTAACTCCAAAAAAGTTTTGATACGCTGGATAGATGTAAATTTCAATATTATATAAAAAAGTTATACTTATTAATTTTTTGTAGATGACACGATTTTTGAGCGAATCATGAAAACCGTTTTTTGGACCTGCGTCTATAATCCGTATGAGTTACGTACTAAATGTCCGGATATGTTTGAGCAAATAAGTAATGGACTTTTCTAATCTTTAGGTAGCCACCCTAATGAAAATTACTCAATCAGATCTAGTACTTTTTACAGTAGGTAGCTAAAATCACACAAAGAGACAGGACCTAACTCAGGTACCGAAGGAAACTTTATCTATAAAATATTTCAGTTCCTATCAGACTGTCATACATTTCAGAGAGTAAATAATATTAGAAGAGATCATTTCTTGTTTGCTCAAGCATATCCCGATATTTACATTTACATAACTCATACGGATTATAGGCTCAGGTGGCCATAAAACAGTTTTTCATGATTTTATAAAAACCGTGGAACCTACAAATATAATTTTTTTATGTATAATTAAAGTCTGTATCTACTCAGTGCATCAAAACTTTTTACAATTAATAAACAAAATTATGGCCATATTTGTTTATATTTTGCACATTCGGCTGTGCTCTATAGCAACTAAATATTAAATTGAATCAAATGCAAATGTCATCTGTAGTGTTGTATTCACTTACTAAATTTGAAAGAAATCGGTAGAACATTTTTGAAGATAATTACAAATAACCAAAAAAAAAAAAAAAACGTCTGTCGTCCCCCGAAAAAATTCAAAATGAAATACCGCGGGTACCTTAATTTTTGTTCCTCATGGTTGAATTTTTTTATTTCATATTTAGGAATATGTCGGGGTTTAAATTTAAAATAACACAAATGTTTCTTTTAAAACACTCATTTATGAAAATAAATAAAAATATTTAAATAATTTATTTGTCAAAAATTAAAGTAAATCTGTATGTTTTATTTACAAGAAATGTTCAAAAATGTTACCATTTTGTTGCGGCGGAGGCATCTGCATCTGCTTAAAATAATGGGATTTGTTGAAAATGTAATCTATTTCTTGTTTATTTTTTTAATTTGTGTAATACCGTCAATATTTATTTTTGAAAATATTGCATTGGCTTGGCTTGTCTTTACTTCTATTGTAATATAATTTTACAAATACTGTTTTTAAAAAGCGTTGAAATGATTTAGTTATCGGCAGCTAGGGCGAATTTTTTATTTTTATTTAAACCCCAGCATCAAATATGAAAGATAATGATAATATATTATACAAGGTGTTTTCTAAATGAGGTCGAAAACTTTAGGAGGCGATTCATTGGACGATTTAAAAAAAGTTCCCATAAACATGGGTCTGGACATGCTTGCTTGCATTATGGCCAATAAAATTTGAATTACCTAACCCTCACGTAGTTTTCCACAAAACACCAAAATATGATATTCTGCACTGGACGCGCGTTTCGCCAACCAAATTGGCATCATCATTGTTAATATCTATTTTATGGTTGTCCTCAACCGCTTGTTGGGCAACACTAGATTTATCAGTATTACCATATTTGAGATGAGCTATATGCTCTTTAAATCTAGTTCGAATTGATCGTCTAGTTTGTCCTACATACTTTTAATTACAGTCCTTATAGTTAATTTCGCAAATCCCCGACTTTTCTTTTGTTTCAATTTTGTCTTTTGGATTGCCTAAAAGTTGTTTTAATTTGTTTCCCGATGAATAAACTGCTGTCATACCTACATCTTTAAAATCTTACCGATACCACGGGTGAATCGAGGATCGAATGGAATCGACAAAAATTTAAGATTTTCTCTTTCATTTTGAAAGGTTGAGGACTTTCGAATATCTCTTTAAATTTACGTTTCCTAATTATTTTATCAATTCAAACTAGTTTCAAGAATCATATGGCTATCTCAAATATGGTAGAACAGATAAATCTAGTGCTGCCCAACATGCGTTTGAGAACAACCACAAAATAGATATTACAATTTAAGATAAATAGGAATGTAACAAATACTAGACAGTCGAATACATTTGCTTGGAAATCACAAAATGTAAAAATAGTATAAGTAGTGATAGAGGGCCAATCCAAAATAGCTCGCTTTATTGGTTAGTGAGTCACGGTTCATCGAATCGTGACAATAGTTTAGGTATAAAGGGTACATTGTTATCAAAAGGTTAGTTTTAACATCTCCAGATAATGCCAAATTGGTTGGCGAAACGCACGTCGATTGCAGTATATCGTGTTTCGGTGTTTTTTGGGAAACTACATTAGTGCTATCTTCATATCAAAAGTTCCAACCTACTTCAGGACTCTAAATTTCCTATCATATGGCTCCAATTTTCTAATTATTTTGTATGAAAAGAGTTATGTTAGAAAAACCCTCCGCGATGCCCTATAAACCCACCTTTAGAATAAAATCACTGTATCCAAATTAAACAGAGTTTTAGCTACTTGTCATATGCAAAATAGGACCAATTTAAGTCGAGCCATTTTAAAAATATGTTAAAAATAAATATAGTTTAGAAAAACTAAAAAACACGTTTTTAAAGCACATCAAACTAAAAAGTGAAAAATAATTATTAATATAAACTGAAAACAATAATGAACGAAAAATACTAGTATTATTGTGAAAAAAGCGTGGGTTGCTCGATATACGAAAAATATGGCACAAAGCGCCCCACGCTTTTTTCACAATAATACTAGTATTTTTCGTTCATTATTGTTTTCAGTTTATATTAATAATTATTTTCACTTTTTTAGTTTGATGTGCTTTAAAAGCGTGTTTTTTAGTCTTTTTTAAACTATATTTATTTTTCACTTTTTAGTTTGATGTGCTATGAAAGCGTGTTTTGTAGTTTTTTTTAAACTATATTTATATTGCTTATTGATGCTGATATTATAACATATTACGATCCAACAGATATTTCTGAAAAAAAAAATATTTTTTTATTTCAGCCATGGGATTTGAACTCACGCCCGAGGAGTCCGTCGTTTCGCGTCGACTGAGACTTGCCCGCGCGGCCAACGACCGAACTGAGAATCACGGAATATACTTACAATATTAAGCCTCTTGCTCTCACGCAGAGGATACGTGAGGAAAGGACTGGCGATCCTGATCAGGATAATGATATAAACTTATCAAATTATTGTATTGTTATCGGTTCTTCGTAAGTGTACAAAGTTTCAATTAAATCTGTCCGTTTAAAGTGGGTCAAAATCGAGTCCAAAGAGTCGGTTACAAACAAACAAACAAACATACAAGTGAAGCTAATAAAAGCATGTTAAAAAACTTTTACACTCCTTTAATTTTGAAGGGTCATAACTTTAGAGGTAAGCTTTTCCGGACCCATTTTCATACGAAATTTTTCTTTAAAACCGTTCCGGGGATCACTTCCTCACTTAGAAAATAGTCTGTATATTGCTGAATTCAGAATTTACAGGGTATACCACTTGAATAAAAAAGTTTAAGTAATTTTGGGTTAAACCGGAAGTGAAAAATATAAATGTGTACGCATTTATAATTAATGTGTTTAAATTTTTCGACATTACTTTTTTATTCGTTTTGTTTTTTGTAATCGAATTCCTCAGAAAAAAATACCTAAGTATAGTTTTGGAATATTTTTCCCAGATGAAAAATCAAGTAAAAAAATCGAGTAGGCACTTATGATCACCCTGTACGCAGGCCATTAAACCTTTATATTTTTGGTGTATACAATGTCAAACGCAGTATCCCTACAACTTCTCCTTTGTTCTGAAAAATGTTCGCGTTTTAGTATATGATATTTCGATTTTAGAATAAACTTTTATTTACATAAATATAGGGTAAACGTACTAACGAATGAACAGACTGGTGAATAAACATTTATGTTAAAATTACAAAATGGGAGATGTACACGCTATCTCCCTTTTTAGTCAATTTTAAATGATTTATTAAGTAAATATTGAATGGAATACATGTCAATATTTTTATTCTGTGTAGGTTTAGAGTAATTTTGTGATTGACTTAAGCTGTGCTTTGTAGTGGAAAAATGTAACTTTTAGGGTCTGTTTAGTTTCGATTATCCAGAAAATATTTTTGTTTCACCTTTAAACGGATAACACGTTTCCTTTCTGCTCCATATTTCCCTCGTCATTCAATAAAGATTTGTTTCGTTTCATTTTTAAAGGGGAACCTAACTTTTTATGTTTTCACTTCTTATTTAAAAAGAAAAGGCTCTTGGTATAAAAATCCTTCACTGAAAGTAGACAGAAAAAACATCTGCCCAATAGTGATTGATAATATTCTTGATACAAAAACTTACATAAGTCAATAATGCTATATCCAGATTTTACAATAAATGAAATCATATTTCAAAACGTTTGCATATGTCGGTGCATTTACAGAAAAAAAATAATTACGCTCATAATTTGGGTGAAGTAATTAAAAATAAACATAAAATTAGAAAGAAAAATAAACCATAAATTCTTGAATGTTTAATGACCTGTAATAATAATTATATTGAATAGCTATAAGCTACATTATAATTATACGGTTGTTATAAATATTTATGAAAAGTAACAATATTTAACAAATTAGATAACAAAAATAAAAATATCAAAGATATTAGCAATAAGTAATAAATCCTATTACTGAGTTAATTAATTGATCTTGTTCAAATTATGTAGCTACGCGTTGGACACAAAAATGACTAGCTGATCTAGTTCGAGTATTATAAGTGTGATGTACATAATTAAAAGATATTGTAATTTTATTATATTCTTCCTCAGTTTATAAATAAAAATAATAGTATATTATTCAACGAGCCTATAATGATGGCTATTATTCACGAGGGTGATGTTTACGACAGGCGAGTTTCGTAAATCATCCGAGTGAATAATAGCCATTATATGCGAGTAGAATACTATACTTTATCCACGACTATAATGTCAATTTTAAGCTCTATTTTACAAAACAAAATTTTAGGCTTTATAGTATTATTTAACAAAATTTACTTAATATTAACATAATTTATTTTTTAAAAGATACTACCACTAACTACTTAGTTATATTAATAGTTACATTAAAGTTAGAGCAATGCGCCAATTGAATGGATGGTACAGAACTTACCTAATTTTACATCTAACATATTTTTTTTCAATTATCATAACGGGAAGTGTACAACACAAAGAATCTGTATTAATAAATTTACGGTAAGGGGTAAACAAATAACTACGTTTTTGAAGCTACCCAATTCAGAGAACTATTCGAGACACAGTTTTCGCCGCTCATCTGCAACTCCTAATGTAGTTTTTGAGTGTTCATTAAAGTACCTCTTTGGCATGTACCATTTGAGTGGTTCCTAGAAAACTTAGAGAGACAACACTTCGATGGCTTAAACTGCAAACCTGCTAACTCCAAAAATGTAAATTTTACAGGAGACAATAAAAACTATTTACAGCTTTTGTAAACTTTAAATGTATGGTGCAATCACCATATTATTATAAAATTAAAATTAGGACGTGGTAATGGAATGAAAAATATTAAAATTTTCTTATATTTTACTTTTTTTTAAGATAATTAAGGAGTTAGAAGTTTTTTATAAAATAATGAGATAGTTATTTTGGAGTTAGACGTTTATTCTCTAATTTCTAAACAATATTACTGTAACTTGCAGATATCATTAAACAAATATTTTTATCTAAAATAACAAACGAAATATTGGTTCTTATTAAGAATAAAGAAAAAAACAAAATCTCACTTTGCGTACTGATCTATAGATCAGTTTATAGAATCTAACTTAATTTTCATACGGAACGTTGTCGTAATAGTCATGGTAATCAGAAGGAATCACCTTTTTTTAATTCTTGAAGATGCTCATACTTCTTTTTTTTAATTTTACACCGGTTTGTGTATAATTTCGGCAATTCATCCCAAGTTCTTGTTCTAACTTCTCTATCTCGCCTTTGAGGTAGTAAGGTCCAGTCTTCCGCAAATCGTAATTTAAAAAAAATTTCACAATCAAAATTATATTGAAGAGCACGCACATCGGTAACTTTGGGGCTACCCTTTTTTTCCCAGGCCGTACCGACTTGAAAAATTCGACATCAAACTTTTTAAAAATATCATGAGTCAAGTAGTAGACATTATATGGCTCGGGACTTCTTCTAGTCTTGATACATACATCAATGTACTCAGCAGGGATATTGATCACTTTATTATGCCTTTTTAGCTGTTTTTCTATCATGGCATGCATACTGTTAGCCTCCATTTGAGTATGACCAACTTTCAAAAAATTTTTGTTCTGTGGTTTGTCATGGCTAAATTAAGTAAAGCGTTGCTCATTGTGACATTTCGATTTTGATATGTACAGCCATCAGTGTACAATATTATTTTATTGCTGTCGTCGCCCTCTTTTTTTCAACTGAGGTATCACTTTTTCCAAAAAAATTTAACCACAATTGTAGCAAATTCTTCTGCATTTAGCCCCCCTCCTCTGATTCATTCGATAAATAGCAAGTTCCTTCCTTAGATTTTAAGTTGAATAAACAAAAATTGTGAACGCAAAGCTTAGTTTTGTAATATAAACTGGATACAGTGGATTGTGGTGATAAGAAAACAGCTTGCAGGTCCATAGTGAACACATAATCTTCTCTTTCCTTGTCTTTCTGTTTTTTTTTGTAGCATCTTTTTTCTTTTCAATATGTAAGGCATGTTGATCATTTGAATAGTGTCCCAACTTGTGTGAATAACAAATTTGAAATTGGTCCTTTTTGGGCTGATATAAGGAGATGTTTCTTATATCCATAGCGTTATTAAATGTACATACAGATAGGGAGTTGAAGTTGTAGAGGGCTTTTTTCGGTGGCCATTCAGATAAGAGATAATTTTTTTTCTGTTGATTTCAGACCATAATGTGACTCCATCGTCAGCAATTCATTAAGAAAATCATTGATTGCTTTGTTTTCTTTCGTGAAAGGATTTATTTTATTTGATTTTTTTTAAGAGCTGGTAATAACGAATCTTTTTCTTCGCTTGGTTCAATAACATCATTTTGTTTCAATGATTTCTTCCAATTTAGTACGCACCATTTCCCTATACACAATGTATTCAAAAATATTGTCTTACAGACTTTTACTAATCCATCCCCTTTTCTTAAGTTATAGATTACAGAACAAGTTTTTCTCAATACTGATGGATCTTTTCTGTCCCTGTGACGATTAGTAGGTAAAATTTGTACTAAACCATCCACATAATTTTTTTACATTTATGCACTTATAATAATGTTTTTATATATTATTTTAACTTCTAAACTGAAAATTGGCAGCTAATAACAGAATTGTGAACTATTTTGGTTGATTCGCACATTGAAAATGCCTGCTGATACAGGAGTTAGAAGCTTTACAGTGTTGAAATTTTATATCGTGGAGATAGCTGGTATACGTGCCGTGAAATTTAAAGAAAACCTTAATGTCTTGGAGTTATTTGCTTTACCACACTATGGACTTTTATTTTTACTAGCAGATGGCACCAAAATCTCAAATTCCGTAAAAAGTGGAGTTAGCCGGTTTGCAGTCTAAGCCATCGACTTGTCTTTTGGCTGCTACAATTTTGACATTTTAAATTTTTAGTAGTCACTAACGTGATTTCTTATAAACAACTGACTATCCTCATCATTCACTAGTGAATAATGGAATCATTATTCACTGCAGAGAATAATGGATAGTATTATCCTTGAGAAAACATATACATAATGAGTACATTATTTAATAGTCGTGGACAAACATATTTAATACAACATAATTAACACTAAGTAGATTAAGAGATTTAACATAATATCAGCAGAAGTATATTTATTATAAGAAAGAATAATTCTTAATGACTTTCTCTGGTTCGATTTGTAATTTATCGATCCAGCCTGAATTAAACATAAACAATATAGTTTGACAGTAGGTCGTATGTGGTTCTATAATGGTTCTGTAAATAGTTAATTTTGATTGCAAAGATAAGTGTTTACTAATTATTCTATTAAAAAAACATTTTTCTGCAAATTTTTGATCCACGCATTCTCCATGGTCATTAAAAGTTAAAGATTTATCAATTAAAATTCCTAAGTATTTTCTATTCTTAACTTTCTCAATGTATTTGCCTTCTAAATAGATACACTGAAAATACCTTTAATTTGATTTTTGATGCATAATTAGGGTTGGGACAATTTATCGATATATCGATAATATCGATATTACCGACCGGCCAAATTTGATCGATATATCAATAATATCGATAACATCGGTAATATCTAGGGCTGGAACAATTAACTATAATATCGATATTATCGATCAGCCAAATTTTATCGATATACCGATAATAGCGATAATATTAATATTATTGATAAATTGTACCACTTACTGTTTAAACGCCTCAATCTTCCTCAAACGTTTATTGAAACTTTTTTTTTAAATGAGGGCTTGTATCGATTGTCTAAATCTTGGTACTAAACACTGAGACACCCTGTAAATTAACACATAAATTGTCTACTATAAGAAGGCAACTTCAGTATATCTCGGTTAATATGCGCCGTCGACGAATTGTGCTTAAGTGTCATACTATTTTTTTGGAGGCTACATGCCTGCGAAATCAAATTTAAGATTCATGGCCAACTTCTGAGTTGTAGCGTTGATTGAAGAATTAACAAGATGCGCAATGTATCGTGGGTCGCGATTTTAGTAGGACTGTAATTCTTTGCCATGTAATGGGAAGATGTTTGTAATTTGAACCAAAACTTGATTCTCAAGCTATTAGCAAAGAAACACAGTACCTATTAAAATCTCGACCCACGAGGTTGCGCCCACTCCTTCACTCAACGGCTGTAGCCAGTGGCGGCTGGTGAAATTTTGGTTAGTCACATCTTAGCATCAGAGGATCTAAGCGATACTTTAAAGCATAATTCAAATATCAAACAAGACTAAATAAAGACGTTGGCAGAGAAAAAATTGCGATTGAAATTTACGAACTCAGATTTATGATTGTTATTTCATGAATATTACACAAAAAGCTACCATTTTATGAAAAACATTATTTTTAGATACTAGTGGTACTGCTTCTTGGGTGATACGAAATTTCAATGTGATTTTATTTGAGACAAATTTTGTTTCTATTTTCGTTTTTTAAATTTTATTATGTAAAATAAATTCGTGTTGAATATACACGTTCTAATTTATTTTACCTCTAATATTGCAACTTCCTAAAACTTAAGAAGGCTTTGATTTATTAAGAATTCTAAGAACAAAATAACAAGATTTCGACTAATTCTTTACTGTTATCAATATTGTTGATATATCGAAGTTTTCCCTATATCGATATTACTGAAAATGTCGATTATACCAATAGTTTCGACAGTATTCATATCTATCAATACTTGTCGATATTACCGACAATACTGATATTGATATTATCGATATAATCGACCATATCGATATCGATAATAATCGATATTATCCATAGATAATATCGATTTTTGGATGTTGATTATCGATAATTTAATTTCATTATCGTCCACCCCTACGAATGATTACTAAAGCACGCGAGTAAATAGTACATTCCAGGTCCTCACCGGCTCGGTGGAGTAGTTGGCTGGAGAACGCGATGACAAATGTAACTAGATGATCTCTCCATCATCTTGCGGAATCGAATGTTTATGTTTATGCTTACGTTTATGTTTATGTTTACGTTTGCGTTTACATTTACATTTACGTTTACGTCTACATTTACGTTTATGTTTATGTTTATGTTTATTTTTATGCTTACGTTTATGTTTGTTTGTTTATGTTTATATCGTATCGTATATATATATATCCAACATGGTGAAAATAGATGTTTTTGCAAAAGCATAATTTTAACACTTTCACTGCAGCGCTCGATTTATTAGAACAGCTGCGGTAATAGCTTGTGTCCGCTTCCCCCAATTAACCTCCAAAATGGTGCTTATTACTTTTCGTTCTAAGAAAAATATGGAAGGCAGACTTGGGGAACAGTAAAGGACGTATGCCACTCTAAGTAATCAACACAGCTTCCTATATGAATGCATCTGCCGTGCACTAAAAAAAAACATAACCGCTGAGTAGCCCTTAGCAAGCAATCAATCAAATATCTTTACATCAGAGACGTAACTAACAATTAAAGTGCCTGTGGCTAGCCAACAAAAATCTGTTCGATCTTTGAAAGACTTTTTTCAAAACTTTTTTTGTTTTTCGTCCAAAGGGGCTGAGATTTTTGCATAGGATAGTAGGTTACCAAAGTCGACAGGAGGTTTAAACCGTTGTTTTTCATTTAATTTTTCGATGTCTACATCTCTTCAAGAGTTATAAGGACTTTTTGGTTTTGTCCGTTTATACTTCACATATTTAACATTCTTTTTAAAGAATTTTTAGTATTTGCATATATATTTTCAGCAACAGGCGTCAAAAGTTAACTCCTGAACATCTAGAACAAATGTTGCTAATTTACTGGAAATGTGTGCAGTGTTGTGTGTTCAGTGAATTATTTATTGCTCCTGTTATTTTGGATACTGGAAAATCGCCAATTAAAAAGTGTTATATCATTTATCATTTCTTTACGTGTGTATGTCAGCGCAGTGTCCTGATTCAGCCCCTGATTTTTACGTCATGTACTATTTACTCGCAGACATTAATGATTACATATATTTAGAGCAAAATGAAAACCACCAGAATCCCTATACTTTTGTTGGCGTTTGTTTAAATGGCTAATCGATTTTGTAAGTAGCGCGGTATTGTTCCCAATTTTGTCACAAAAATGAAGAATGTGTGGAAGTAACTGATATTTGCTATTTATGGGCACACTGTAGACTGTAGTTTTGAGATGTCCCAATGAAAATAATCTATGGGGTTGGAGTCTGGCATTCTAGCCGGCCAAGTATAAGGTCCTCCACATCCGATCCATCTGCTTGGATACTAATTATTTAAGTGTCACCTAACTTCAATACCAAAATGGGGAGAAACTTCGACATGGTGGAAGTATTACCCTCTGATATGAACCTCTTGCATTAAACCAGGTGAAATGTTGTCAAAGAAATCCAAATACACTTCTGCAGTTAATCTCCCTGGAAAGATATGCGGGACGATTATATGGTTATTATTCATACCACACCAAACATTTATTGAAAATTTGTGTTAAGAATGGATTTTCCTTATGACATGAGCGTTTTTTTTTTTGGCCTAAATACACGAGTTTCTTAAATTAAATGTATCATATAAATTGGGCATCGTCTGTAAATAAACTTGAATATTATGAGTCTGTGAACAATAAGCCATTGTTAAAATTGCAATGTATTGATATTGTCACCATGTTCAAACCGTTGCATTTCTTGAATATGATACAGATGTAAATTTTCCCTCTCCCACACCCGCACGCGAGGAACTCTTAATTCAGCACTTACTCATTGGGTCATTATTTCAGCATGTTCTTGAACTAGTAGTACACATAGTTCGTCAAGAAACACCCTGTAGAATTTCCTAAATAAACAGAATAAATAATATACCATGTAACGCATAGTGAATTATTGGATATTCTTACCCATTTTAGGAACTGAATAAACTCGTATTTTTTGTAGATATTGAATAAACTTGCATTTATCGACAGAAAATTTGGTAAATATAATGTATTTTTAATCATGGACCTATTTATCATACCCTATTTCCTCTAGCAAAGCCAGTCATCGTAGGTAGGAGATAATTAGCGTTTGGTAAACACTGGCTACATAGTCTTGGAGTAGTGTATATTTAACACAGAATCCATAGTTTTAAATATCTTTCGATGATGAGTTCCAAGCAGGACCGCCCATCCACTATATCTTCTCGACTTAAGATAGACGTAGATTTAAAATAGAGCCGTCTGCATGGAAGGATCAGACATACTCTTCCGGGATATTTATACGTTCTTCCACCTTGAATATTTCCAGGTTGTAAATGGAATTTTCAGTCCAGTTTTAAATGAAAATTATCATTAGATTACATTAATGTTGACAACTATGAAAATTAGCTCCATAAAATACTGCATTTCTTTTTCTCACACAATAAAAAAAATTAAAAGGATTGACTTTGGTTTAATTAAAGTTAATTAATTTATAAATGGAAATTTCAGCAAGTCATGTGTATGAAATGAATATCTCAAAATGAACTTTTAAAGGGAATATTTTAATAGCAATTTCGTTGAAATCAAGTTGGGTTGAAATTAAATATTGATTTACATAAATATAAATTCTGAATTGAGGATAAAGACAATGAAAAATAAATTTAGAAGGTTTCATGGTACTGTCTAAATATTTAATGCTTTGCGTATTTATAACTTTCGAGTTAATTAAACCTTGCTAATAATTATATTAATTAGAAAACACGTAAGCTTAAATTACTGTTAACAATGGTAGTATTTTACTGGTTTAATGTTATGGTAGTTATTTAAGTATAAAATGACAGTGTTTAAATTTATTTAAAAAGGAGAATTTTAAACATGTGTTACTTTAAAAAAATAGCGTTTTGGCACACCACCTCACTGAATCACAAACCCAGATCTATAATATTACAAATAATAGGTAAACCTTGTTTTCCTGCACTTACATTGGACATTAATTTATTGTTCTACAAATTATTTAAAGGATGTTCTTAAAAATCCTCTGCACTAAAAGCATCAATCAGAGGTTGTTGATTTCATTAAAATAAACAAATATATAAAATATTTGAGTATTCATCAAGGTTTTGTATTTTTCATTTAAATAAAAATAAAAATTTATCTTGAAAATTTTAAATAAAATTAAACATATTGTAGATTATTCTAAACTATATTTGCTATATAAATATAGTTGGAGAGTCAATATTCTGCTTTCTTTATTATAGTTATATCAGTGCTACTAGTGGATACGATAATAATTATGTTTGCAATTTATATCGTTTTATCGTTGGGTACGTAATGATTTTGAGAATTGTTTTAGATCTTTCAAGGTGAATTGACAGTATTTTTAATGTTAAGAACAAGAAGATAGTTTCCATCGACATAAATATTTTTCATCTATAGGACAACTAGTTCAAGGTTTGTTAAAAGACGTCAAGTAATTGTGGCGATTTTTTGTCCATGACGGAGTATCAAAACATTTTGTCTTGTAATACATGTAGACATCGCACAATTTCCGTTAGTCCTGGACTGGCTTCCGAACCAGCCTTTTTGAGCTCACATAGGAAAATATAGTAACTGTGCGTGCGCAGCGAGATTTAGACTGTGTTTATTCACCATTAAGTTTATCTACAAATATTGTTAGTAATGATGTAATGACTCTCAACGAAGTGTGAAAAATGATAGATATTTTATAGCCTAGAGAAGAGAATATGCTTTCAAATCATAGCAAGCTATTTCTATTAATTAAATCAAAATTTGTCCTCATGGGGGGTGAAAACTACCCCCGAAACTCAAATAACGCATGTCAGTTTAAATAACACGTACATAGGACAAATTCATGTAGTTCTTGGGACAAAAAGAGGAAGAGCAAATAATGGAAAAGACATTTTGAAGATAAGAAGGAAATATATCATAAGGAAAGATAGTTGGATTAAGTTAGATTGATGGCAGGAACTATAAATATGAAACATTTTATAAATGTTAAGATAAACTATTGAATAAACAGATATGTATGTATATAATAAATAAAACTACTGGTAAAAGCTAAATGTAAGAAAAGCTCAGAAAACTGGAAAATTGAGGATAAAATAAGACACAGGGGTTAGAAAGTACGAGAAGAAGAGAAATGGATAGTGAAAAGTAAAACATAGATAAAAGGATTAGAATCTGTTGATACTTCCGTTTTCTGAATATTAAAATGAGTCCTACCACCCTCTAGTAGTAGACTATATTCCTGTTTCAGCGGTTGACCCGAATTCACTCCATATTTGTCCACCCTACCTCAGACTACAAATGCCAATTGTTTAGCACAATGAGTTCCAAATATTTGACACTTTCCGAATTTCAATAACATCGAAGTGCATCATTAGAGCGTAAGGGTAGTTTCTACCATCCCCTAACGGTAGTATAGTCATATATCGGTAGCTCAAGCGAATTCACTTCATATTTGTTCACCCTGCCTAAAACTACAAAAGCCTGAACTTTTTCGCCGTTATTGAAACTTATGAGATATCTCCGTAAGTGAGGGTCAGTCTCAACCCTTTAAGAGTAATGTCTGGTTGTCATACCAGATTCAGATATTTTGTGCTAAGAGCTACAAGAATTTGTCCTTTGTACATATTATTTAAACTGATGTGCGTTATTTGAGTTTCAGCGGTAGTTTTCACCCCCAATAAGGGTGGATTTTGGTTTAATTAATAGGAATAGCTTGCTATGGTTTGAATGCATATTCTTTTTTCTAGACTATAAAATATCTACCATTTCTCACACTTCATTACATTATTATTATAGTTTTACTCCATTTCAAGGGATGTTTTTGGCAAAAAAAAAAACTGACAAAGATAAATCTATTTTTAACTATGGATTCAAATTCAGCGTCGAAAAATACACTAGATCCATGCATTTTGCTCATTACATTATTACTATAGTTTTACCCCATTTCAAGGGATGTTTTTGGCAAAAAAACAGACACGATAAATCTTTTTTTTTTTAACTACGGATTCGAATTCAGCATCGAAAAATACACTAGATCCATGTATTTCGGTTCGTGGTAATGAACTTTTTTTTGTGTGGCAGTGAAATCAGTACGTGTGTATTTATGTTGATGAGGCCATGTATTTTAAGAGACATAAAATCGTTAAGTATAATTTAATAAACACCTACACTGCTAATATGGAGTGAGCGAGTGTTGCAAACCAATGCGTGAACAGTTGAAGAAATAGTAGTCAGTTCTTTGTTGAAAATAAGATGAGATTTTAAGAACAAATTTATTCATAATGATAATTTATTTTAGAAAAAAATATTTGTGATTTCAGAACATTGTCAACTTGCAAAATGATTTTTAAAAATTCGAAATAAAATGCTAATTTATTGAAAGAAGGGGCTGTTCCAACAGGGTAAATTTGTATTTATGAAATTTATTAAGGAGGCATAAATTACTGCCTGATTCAAATTTCTTAATTTGTAGAAATTTTATAGTTAATCAAAAGAATACCCCAATTAGCTATGAAGACAAACATAAAATCCCAACGGTGCGGGCAGGTGGACTCAGAATTAAATCTATTTTTCATTTGTTTTTGTTGAGCGCCACCAGTTTTTATTTGTTTGTACCTAATAATAATAGTTTGAGATTATTTACAAAAAATATAACGTACAGACATCCCCTATTCCCTGCTACAAACTAGAAAAGCAATACAGTTGGGTTTAAACTGAATATACTTATTTTGGTAGTAGCGTTTCACATAAATTTCACTGTACTACAAATAGACGACATAATAATTACTGATGCTTATTTTGAGTTTCATATAAATTTATGTGCTTACCCCATACTGACTTGAAAAATAAAACAAATATAGTCGCAATACTAATTTACATATATTAACTTTCAATAACTGAGTAACAGTTTAAAACTATGGTTCTTACCACCATAAAAAATAACAGTGTCTATACTAGAAATTAAACTAAAACATTAATACAGCAGATTAGAATGTTTTTTAACATTCAAATTATAAATAAAATCTAATAAGAGCCAAATATTGCAAAGTGACGCACATGGTTGTAAACTAGACGATAAAAGGTAACTGGAAATCATATATATGTAATATAGGTGAAAAACACCGTTACAGAACAGGTAACAACGTCGATATAAAACAGATAACCACGCCACAACAGATAAAAAACATCACATAATGCACTATTGTCCGCATTTAGGACAGTGCTCCTTCACTGGAATCTTCTGGATTGAGGAAAAAATGGCTGTACTTACAAGTGTTATGCACCTCTCCACAAGAGACAAATTTTACATGCCTACCACCAAAGACTAAGGATTTGTGCAAGCACTTCTCTAAGCTTACCAAGTCGCACATTATAAAATTAAGCAATATTGATTTTATATCACTCAAGAATCCGGTAGAAGGTAAACAGTTCAGATACAAGATAAATCATCACACTCGTGCTTAAGAATGCATCCTTCCCAGATCGCGTACGACTGTCTTTTTTTCCAACTCCCGCTATCTTGCTTATTTTCGTGGATTTTTTTCTCCACGTCGTCTCCCGATCAACGCATTCACTAAAATTATCTAGCTAGACAATGTACCATTTAAATGTGCGAAGTATAAATTGCCTAATTAACAAGGTCATGAATAGAAACTAACTATTTTTGGTGTTATACACATATAATTGCATCACATTTTAATTTTCGTCAGACAAAATAGCAATGCAGACGTTTAAAAATAAAGACAGAAAATTTTCAACATCTGCGGGATGCGGAAAAACTCATTATGAATCACGTTGGTATTTGTAAAAGAAATGTAATAATTTTTTTGTCTTTGATTAGAAATGAAAAGGTCACAATGAATACTGAAATTGTATAGCGAATAACAAAGATAATTGCTTTTAGAACGG
The DNA here is from genome assembly GCA_029963845.1 of Rhamnusium bicolor. Lineage (NCBI taxonomy): Eukaryota > Metazoa > Arthropoda > Insecta > Coleoptera > Cerambycidae > Rhamnusium > Rhamnusium bicolor. The sequence goes on along the minus strand of JANEYF010004663.1, from coordinate 238,856 downwards.
TAATCAAGCAAAGAAAATATTACTGTAAATTTTTTTATTAGAAATATTGAAACTTAATAATTCATAAATAATATAAAATTAAATTTAACACACTACCCCTATATTTTGTGTTTTCCACAAATACAAATTGAAAATCTTAAAAAAAATTAAATTTTGACGCATTGACTATTTTTCCGTATATTTTTATATTATTGATTTCTACCTTGATTTTCTTCATATTTTGGAAAAACTGTTATTTCAAGAGGGTATATTGTGCAAAACGGTTGGAGCAAATATACAACATATATACATATATCGCCAGAATCGAGATAATGCGTAGATTTCAGAAATATATATAGTGTTCTATTGAAAAAAATATAAGTTGAGTTTGTATCTCCAAAACGCCCTATATAATTGTTTTTTAGATAAGTGCACTAAGATCGCAAGAAAATTTCCTAATTTTTGCATTTACAATTCCAAGTCTAAAAATAAAAAAGTTGTGGGGGGTTAATTTTTGAAAATATCTCTGTCCTTAGTAATTTAAAAAAAAAGTAGGCAGGATGTTTTTATGGGACCCCTTTTTGAGGTAACTCCGTGCCCCTAAAACTCTTAAAGCGGCGCTGAGATTTTGGATTTGGACCACAGTTTCCAGTTTTGTTTCAATTGTTGATCAGTTCAGTTTATACATATCAACTACATTACAAATTTCTTGTGGAAAAATTGGATGCATTACCTTCTAGCACAAATTCCTTCCTCACATTAAAATGAACATAACCTTATTGGGCCAAATAAAAAAAAATCCGGGCATCGGAGTACCACACCAAGTGGAAGGTAAAGGTGAACGTCGCCAAGTGGAAGCTATTGTTTTCACTAGAAAAAGAATAAATAATAAAATAAATACACCTATTTCGATGGGAGGCAGCCAAACTGTGACGAATCACGACCTAAAATATTTAGGCGTAACTTTGGATACAGGAGTTTATCTTGAAAAACACATTAACGAGACGATACGTAAAATCTATTTCCTGTCTAGAAGTCTATACCCTCTGATGGTGGGGAATAGCAGACTAAACAGGGATAATAAAAAATTAATTTATACGATGATAGTGAGACCGGCCTTAGTATATGCTGTGCCGGCTTGATGTTCTGCGAGCGCGACAACGTTACACAAATTGCAGGTACTGGAAAACAAATTCCTTCGTCTCATAAGTAACTTAACTAGATATACCCCTATAAGGGAATTACGTCCACTTTGCAACGACATTGTACCCATAGTGGATTATATCAAATTTTACGAATTTAAACTCTCTGATTGTCCACTAACTGCCAACATTACACAAATAAGGGAGTATAACGAGCCATTTCGAATAAAACACAAATTGCCGTACCAAACGTTACCAATTTTCAGACAACATCTTTCGACCACGCTCCTCCCACAAAATGGAAGGACACTCCCCATTATTAAAGCGGCAACAAAATTCAAAAATTTTTCTCACCTTTCTCTTCTTTTCTTTTTGTTGGTTTTTGTTATCAAAATTCCCCAGAAAATTTATTCCAAATTATAAGCTAACCATCAGTAAATTGAGGCACATTATTATATACACGAAATATCATTAAATACCCAAAAAAGAAGCAGAGTTGGATCTTCCCGTTTCCCAATTCTGTATTGTTTAAAGGCGAGCTTTTTACGTGACAGTTTGGCTCGTCAAAATTCAAAATTATTATACAGGGTGGAGCAATAGTGCTTCCGACCTCGATATCTCGAGTTCTATGATACCTAGTAAACTAGACAAAGGGGTCTATAACCAGAAATTGTTTTCGAATATACAGGGTGAGCCAAGACAACTCTACAGGGTCAAGTAAATTTTTTTTTAATGAAATGCTATGTATATCAGAACATTTTTTTGAAACCTCTTTGTGGCCGCCTTTCACTCCTGTATTATTATTGACTTTCTTCCAACCAATAACTGGTTACATGATGCCCATAAAAACATCACACCAACAACCCAAAATTTGAAGGAAAGGATAATAAATGCTTTTAGAAGTATCACTCGGGCAATTTTATGAACAGTAGGAACCTCATTCCAAAGACGCATAGAAATGTGTGTCAATCAAAATGGGCAACATGTGGAGCACTTTTTATATCTTCCTTTGAATTACAAAAAATATATATATTTTTAATTTTTATTGCTGAATTGTTCCATTTGAAGAAATTGAGAAAATTCAGTTCAAATAGTTGTAAATTTAAAAATTATTTTAGGCCACACTGTATATTTACTTTTAGGAAGTGAAAATGGCTGAGTGTCATCACACAGATGTCGGTAATTGTGACTGTAGTGATTTTTTTAATATACACGTGTAAATGGCATAATTTCAACAAAAAAAAATCATTACATCCACGTGGTTGGGAGAGAGTCAATAATAATAAAGGAGTGCAAGGAGGCCACAAAGAGGTTTCAAAAAATGTTCTGATATGCATGCCATTCTATTTAAAAAAATGTTAGTTGATCCTGTAGAAACGTCTTGACTTACCTTGTATAATCGAAAATAATTTCCAATTATAGACTCTTTTGTCTACTTTATTTATGTTTTTAAATCAAGTTTCTAGCTATCATAGAACTCGACATATCGAAGTCGGACGCACTACTGCCCCAGCCTGTATACAAATTTATACAATTTTATATATTCTCTTTGCGTTGTTTTAAATTTTTTTTACATCAACGGCGCATGCTTTTGCATGTGTCTTTGATTTCTCGTGTTCGGTTGTTATTGTATAATTTAAAAATGTTTTTTAGGTGTTGTATTTGTTGTTAATGTTTTAGTTTTAAGCCCCGATCGGCCCCGGTGCGCCCGACCTTACAATAATTGCCTCGTCGTCACCTTACGCAGGGATGTTAGGTCGGTAACGGACCAGGTGTGCGGCGAGGTCCATATACATTGTTTCCCTTAATTGTTAATAAAATTGTTTTGAATTTGAATTTGGGCCAAAGCACAAAAAATACCAATCAAAATGCTGTTTACCCATTGTTGCTACTATAATTTATTAACTCACTGTAATGTAATGTTTGTCTGTCCATTGCGGTGCAGATTTCTTTTATCATATCAGCGCAAATGCACTACTTTATTGTCATTTTACATGATGTACGACAAATATTGTGTAGACGACATTGAGTTAATCCAAGGCTTGCTAAGATTCTATATTTAATACTCGGTGGTAAACATATTCCGTAATTATTTTAAAGTCAAAGTCAAGGCCAGTTGAAATGAATTTTTATCCTTTACACAAGTATCCCTTAAAATAGGAGTTTTTAAAAATTTTAACAGGATTTTACTTTTATTGCCGTGTAAATATTTTAAAGGTCTCAGCGACTGACACATGTGTTTTCCAACTTTTATGACTTGGCAAATGGCATAATTTATATGTTGAAGAGCTAAGCCAGAAGACAAATTGGTCATTTTTAAAATATATATATTGGATGACAATGACAAATTTGAATACAAAATATCTAATATTGGCTTTATATTATAGATTTTCATGTAACATGAATTCGTAAGAATAAATTTGAGCTCAGATTCAGCCTTATATTAATTAAATAAAGCAATTCCAATGTAAATTATAGGCTTCAATCCCCTTTACTCAAACAAATTTTAGAGAAATACTTATGTGAGTCTCATGACGGTTAAAAATTTTTTATAAACAAACATTTCAGTTTAATTGGATGGTAACAAAGATATATTTTATAATGTGGTATGAAAATTCTGTTATGATATTTCTACTTATTTAATATCTGTAGTAAGTCAATTATTATGCAGATGTAAACAGTTTGTAAATATTTTTGTATCTTATGATGCGTACTCTTTCTAAATTTGGAGATAGCTACACTTACTTTGGTGTTCTTTTTTCAGATGTGTAAACATAGAAATGAAAATTTTTTTGTATACAACTACATACAGCATTGAATTACATTGTTCTTTAGTCTGAATTGGAATCAAATTTTTAATACAGCACTAGCACTGGAGTATTTTCCACTCCAAAACATGGTTGAGTATACTTTCGTTAACCAACCTGGCATCATCTGGAGATCATTAAAAATTAAGTAAAATGAGTCAAGAGTCACAGTTAATTTCAAGTCATTTTTATTGTATATGCCCTCTGCTCTATGTTTCTTCGCTTACTCAAAATTACAGTGCACTAAAATAATTAAAGAGTTAAGACGGTTTGTTAGAATGTAATTCTGAGTATCGTAAATAGTTATTGATAAAGGGAATCAGCTAGTGACAGAGGTTTACTACAAGGATATTACAATGTAGGCAAGCTTTTGTACTACTGGGATCAGGCCACCTCGAAGAATTGTAGTTATAGTGTTACAGATCATCCTGGAGTATTTTGAAGGAAATTGGTAACAAAGAAGATATGATATGAGAGAGAAATATGAGACGAAATATGATGAGTAGTATGTCCTAATGGAAAGCTTTAAAACTGCAGATCATGAGCTCACTGGAAATATAAAATATCTGAATCCTAGTTAAATGTCTAACAGCCTCACAATATAACCATTCAGATCATTAAAAATAATATAAAAGATAACAAAGCAACAAAATAATGCGACAGCATCGCCACAAGACATGAAAATTATTATCTGGGAACAAAAGAAAAAACAAACAAAACAGCAAGGGTTCAGCAAAAATTAAAACATTTCATAATCAGACTGACAACACCAGACCAACACCAATATAATATGCAGAGCCAGGTAATTGAATTACTATATAATGTTAAAATCAGCAAATACATCAAACAATCTGGTAACAAGAAGACACGGAAATTACTTTTTAATTAAGAGGTGGAAACTTGTGAGCATCTGATTATTGGAAGTCCGATTATACACAGGATTGAAAATATAGACCGCATTGTGACTGTCTTCATTACACAAGAAAAGTGTCACCTTTGACGCTATGGTGCTTTGAGCAATGCGTTATTTCTTCAGCACCATTACCTGTTTTAGAATATAGCAGCACTAATTTACACTGTCAGCAAAATGATAGAGGCTAGGATACACGGAAAGAAAACTATTCTATATGAAAGTAATCGATTATTCTTGAATTTTCTACATATATATTATATAGGTATACATACATATCCATATATATGTATATTTGTGGTATCAAATAATAATAGATTTACTGCAAACCAGATGTGATCACTGGGGAGCACCCAACCCATAATACAATAAGGGTTGTGAATGTTGTACACATTCACAACTTATAATATAATCACTTTTAATCTCCTTTTTGATTGCAAAAGAAAATATTTGTTTTATTCATAATTTATATGTCTGATTAGAATATTTGAACTTGTGAATGGTTTAATAAATTGTTAAATTCACGCAACATAGTTTATTTTATAGAAATTCTAGTTCTTAAAAAAATATTTTCTTTACAAAAAAGTAGATTGGAGACCATACCAGGTGGGAGCCTCCTAGCAAGGTTGCGTATCTTTTTTTTTTTGCTAGTGGTGCTCCGGACATATAGTGGTAAATTTTTTGAACCCACGTGTATATGTATTTTTTTTTTTATTGATGAGACTGAGCTAGTCTTGGATAACTTTTGTTATGCACAGTTGCGTCCAAACTGTTTATTTTCTTGGTTCTTTTTTTCTATTAGTAATTTTTATTATTATTTACTCAAAGCGTAATAACGCTGCAAATAAATAAAGTGTGCTGTCCGAAATGATTTACTTTAACAAAAACATATTGAAAGATCAATTAAAGGAAGTATATGTCCAAATTGGATCCTCCCTTTTTCTTGACATTTTCTGGTTCGGTCAATGGTGTTGCGCATACCATTTCGCAAAATAGCAGGAGTTATACTTGCAAAAACTTCGTGGATACGATTTGGTAAAATTTCAAGTGTTTGAGGGCATGTATAAAAAACTCTTTCTTTCTCGTAACCCCACACAAAAAATCTAAAATGGTTAGATCTGGTGAGCGGGCAGGCCAAGGTACAGGTCCATATTATGCAATTACTCGCCCATTATACTGGTTCACTAAATGGGCCATAACTCGAGCGGCATTGAGTTGGATCCCTATCTTGTTGAAAATGCATTTGTTCAGAAACTGCAAGTGGCAAGTCCATCAACATTTCTTAAATATCATTTTGTAGGAATTCTAAATATCTCTCCCCTGTCAAAGGTCCTTGAAAGAAAATGGACAATAATTCTTGTTCCAATCACCCCAGCCCATACATTTACTTCAAATTTATCCCGAAAATTACCTTGCCTCATTAAATGTTGATTTTCCTGCGCCCAATATCTATTATTTTGTTTATTGAACATTCCCATTGTTGGTGAATCTTGACTCATCAGAAAACAATATCAAAGAAACAAAATTCAGGTTCGCGGTACTATTCTGTCCACTTTTTCATCCCTTGAATACATGTTAAACAATAACAACAATGATTAAAAAACAACAAAGAACAACAAATTTAACGATAAAGAGCAAACTTATTAAGTTAACAATATACGTATTATTATATGTCAAACTTCTTTTTGTTTCCACAGCACACTTTTATTATTAGCATCGTTGTTTTGTTCACATAATAAACGTTTTGAATCTAGTTTTATTCAACTATGGCTTTTATAATGGTTCCGTTGACAGTCGGTATATTGCAATTGAACATTATTGGATCCAACTATTCACGAAAATTTGGCCTGTATACATGGAAAATGTTCACGGATTCCCTCAGCCAGACACATTCTTGAGCACCAACAAATATCACAATTTTGCTGAGTTGGCGCAATGATTGTTGTGTACGACCTACGCCAATTTATTTTCCAGTTATCAGGAACCACTGCGGACCATATGAAACAAAAATGTCAAATAATTTTGAACAATAATTCATGATATAATACTACCTATGTGTGATAATATGACTGAGTATAGGTTGGTTCGATCTCAAGTTTTCAAAATTGCATTGATCTACAGTGTGTCCCCGGATGGAGTTCACAATACGTGTAAATTTTTTAATTTTCAGTTTTTCGAAAAAAAGTTAGTTTATAAAAAGTTTGGCTTATTTGGAAAATGCAAAAGCCGCAATCAAATATTTGCAAAATTTTACAGGGTGATCAAAGACTTTAGAAAATGTGAAACTTGTTCAAGAATAAACTACCAATATTTTAGAGAAAAATACCATGAACAATCGTTGTTCGTAATCAGACATAATAGAAGATATTTACCAGAAAAACCTAGAAGTAAAGTGAACTCTAGCGGATTTTACCTACTTATATGTATTGAATATAACATAATTTTACTTTTTATGAAGATTACAACGAAAAAAATAGTTCTTCACATTAATTAAATAAATAATTTGCCAAGGATTTTGATGTACCCTTAAAACTATTTTAACCGGTAGTATTTTGTGATTTAAAATTATTTAACATAATTTTTACTATATTTGGAAGATAGAAATTCATGTGGCGGGCCCTGATTCGACTTGATATATTTTTATATGTATGGAAACTTAGTATAACAGTAAATACTAAGAAGTATTAATATAAAATCCGATCAGTTTATAAAGTGTATGTAAAGTAACCTGATTTAGAAACTTTTACTTCATAAATATGATGTATAAAATGGATTTAAGCTTTTAAAGTCATAGTTATATAGTCGTGAGCTTATCGGGTGCATTATTTGTAAATTGGTGAGAGTAGAGAAGAAATGAGAGTTCTGATCCCCTCACTATTTCCTCTTAGCAACCAATATCATATAAGTGGAACATAGATGTGGGGTGTATTAAAAGTAGTGAGGGGTACGTTATAATATTTATGATTGTCTAGATATTTTTCCTTTCCTGCGTAGGTGGTAATACTAAGAAAATGACATAATACGTATTTTGCTGATTCCGGACAATACGCTCGAATTATTTCATGTTAACATTTTGCTGTTTTGTTGTACCTTTTCCCGTATTGCATCTGTAGTGAGAAGGGTACCAATGTTGTGCTCGATAGTCCCTTCAGATGTTCTGAGCAACTCACTTTATCAACTCGATTTTAAATAAAACTAAAATTACTATAGCTTGCCACAGCCAGGACTTTCTCTCATTTGTTGGAAAAATACTAACGGATACGAACGGAGTCCGGATATCGACCAATCGATATTTCTAAGATTAAACGCGTCACTTTTCTCTTTTGTAAAATTAGTTTCCCCGACATAAATCATAGTTTCGCGTATACTATAATCTCATTTTTTGCTTTCGTTACTGGTTTCCCACTCTATATCCTCCCATGAAAAAGGTATTTTAATAAGGGTTAACGTTCACTTAAAAATCTACCTTTTAAATTACTACTTTAAGTATGAAAGTAATTTAAAGGGTTTAATATAAAGTGTATGTTTCAAGTCTTAATTAAATCATAAAAGCCCATTTTGATTTTATAAAACTCTCATGAATGCTTAAAGAGAAAACTTGAAAGTAAATTTTTCAACAAAGTCTCAACTAGTTTAGTGTGAATTTTCTATTTAGCTAATTATTGTTATTAATTCCAAAAATTCATGTTGTTCGTTCATGTAACACAAGTATTAATAGTCCGCTTCTCTTCTCCACACATACTTCTAAACGAGATGGACGAAGTCAGCAATAACTCGTTGAAGCATATCCTATCATCATATTTCCTTTGAACCCCTCTGTATTTCTAGGTTTAATCTTAAACACTGTACTCTTTAAATATCCTCAAATGAAAAGTCTAGGGCAGTAATATCAGGAGATTCCGAGGGCAAACCGTTTCCAGAAATTAGTTTATTTGGAAATGTGTGTCGCAGTACCTTCACAATTATTCTTGCCATATGGCAGGTCTTGTTAAAAGTAAAAGTTAATTTCTTTCTTCTTTAATTGCAGTATTAATATTGTCTAGAGAATATTATGTGCATATCATTATGGAGTGACTGGGACTGTTTCACCGTTTTCTTCAAAAAATTATGGGCCGATAATTCATGACGATGATACAGCACATCAAACAGTTACTTTTGTGGAATGTAAGGTGATTTTATAGATTTCATAGGGGTATACGTTAGAAAATTCTGTCTATTTGCCGTGCCAAATAAAGTAAAGTGTGCTTCGTCACTCATGAAAAGATGTGCAATATCGAGTTCTTCATATCTTAACTCCAAAAAACGTCGACAAAACTCAATATGGCATTGTTTATCACGATCAGTTAACTTCTGAATATAAACAAAGAGCATTACTCGTTATGTAAAAGTGAGATCTCCAGCCATCAGGGGACGAGGAGAATGAAGGCATAACTTCTCAATTAATTAGAGAACGTTTAACTGGATTTTCATTTTCAAAAACGTATGTAGAGAATTGAAATACCTTTCAAATTTCAAGTTTAAAGTTGATAGTGCCTCTGGTGCCATCTTTGAATTTTCTAAAACCAATTATTCATCATCAGAGAATATTTCATTCCAACCTAAATTTTGTCCGGAGAAGGAGAAGACTTTACACATGTGCTGTATATCTATAAAATAAAACTTTCGTATTCAAAAATATTACCTAAATTTGATCTCAATCAAAAAAATATCTGATGTGGCCAGCACATAACTTTCTTATACCAGCATATATCATCCTGACCTAAAAAATCATTCTATTTAATTCTGCGTTCCTTTATTTTATTTTTTATTTCTATTTATTTGGGCTACGGTGTATATTATCTGTGCATTACTAATGTATTCTAATTGGACAAATTATAAATGAATAATTGTATCTAACTTTTATGACACTTTTACATCCAAAACATTCCCACGCTGTTTTTTCTTTTATTTGTGGCTTCGTGGTCGAGTGGTAAGGACACTTGTCTCTCACCCTGGAGTCCCGGGTTCGATCCCTAGTCGAGAATAAAAATTTTTTTCTAAACTAGAAACTAATCCTAGCATACTCGGATATTAGGTGTGTGTCCATTGTCTCGAAATGTATTGCCTGTGGTATTTGATTAATTAATTAATTAATTTGTGTTGTTTTTCTTACAGTCTATGTATTTTATGGCAAGAATTGGTTATATTTTTAAATTTTTGTACCAATGTCCATCGATTGATGCGACGAAGAATAATGAACTAATTAATATTCGGCTACGCTCCCATTTCACTTTATCTTTCCACTATAAACATGAGTCATTTTTCAATAACAATAATTGGTCCACATGCACTCAATACATTTGCTGTACCTCTCGTTATACATGTTAGTTTATTTCATCACTTTTCACATTTTCATTCCTATCAAAATAGCCAATCCTTTCTATGAGAATAATTCCTATCCGTTCATACATACTCCACTTTATTAATTGAAGTACAACCAGCCATTGTGACAATTAGTTTTAGATATTCGAGACCTTTTGTCACATCCATAAATGTAGATTCTTATTGTAATTTAATTTTGTTTCTGAAAACAATTATAAGTAAACTTAGCGTGTTTATCTAGAGCAAAGATTAATAAAGCTGTGACACTGAGAGAGTGATAGCGAAAAGAAAGATAGAGATATCCAATTTAAAGACTATTTGGGAGTACTGCGAATGTGCATCGTTCGGTTGTCTCTGATTGGTGTACTTAAAATAAAATTTTTGTATTATGGACAAAATATATTATGGATATTTCTCATTATGAATATTACTCGCAGTAGCGAGAGATCAAAGGAATCCCGATGAAGCGTCGTATCTTTACCTATTTAATCTTTGACTAAGAGTACATGCTTATTTGTTATTTAGGATATGACTTTCATTTGGTGTAATTCTATCTTTTCGGCATCTACCAGTTTGGCTCATGTATTGTTTTGTCGTTGTTGGTGGTAATATTCGTAGTGTAAGATCTACCTGTCGCAACTGGTTTTGTATAACAGTGGTAATATCTCCTTTTCTAATAAGTTTAGTGTCTAGAAAAGGTACAGTATGGTTGGTATCTTATTTTTTCATGGTAAAGACCTAATTGGGTTCATCTTTTACTTTAGTACACCCTGTATACTATAACTAGTATGAATGTTTCCGTTAAAACCGTTTTGAACCAGAGTTCAAGTTCTTTTAGAAGTCCTTTATGTGGAATAACAATTATTTACTAAACATAATTGTTTCAAACTGGTTTATTTTCAGGGTAATCTTAAGTTGTTTTATTACCTCAATGATAAACCACTTGTTTTATTTTTACCACACAGCCGCCAAGTAAGACGTAGAAAATTGAATTTAATTTAGTTTAATTCAAAGCCAAGGTGAGAGTAGTTGTTAATGATAAAAGAGTACGCTTCTATTATTGTTCAAATAATATATAGAATAAATTATTGTTGGATTTATAGTAAAATATTAATTCATGACCGTTTTTAAAGATTTCTTTTTGTAAATATTGTTTTAAAATTATGAAAAATCGACTCCCGGCGTCGGAATATTTTACAAACGTTTGTTTGTGTTAAATAACACAGGAAATTTGTTTATGCACAGTACGCCAAGCTTGCTTGGAATACATTTACGATGCGCGCAATTTGTTCAGAATCTTTTGAAATATGTAGCATGTGAATTTCGTGTTCAGGGATCTGTGAATAAAACCGCACGCACGAACCAAGAAGATCATCTTCTGACAACTGGTCAGACACTACAGCCGTACCGTAAAAGCCACTTCCGAACTCTAGGGTGCTCCGACGAATCCTCCAGTTTACAACTGAATTCTTTTTCACTATTTTAAAGCTATATTGTTGATTTTGGTGCATTTCCGTCATTTACCGTTTGTGTCCGCAATTCTGCCATATTCTCTTGTCCGTTAATTGTCTACAAATACCGTACGACATGACATATTCGGAAAATTTCGTGGTTCAACAAGTAAATCTGAGGTATCTATTTTAGCTACGAGCATATGGAGATTGAATTAGTAAATACTGCACGAGTGAGGTATTTCTCCGGAACTATGAAAGGAATCTCACCGTACCCCGGGAAGTAATACATGAACTGGTCTGTTCAGCGCGTGTAAGGTTTTTCTCTAGAACTATAAAAAGAACCTTACCGTGCCCCGCGGCGTAGTTGTCCATCTGTAGCCACTACATCGGAGTGGTGAAATAAGAAGGCTCGCAGATAAATGTGATAACCCCTTGTTTGGTCGATCCCTAGTGCAAAAACACGCTTTAATTCCGCCCGCATATCTCTGGTCTATTCAGCTCAAGGGGCAGTATGCCTTCAAAACGTGATTTAGTAAATTGGAGCCTAGTGCTATATCAGGTCAGCATCAACCATATAGGGATTTCATTAGTAGATTCAACACGAGTAAGGTTTTTCTCTGGAACTATGAAAGGGACCTCACCCTGCCGCGTGGCGTAATATCGTAACCATATCGTTTGAGTAGCTAGTTAAATATACCGTCTGTCCCTGGATTGACATCCTCCCGTTGTGGCACGCCTGCACTCCGTAACCACTAGCACCTGGATAGTTCTGCACCGTCCGTCTGCAGTAATTCCGCCTTAAGCATCAGCGATCATAGGGTCACTAACTTGCTGTAGATACCAGTAACCGTAGATTGCTTTCATAACTGCTTGTAGTACTGATACTGACTGGTTATAATAATACCTTAGATATAGTTTCCGAAACTTCGATATATCATAAACCTCTTGCTTGGTTCCTAGGATGATTTCTTGTAGATAAAAATTAATTACATTTTATTCTACATTCCTTAGTAAAGTTGTAAATAGATACTATTTTCTTTTGTCTCTGTATTTTATTTTTTTCTTCCATGAAACCAATAATAAATAGAATAAAATAAATAGGATAAATACAGTTTAAACTCTGACTTTTATTTAAAGACAAAGGTATAAGTAATAAATTTGTTGGTACACCGAGAATCATTTTCGGCAGTTAAGGTGAAGTTGTTCATTGCTACGAAAATGACAACCACACACACAGACCGCCTGGCATTCCGTATCTTTACTGAGTTACTCTAGCTTCTATTATACCGCTGATAGAATAAAGTGGTGCTCCTATACTTTAAAACAGGAACTGGCGCTCGAGACCATTACCGAAATAAAAAAGTTCAAAAGGACAGCTACTGTACTGATGAGTGCCAAAGTGACACGACACCCACGCAAAATACGCATTTTGGCGGTGGGTAAGTAGCACGTCACAAAGGTAAAAGTTCTCCCTGAACTTCCTGCGGAATTAAAAATGTATGGGTTCTATATATTTTTTAATAAGCAGAATTTGAAATTTTAATTTGTTTAAACAAGAATCTGACAAATTGTCCATTGTATGATTTATATGCTGTGCATGGATGGGGGATATTAGACTGCCCATAGGCAAGTTAAGCCGCGTGGCCGACTTAACGTATTTTTAAAAAATGATTTAAATTGTTACAAAATATATTTTATTTAAACTTTCATAAGTTTTACAAAGATAATTAAATTAATACAATAATATATTGTACGTCTGTATTCAATGAAGCTATGACACGAAGTGCCGTATTAACGTTGGAAATTTGTGGAGGCGAGTGGGATAAAGTGCTGACTTATCTCCTCTTATCAGCAGGTGGTCAACTTAACTCTTCCACCCTTAGACTGGACTTTAAGCGAGGGTTGAAGTCCGGGAAGTGTCTTCCTTGGTGTTGGTTCTGGATTCTTGGAGTCGATTCCGTATTTTCTTGATTACATAAATACTACAACATATTAGGGTAACATATAAGATAATTGTCCAAATACTTGGTTTATACCAGTGAAAAGTATTATCTACTAAATTTATATTTTGTTTGTTTTGTTCCAATTTGTATTTAATATCGTTTAGGTTGTCTAAATTGGTTTGTAGCAAACTTATATTCTTTATTTCAAAACTATAGGAAACATTTACTTTATAATCTAATTCGGGAATATAATTGTTTACTAGATTTGGTATGTCTGTCTGTATATATGTAAATTTTTGATTTGATATTTGAATTATACAATTTTTTGTGTTGGTTACAATGTAAGTACCTAATGTTAATATTCTTTTTTTCTGACATATCTTTGCAATCAAAGCTAATTTGTTTATCTGAAGGATTTGCAATTAACAATTGGTTAAATTCTAGTTTGTATTTTCTGACTTGTTAATTTAATTAGATTAACTTCGCAATTAGAATATGGTCTTTTAGCTAATAAAAGTTGTACTTCGCATGGCTGATAAGTTTCTAAATTTATTAAATTTAGATTATTGCAATAATAACTCTTATCTATAAATTTACATAATTTGTTTGATGAACTGTAATATTGATCGGATAAAATAAGATATTTCTGGTTAGGAATAATTAATTGGAAGGTATTGTTTTCATGTACTATTGGACATGAGTATAAATGGTAGATATTATATTGGATAGTATCGATGATAGGTATTTCCAGTATAAAATTAAGTGTAGTTTTCCTCCAGTAAGCTTTAATTGTGGTTAGAACTTCGAAGTTTAAAATTTGTTCCTTGGTAGTAGGGAATGGTAAATTGGCGAATTTATTTATTTGTGAAAGACTGTCCAACAGATCTTCTGGTTCGATAATTGAGGGGTGCATAACATTAATTTTTGCGAATGTGACTGCTTCCTCTAGAGTTTCCAATATCTGTAGAATACTTTGTGCCATTATATTTATTTGGGTATAGACATTGTTGAATTGGATCGTGTGGTACATTTCAATTTTTTGATCTTTGAGTGCTTGCTCGATTTGTAAAATTCTTGATTGTAGTACAAGTTGATTTGTAGTCAAATTTGTAATGGATGATTCGAATTTTTCTATTGCTTGCGTAGTTAATGTTATTTGGGATGCCAGTATTTCCTTTTGGGTTAGTTCATCTTCATTATCTAGGTTACCGGTGATGGATTTCCAGATAGATCCTAGTCCGTTAACTAGTCCTCTTTTAACTCTTGATTGTGGAATTAATTGATTCAATTTTCGGTTAATTTCATCGAATAAGAACCTTGCGATTATAGCGAAGTTTTTAACTTCTCTTTGTATATTTGTATTTAATTTGAATGTTTTGTCTAGGTCATTTATGTTTAATTTTAATCTGTTGTACTCGTCAATAATTGGTTGTATATCAATAGTTCTTAGTAGGGTCCATTTATTGATTATGTTTTTGCATGTTCCTAACGGTAGTGGTAGTAATCCAGGGTTATTGTCTAATCTTCTGATTCGCTCTCCTCCATAGACGAAGGGGATGAACCTGTAACAATAGGTCGTTTTAGATTTCTTAAATGTACCTTTCTTACAGATTGATTAATTCTATTGGTAATTTCGCACGTATTATCTGTATTCAACTTAGTAATGGTGTATGGTCCTTCATAACGGTTTTTGGTTTTGTGTCTGGTTGCTATGCCACATTTGACATATACGGTTTGTCCTTCTTTAAATGTGGTTTGTGGGTCATTAACGTTTCGGTTCCTTTGTTGATGTACGGTTTCTTTAGTCCGTTGTGATTTTGGGCTCACCGATTCGTAGACTCTTTTCATTTTTGTTTTATGTTCGTTTAGGTAGTTACTATAAATATCCTGATTATAGTAAATTTCGAAGGGATTTCGGCTTTCCGTATGTCCTATGATTAGCTCAAAAGGGGTAAAACCTGTGGTGGAGTGTATGGAATTATTGTATGCTAGAAGTGCGTATTTCATTTGACTTGAAATAGGGTCCATGTTAATGTTTTTTAAAATTCGAATATGTTCAAGTATCGTTGAGTGTAGTCTCTCAATAAGGCCGTTACTCTGAGGGTTTCTGGCAGTTGTAAAATGGACTTCGATTTTATGTAATTTTAGGAGTTCTTTTACTACGTCGTTATTAAATTCCTTGCCATTGTCTGTTATTATTTTTTTCGGGCGTTCCATAGAAGGTAAAAAATGTAATTAGTTGATCGGAGATATGGATTGCTGTTTTCGCGGATATTTCGAATGCCTGGGCCAATTTACTAAATGCGTCGATAATAGTCAGGAATATTTTTTGCTCCATGATAAATGTGTCCATGTGTAATATTTGAAAAGGTTTTATTGGGGTTTCTGTTAACATCATTGGAATGTTTTCTGGTATTCTTTCATATTTACCTCTTTTACAAATATCACATTTTTTTATGAATTCTTCAATATCTTGCTGCATATTCGGCCAATAATATTTTAATTTGAGGTGGGCTTTAGTTTCTTTTGTCCCACGGTGGTTGGTTTTTCCTTCATGATAATTAAGGATTAATTGTAGTTGTTCTTCCTTTTCTAGGACATCAATTAATTTTTTTTTGTACACCTGATTAGTTTAGGACCGTTATTTGTAAATTTACTGATATAGATCTCGCACAGTTTTTTATATGTGTCTTCTTGTTCGGTAAATATATAGTATTCTCGGTCAGTCGTTGTAAAATCTCTTAGTAACCTGAATAAATCTTCTTCTATTGATTCTGTTTGAACTTCGGCTTCTATGATTGTTTTTTGTCCTCGTTTTATTACCTTAGGTTCAGCGGGATTTAAATGAACTGTTTTTATATGGATCTGGTTTCGTTTTGTATTTACAACATCGTCTAATATGGATATGCTAACAGTAGGATCTTCGTCATTTATTGAATGGGCTGTTGATATTGGTGTTATCGGTCTATCGTGTAAGTTTAAATTTTGCTGGACTTGATCTGGCGTGGGCGTATTTAATTCTCGTTGTCCTTCAGTTAATTCTTCGAATTCGTCTAGAAGGGCTTCTAATTCTGGGTCGACGTTTACAATTAGAGATTGTGAGTCCAATGGATGAATTTGGATTCTCGATAATGCATCTGCATTAGTATTTAATTTTCCCTTCTTATATTCTATTTTGTAATCGAATTCTTCGAGTTTAAGTTTCCATCTTGTTAGTTTCATATTGGCTGGTTCTTTCAGATTGAATAGCCATTTTAGTGGGCGATGATCCGTATAGATTGTGAACTTATGGCCGTATAAATAGGGCCTGAAAATCTTGGTTACTGACCAAATGACTGATAACAATTCTTTTTCCGTGGTGGAATATTTGCGTTCTGCTTCGTTAAGGGTTCTTGAGGCATATGCTATGGGGTAATCCTGCCCAATAGGTCCTTGCGAGAGCACTGCACCGAGTGCTTCATTTGACGCATCCGTTGTTACGATGAAGGGCTTCGTAAAGTCCGGGTATTGTAATATTGGTGCTTCAGTTAAAAGTTTCTTGCAAGTTTCGAAAGCTTGAATAAATTCCGGTGTCTGTATTACCTTAGCGTTCTTTTTTAACATTGATGTCATTGGCTTTACGACTTGTGCCATATTTTGAATAAAACGGCGGTAATAGCCTACGAGTCCTAGGAATCCTTTTTATTTCCCTTGGTGTCCTGGGTATCGGATAGTTTTGTACCGCTTTAATTTTATCTGGATTTGGCATGACTCCTTCTGGTGTTATAATATGTCCTAGGTACGCTACTTCATTTTTCAAGAAATCGCATTTATCAAGTTGTACTTTAAATTGTGTTTCTCGCAAACGTTGGAAAACTTTAGCTAGGTGTTCGATGTGTTCTTGTAGACTAGACGAGTATATTACTATGTCGTCAAGGTAGACTGAACAAACCTCATTTTGTATTCCTCTTAAAACGTTGTCCATCACCCTCTGGAAAGTCGAAGGTGCTCCTTTTAATCCGAAAGGCATTCGGGTGTATTCATAATGGCCATGTTCTGTGGAAAACGCAGTTTTTTCAATGTCATCTGGGTTCATTTGTACCTGGTGGAACCCAGAGGCGAGGTCAAGTGTCGTAAAATATTGAGCTCTACCTAACTTGTCCAAAATGTCCGTTATGTTCGGCAGGGGGTATTTGTCATCTATTGTATGTTCATTCAACTTCCTATAATCTATTACTACTCTCCATTTTCTTTTTCCTGAATTATCCAATTTTTTTGGTACTACCCAGACGGGACTTGACCAAGGTGAAGTAGATGGTCTTATTATATTTTGTTGTAGCATAGAGTTGATTTGTTTCTGAACCTCTTCTTTATGGACTTGCGGATATCTGTAGGATTTGGTAAATATAGGTGTCTCGTTTTTCAGTCTAATGTGGTGCTTAATTTGGTTGTTAAATGTAAGTGGCAGATGTTCGCTGTAAAAAATATCTCTATATTCAAAACATAAATTTCTGACAGCGGTATACTCTTCTTTGTTTAAATGGTTTAATCGCAAATTTTTTAAATTTTGCTTCTGGATTTGATCTATCATTTCATGATCGATATCTATTTCCATATGATCGATTTCCGTTTGGTGTAATTCTTCAGACGGTATAACTTCTAAAATATTAAATGGCTTGGTGATTCGTAAAATTTGTGTATCCTCCGTATTGTTGATAACAGTTGTAAAAGCTTCATTATTTTTTATTGTAACCAGTGATGCAGGTATTTCTAAATTGTTTTGAAGTTTTTTATATTCCAAAAGTCCTTGTTGCAAAGTGGTATGCACTGGGATGGATATAATTGATTCTGATCTCGGTGGAATTGATTGGGTGATTTCTTCAAATTCGTTGTTATTTAAACTGAGTTGATGTTCATTTTGATTTGGGTTTTGATTCGTGTTTTGATTCATTAAATTCCCACATATATATAAAGGAATTTTCGTATATGGGGTGACTAAAAATCCTTGTTTAAAGTCGACGTTGGCCTCCAAATTTACTAAAAGATCCGTTCCTATGAGTCCTTCGTAATTTGGGTTACAATTAAATATAAAATGTTTATGTTTTAAATCCGGTTTTTTAAATATTGTTGAGACTGGGATTTCTGCACTGTAATGATGTGTTGTTGTATCGTGTGGTGTCGTTATACAGAATGGGTCCTCTTGAATGTGATTTTGGAAATGTTTTCGGGCAATTTGTTCATTTATAAATGATTTTGTTGATCCAGTGTCTATCATAAATCGTGCATTAATTTCTGGTATTTTTATATATGGTAAACGGTTATTTGTGGACGTGTGAACTTCTATCAGTTCCGCCTGTCTGTAGTTTCCGAGGTTTCTGTCCGAAAATTTACATTTTCCACTTCGTTAGCTTCATAAGGCGGATATTCCTCGTATTCATAATATTCTTCGCCTTCTGAATATCCGGGGTCATTATTATCTTGGTAATTAGGTACTGCAGATGGTTCCAGCTCTTCTGAGTGTTGTACGTGAAGTTATTCTGTCCTCCAGTTTTGTTGAATTTTTTGTGGTATATTTCTTGAAGATTGTTGTATATTATTTGTGAGGCGAGTTCTTCTAGAATCTACTTCCATAGGTGTGGGTGTGTATGTCATTGGTTTATTTTTTGGTGCAAACACATTTTGTTGGCTCCTAGGCTGACTAGGACCTGGTTGGTTTTGATAGTATGGATATCTTGGCTGAGGTGGTCTTGGTGTCCAAGATGGTTGTTGGTATATTGGCCTCTGTATATTCGGTCGTTGAAAATGCATAAATGGTTGGTGCGAATTATTTGGTGTAGTTCTAGTCTGTGGTGTATTCATTCTTAATTGATGCATATTTGGCTTGTTAAACTGTTGTCCACTATTTTGGTGGGCGTTACTTATTTTTGAACGGTGATAGTTCATATTTTCTTCTTCGATGACAATCTGGATAGCTTCTTCGATGTGTGTAGGTTTTCTACAGCGTAAAAGATGGCTTAGCTGTGGATTAACTCCAGTTAAGAAAGCTCTTAGTGTGAAATTGTTATAGAAATCAATTTTCATTTTCTTGACCTCTTCTGTCACGTTTTCACAAGATAACTTCGAAAGTAGCAGACATCTGATGTCTATGCATCTATCGGCAAATTGCAATGCAGTGTCTCTTGGTTGCTGTCTTAATGTGTTGAGATCGGATAGGAGTGATTCTTCGTTTCTTTGGTCTCCAAATAAACTAATAAGTAGGTATTTTAATTCTGGAAACGTGTCAAAATTTCTAGCTGCTAAAAAGTGTGGCTGCCTTCCCCACGATTTTGTTTCTTATATGAAGCATTGTGAATCTTATTCTTATAGCATCATTATCTGGTGCCATGAGTGGTAAAACATTTTCACATGCGTTGATAAAGGTTGATAATTTTGTTGGTTCTCCATCAAATGGTGGTATTAAATCCAGGTAGTCCCGGACGGAAATTTGTGGTAGTGTCATTCTGATGGATGATGCAGAGGATCGTATTGGTATTTGTACTTCTGTTGGAATATTAGCAAATTGCTCAACTAAGCTGTCGATGACGTTCATTAATTAAATGTTAGTTTTTATCACTTTTGTATTATCGTCGTTTTATTGTAAACTCTGTATTCACGGTTACTGAAACCGAGGGACGGTGACTGTATAATAAAATACAGGCGTGCTCTAGCTATAGACTGTGAATATTTTGTTTACGGGGCTTTGGTTTTTAAAGTTTTGTTTAACTTATTCTAATTTGTTAGTAAGCAGTAGTTATGTTGGATTTTAATTTCTTGCCCTACTCGATCCAGGCAATACTTTTAAAATCATCGGAAATAAAAAATAAAATTAGAAAACGAATTTTCAAAGCTAATATGAAAATTCAAAAGCAATTAAAGGTATGGTTTCTATCGATTTGTGGATAGGAAAGGTAAAATAGGAAAAAGCGGAATGATCAATATTACTTACAAAATTAAAGTTGTGATTAAAGTTGACTTCATTAAAGTTGACTTCATTGATGTTTAATCCTGTTAAGTTGTACACAATGTACTGGTGGCTCACTATCCCCAATGGATTGATGATTAACCGTAACAGTTCCCCGATGGAATTGCGTTTTGTACGAAATAGTGCCTTAATCGTAGATACGAACAAAAATTTTAATTTTTGAAAACTTTTGGGCACTATCCGACCCGACTGCGCCAGTTAAGCCGCGTGGCCGACTTAACGTATTTTTAAAAAATGATTTAAATTGTTACAAAATATATTTTATTTAAACTTTCATAAGTTTTACAAAGATAATTAAATTAATACAATAATATATTGTACGTCTGTATTCAATGAAGCTATGACACGAAGTGCCGTATTAACGTTGGAAATTTGTGGAGGCGAGTGGGATAAAGTGCTGACTTATCTCCTCTTATCAGCAGGTGGTCAACTTAACTGGCATACCAAGGATTTGTTAATAATAGGCAGAAAAAGTGAATAAACAAAAATTCAATTAGTTTGAAGAATAGTGTTTTGTTAATCTTGCAATATTCTGAAATGTTGTCTCAGTGCTTATTAATATATTTTTTACCAAATCTAAAGTTATTGGACAGCGCTTTAACATCCAAACTAACGATTGTAAAACGTTCCAGTAGTTGGAACTCTTTAATTCAATTTCAATTCAATTTATTAGGTAGAGTAGTAGAATAGTACAATGTTATTACACTTTGTGGTAGACTATAACCTAAAATATATTAGAATTACAATATACAATACATATAATAGTAAGTAACACATGTAAATCAGCATCATCAGGCCGAGATGAAATCACCTAAGCACAAATATGCCTGTTTTGTGAATTTCGTGTCTTCCTGGTTGATCAGTAAATTAATTGTATAGTTTTTTATATTAAAATAGAAATGAACAGAGAGAGATAGGAAAATATTCTAACTAATAATTATTGACAAAACGAGACTGAGGATTTGTACCAGCAACACACGGCAGTAAGTGAGTACGTACTATAATACTAATATACTATGATTGGGAAGATAAATTTCTTATATTATTTCAACTTAGTTCGAAGATATTAAATTTATTATGATCGAGTTTTCCATTTAATGCAGGATATTCTTTATAGAACCATGATTTTGGGTAATAAATTTTTTTATTTCAATTTTGTATTTACTAAACTTTCCTATGGTTTTTAGATACAGCGGTAAAATATTGTATAACTTTGGTCCGAGATAGTAGACAAATCTTTGTGTATGGCTTTTTTTGACTAATGGCAATCCTATAGACCTATTTTCTGTAAACCTGGTTTCATATCTACAATGGGCTGGTGAGGGGTTCTTGTCATACATGTGTAATAAACAGTGATAAGCAAAGAGATTTCTTATGTTGAATACGTCAGCTTCTTTATATAGTTGTGTAGAGGAGCAGAGTTTTTTTCTTTAAATTTATCTTTAGAATACTACTTTGCGCTATTTGCAGAATATTCATTATATTATTACGTACCCCCCCCCAGATAATAATACAATATCTAATCAGTGATTCTACTAGCGATGCATATATAGTCATCAGATTTTTCCTATCTAATATATCCCTTAAAGTAAAGAATTTGACGAATGTGACGTAAGTAACATGCTCGTCTCATCTTAGATGATGGTCAAGCATAACTCCTAAATAAATAAAAAAATAAATTAATTCACAAAATTTAAACGAATTTTTGACAAAATAGTTATTATTGTATGATATCGTTAGTATATTGCTATAGAATACAGTACATTATTTGACCAGTTCGTTTTGTGTGGAAGAACGTTCCACTCATACGTACACTACCCAGGCTTGGATTTAGGGTGGGTGCTACAGGGGCTGCAGCTCCGAGCCCACTATATTGGGGGCCCTGTAGCTGGGTTAAAAACTCACCGTCCCAAACAAATAAATACCAATCATTGAAGTACCCGAAATAAAAGTATTGCTTAGATCAATTATGTGTTTATTGGCAAATAAGAATATTATTCAGTGTCTATTTCCTAATACGTACTTAATTTTAGAGATATTTGTCGATACCAATTATAAATTGTGATTCGGAATGGTCTCTTTCTAAGTCATGTTTTATAAAGAATAAGTTAAGATCAACAATGGGTGAAACTAAGTTAGCAGCATTATCCCTTTGTTCAACTGAGCATGACGTCTTAAAGGAAATAGATTTTGAAAGTGTTATAAAAGTAATTGCTGAGAACAAACAATGAAAAAAAGCCTTTTAGTACATTTTAAATATTTATTGTATTTGAAAATCATGTTTCAGTATTTATGTTTTTTTGTATTAATCAATGCAGAAGAGACAATATTTTTTGTATTATTCGCTGATTTCGAGCTGATAATAACTTTTAAAACGACCTCGCCTGCGTTAGTTGAAACAAAATAAAAGATATAAAGTCTGTTTTCCAGAGTGCATTATTATTATTTAAATAGATATAAATATTAAATGTATTTAATACCTTAAGTTATTTATAAGTTAGTAGTTAGTTGTAACAATGCATTCTAGCACTTGTCTCTACCTGCAATAGAGTAGGAAATTGAAATATATTTATTTTTATATTCAGTCACTGAAATAAGCTAACAGAGTTTTCCAAATTTTCATTAAATATATTACATAGAATTATTTATTAGACGTACGTTGAGTACTTTAAACACTTATAAATAAAAAATTTAGATTGAATATAAAAGTGCTTTGCTTTGTTTATTTTGTGGAATAAATACAAAAATCATCGGAAGGGTGCCTTGACGTAGTAATATATAAGATAGACTAGTCAAATTAATACATCAAAATTTAACAGAATAAGGTGGAATAACTAAAAATATACGCCATACAATGTCTCTTTTTAAAAAATACTTTAGCCAATTACAGTGGTTACAAGGTAATTAACAATTAATTGAAATACTGGTAATTAGATTTGCATAAGAAAGTATAATTAAAGTTTAAGGAAAACCTCAAAACTATCAAATTACTTTTCAAACTCCTTTAACTTGAAAATTTTACGGTTCTTATAACAATTGATCATACAAGATATGTGTTAAATTAAAACTTTGGAAAAAGAGTCTAGAGAAAATATAAATAACTAACAA
Source organism: Rhamnusium bicolor (assembly GCA_029963845.1). Lineage (NCBI taxonomy): Eukaryota > Metazoa > Arthropoda > Insecta > Coleoptera > Cerambycidae > Rhamnusium > Rhamnusium bicolor. The sequence continues at coordinate 215,152 of JANEYF010004663.1, read as the reverse complement.
ATTTATAAGTAGTAGAAGATTCGAAATAATCTTACAAATACCAAAAACCTGGTCAACATAATTCAGGATAGGTTTCTCATTTTGTTAAGAGTTAAACATGTAAAACTCATGTGTTCATTAAATAAGAAATTTTTAAATATTTATAGGAAATAGTTATTTGTACTACGATTACTGGTTTAAATAACATGTCCTTTATCTCACAAACTCTTTATTAATGCTACCGGTTTCGTGATATCTATACTAAAGTATTGCCACATCTTCAGGCAACAAGACTAAAAATTGTTAGAAAACATTAGAAGAAAATAAATTGAAGAAAAAATTGATGAATATAAGGTTAAAATTGTAAATATAAAACTTACGTTAAAATACAAATATACAAAGATTTGTCCACATTTAAAAGCAATATACAGCCAAACAACAAAATACATCACTTTGAAAAAATTAATTTTAGACTGTAAAGTTAAAAAGTTAAAACAAATTAAACTGTCTACAATATATAATCATCTGTTCATAGACTAGTGACAGGTGAATGTGGGGACCTCTATCTTAAAATACATATAAAGTGGTTTTTCAGTTATATGTCACCATGTGAGGTTTCTTAGTACTATATTTAATAAGAATTAATTGGAAGTACATCTAAAATTCAAAAACTAGCTCAACAATAATTATACAATAATGTTATTTGTATAACATGTGAGGAAATAAGAATCATTATATCACAGATAGGAAAATTACAAAACGAAACTCCATTCTGGGAAAAGTAGTAGAATTCCCATTTGCTCTATTTAAGTTAAAAAAATGGTATACTATAATAAGTGTTGAGCAAATTTACTTTTCATTAATCATTCATACCATAGTTGGCTTTCTTATGTGATCTAAAAGTTAAAAAAAAGGAATCGCTAACAGCGATGTCTCGATTAATAGACGCACGTTGAAAAATTGTTACAAGATCGATGCTTCAAGAGATAATAATAATAATATTAATAATAATAATAATTATAATTATAATAATAATAACAATGTGGACCACCCAGCGACCGGAGGCATAAGGTCGCCCATCTATTTTATATGGATGACCTTAAACTTTATGCCTCCGGAGAGCGCGAACTACAAAATGCTCTTAGGGTGGTCGAAGAATATACGCGGGCAATTGGTATGGAGTTCGGGTTGGACAAATGTGCAGTCGTCCACCTCAAGAGAGGACGATGCGGGGAATTTCCTGAAGATGCGCAGCTCGCAGACGGAAGCATCCTAAGACATCTGGATGCCGGAGAGATCTATACATATCTGGGTGTACAACAAAGGCACATCCAGGATGTATCACAAATAAAAGATTCTCTCCGCGGCAAGTACAGACACCGCCTCCGAAAGATTTGGTCTTCCGAACTTTCGGGGAAGAATAAGGTGTCTGCAACTAATATGCTTGCCGTTCCGATTCTGCTCTACTCCTTCGGACTAGTAAAGTGGAGGGTAGATGAGCTGCGTCAATTAGACAGAGATACTCGCAAGATGATGAATATTCACAGAAGTATTCATCCTAGATCGTCCGTTCCTCGTGTGTATTTCCCACGTCAACGGGGGGCCGAGGACTCTTGAGCCTGGAGTGTACGCATGGCAGAGTAGTACTGAGTATGGCATGTAACATACTCAGGAGCTCAGATCCCCTCTTGCGGTTCGTAAAACATCACGAAACTGTAGGAGTGGGAGCAGGATTGTTCAAGGCAGCAAAAAGAGCCGCAGATGAACTCGGTCTCGCATTGATATCAGGCGAGGAGGCCGGCGAGGTGCTGATGTTGAGTCAGTCACCGAACTTCAGCCAAATTGTCTGAAAGCCCGAATTAGAGCTGCCGAACAGGAAAATCTGTTTCGGCAGCACGTCGATACCCCAGCATGGTGTCTTCTATAAGAACATAGAAACACTAGGTTTATCGACTAGGCTGACATTCGCCTTTCTAAGGTCAGCTGGGCTTAAGTCGGAGATCGAGAGATTCATTATGGCCTGCCAAGATAGTGTTATCAACACCTTGGTCTACCGTAGCCGCGTGTGGTGTGTAGAGGTTTTTTACATCATCTGCAGGACCTGCCGTTAAGCGCCGGAATCGCTCATGCAAATACTATCTGCATGCCCCATATACGCGATTTCGGCCTACATCCACCGACATAACGCGGCGTTACGAGTGCTATACTACCACCTAAGGCACTCGTACGGGGAAGACCAGACACCAGTGCTGCCTTACGTCCCCGGAGATATTGAGTCCGTTGTCGAGAACGAGAAATGCCGGATTTACTGGGACTACTCGTTCCTGACGGTCAGGCTAATCCAAGCCAACAAGTCTGACATAGTCCTCCTCGTCCATCAACTCAAGGTGATGTATGTCATCGAGTTCTCGGCACCTGCGGAGAAAAACATCACCTTGAAGGAGGAGGAGAAATGTACCAAATGCCGCGATCTCCGGTATGAGCTCCAAGTGCTGTACCCAGGCTATTAGGTCAAAATGGTCGTCCTAATAATCGGTGTACTCGGAGGGATAAAGCTCACGCTGCTCTCGGAACTGAAGATCATATCGGCCTGCCAAAAATCAGCCGAGTGGTTGGCAGGTCAAATGCAGAAGGCGGTCATTCTGGGTTCTCTCCGTCTGCTTAGGGCACATGATTCTGGTATCACTAACCCTGCGGGATGTGAGGAGTGGCTATAGTTAACGCGCCGGCGCGACTCCCATGAGGTGTCGGAGGCCACGGGAGGACTGTCCGGCATCGGATAATACGATGAAAATAATAATAATAATAACATTTATTATCAATATCAGAAAACTGAGTACAAATACAAAAATTTAAGAAATTTTGTCAATAGAACTAAATCTAACACATAAATATACAGATAAAAGAATTGTATAAATAATGATCTATAAACAAGAAATGAATATAACATAATAGATAACACATAGCAGTAATATAATATTATACACGTCAATTAACACATAAATATACAGAAATAAAATTTATATAAATAATAATGTATAAACATAAAATAAATATAACAACAAAATAAGAGTAATATAATATTATAGACATCAATTAATCAACAAATAATGTATAAAGTATACAATAAAATACGTTAGATATAAAACTAAAATTTTTATAAAAAATTGATATATGGAATTTTAGAATTCATAGAAATAAAATATACATATTTTCGTGTTTACCTTATATTAATTAAAAAACTCATTGATAGAAGAACAATTTTTTCTTAATAGTAGCTTCTTAATTTTATTTTTAAATTGGTGTAAAGTGTTCGAGCATTTCTTCCGATAGTGCATTGTAAAATTTGCAGGCATTATAATATAAACCCCTTTGATACATACTCGTATTGTGTTTATCTAGTTGTAAAAGAGCTTTATTTCTTGTTGGGTAATCATGGGTGCTACCAACAGTGGAAATAATGTTTCGGTTCTTATGGGTGAAACAGAATATTTCATAAATATATACGGAAGGAAAAGTTAATATATTTAGTTCCTTAAATGTAATTTTGCATGATTATCTGCGCTTAATACTGGTTAATGTTCTAATTATCCGTTTCTCTATGACAAAAATTCTATGTGCCTGTGGAGATAGTTCCAATGAGTAATTCCAAATTTTAAAATGCTGTGAAACCAACCAAAGTAGAGTTGGTGTACAATTGAACTACTACAGTGTTTACTCACTGATCTTAATGCATAACAAATCTTACTAAGTCTATCACCGAGATGATTTATGTGTTCTTTCCAATTTAATTGACTATCGATGATTATCCCAGAAATTTTGTAGGTCGCATATTGAATTATCCCCGAGCAAAATTGTTCTATTGGATATACCAACTGAGCTTAATTTAAATATAATGCAACATGATTTTTCTCTATTTATAGAAAATTTATTGTTATTGATCCAGAAGCACAGTTGTTCAAATATTGCATTTATTAAGCATTCATTGTTATCAATATTAGTGTCTGTTACTACGAAATTAGTATCATCTGCATATGATACTTGCAAAGAATTAAATTTCTGAAGGTACCTAACTAAGTCATTAATACACAGTACAAATAAAGTCAGACCTAGAATTGACCCTTGCGGTACTCCAATATCAACGTTTGTCGACTATGATTTAGATTTATTAACTTGCACAATTTGATACCTATTTGTGAGGTATGACTCAAACCATTTCAAACAAATTCCACGTATACCGTATCTTTCAAGTTTAGATAACAATATCACGTGATTAACAATTCAAAAGTTTTGGTAAAATCTATGAAAAGGCCAATAGTTGAATGTTTATTGTGAATACTTGATACTATTTCATTGTTGAAGTAACATACCGCGCTTTCCAGACCTTTATTCTTAGTGAAGCCATGCTGTTGGGAATCCAGCATATTATATTTTCAAAGGTAAATAACTACGCATTCAGACACTTTTGATATGCTTGATAAAATATGAATTGTCCTATAATAGTTTACCACTATCTCAGAGGCCCCTTCATTTACAGAAGGAATATTTGAGTATAAAAAATTAAAATCTATATCTGTATCTAGGGAAGCAGTAATTATAGTAAGAATATTTACGAAGTGTTCATTAAATTTATTAGCTGCTTGTCGTCTAATAATATATTATTTTTCTTAATTTTAATGTTCTGGTGTTTCTTTGTTCTACTTGTTGTAGAGTTAATTATAGATCACATGGTTTTATCTTTGTTTTCAGATACAAGTATCAGATTGGCATTACATTCTAGTTTTACTTTGCTTAATGTTTATTTATTTATTTATTTATTTATTTATTTATTTATTTATTTATTTATTTATTTATTTATTTATTTATTTATTTATGTATTTATTTATTTATTTATTTATTTATTTATTTATTTATTATTTATTATTATATACTACCTAACAGAACATGTTCCAATTACAGGGTAGGAAAAATACACAATAACAAATGCATAACATTACAAAATACACAATATAACTAATTTTCAATGAGCACATAGGTTTTGAAATAAGCACATATAACGAGTTGGATTAATTGTTATAGCAGCTCTTATATCTGTAACACTGCAATTAAAAAGGTTAATTTTGTCCTGAATATCATGCCAGTTATGACACATAACATACACCGGTGAGAATTCTAATATATTTGTTTTTGGTGTGGGTAAATAAAAAAGATTAGTTAATCTTGTTTGCACCAATGGCATATGAACGAGAGCATTAACTTTTGCCAACAGTTCAGGACATTTTATTTTATTATTGACAAGTTTATACAAAAACATAGCAGAGTGAAGAAACCGCCTTCTGACCAGTTCATCAACATTAAACCTCTCTAGCAGCTTGTCATGCGGAAACCCTATTTGTGGATAGGTATTGTCCTCCTTAAATGCCATAAATTTTAAAAATCTTCTATGAATTTGTTCGATAGCTTTACTATGTACGGCGTAATTAGGATTTCATATGACAGAGCCGTACTCAAGTTTAGAACGCACAAAAGACCTAAATAGAATTTTTAATGTGTCGATGTTGTTAAGCTCACCGGAGTTTCTAATGATAAAGCCCATGGTTTTGTAAGCTGATAATACAATAATATTGATGTGCTGGTTAAAGGTCAGCCTATTATCAAAAGTTATGCCTAGATCTTTAAATACCTCTGGTTTATTTAAATGTATCTGATTTATAGCGTATTCATACTGTACAGGATTCAATTTTCTAGTATAGGTGACTGCATTGCATTTGGGTTGGGAGTTGAGAGGTAGGAGGTTTGAAGTACACCAGTCGTTTATTAGATCCAAGTCAGCTTGTAGTAGCAAACAGTCAGATTCATCCTTGACAGCTAGATACAGTGTGAGGTCATCCGCGCATAATAGACAATAGCAGTTCAGACCAAGTATAATGTCGTTTATAAATAAAATAAAGAATAAAGGGCCCAACACTGACCCTTGGGGTATCCCAGAAATACAAACAATTCTTTCAGATTTATGCCAGCGATATTGAACATATTGGTTTCTACATTTTAAGTAGGAGGAGCAGAATAGAACTAAATCCCGGTTAAAGCCGAAAGCAGAAAGCTTCCTTTGTAAAATACCGTGGTCAAGTCTGTCGAACGCCTTTGAGAAGTCCGCATAAGTGACATCTACCTGTCCATTGCCATCCAACACCTCCGAGATGAATTATGTAACACAAACCAAGTTGCTGATTGTCGACCGGCCTGCCACAAAGCCGTGCTGATTAGGGCAAATTTGTTCATTGACATGTATGTGGATCTCCTCGTTTAGAGCGAATTCAAAGGCTTTACTAAAATTATTAATGATGGTGATGGGACGATAATTTTTTATGTCAGTCCGATTATCTTTTTTAAAAACGGGAATAATTTTGGAGTTTTTCCATAACTCTGGGAATGTGTTACTGTTAAGGGCTAAATTAAATAAAATAAGCAAAGGTTTCGCTAAGACACTAACACAGTCTTTGATAAGAAATGACGGTATACCATCAGGACCAGCGGTAAAATTGTTTTTTAACTTCTTGATAGCTTTACATGTCTTGTCTTCATTCAGTTAGACTGACAGTGATGGTTTATTCTCATCTCTGTCAGTGTTATCAGATTCTACGTAGTCAGTTGATTCTGTAAAAGCAGTTTTAAAAAGATCAGCAAATGCGTCGACAATTTCTTGAGGATTGCCCAAGGAATTATCTTTGTAGGTCATATTATTTGGGATCGTTGTCTTTTTGCTATGAATATATGACCAAAAAGATTTAGGATTCGTCTTAAAGTTATTTTCAACATGGTTGATATACTGTTCATGCGCTAGCTTAATGTCATTTTTTATTTTTGATCTTAGTGTTTCAAACTTTTCAATGTTTGTTGATACTGTTTATTAGCAAACGTATATGAGTCTTTAAACTCTGAATATTGTCGGCTTAAATCAGCATATATAGATACTTTATTTTTTAAATCTATTACTCTGGGGTATACATTATATTACGTGTATTTGTTGGTTTATTAAGAATACGTTTAAATGGAAAGTAATAATGCAGAATATCATTAAAGATATTAAAAGCATTCTCTGCATTATTTTCATTTAAAACGTCAATCAGTTTTCGTATTTCAGGTATTGAGAGAAACGTGTATTATTTTCTGAACTAAAATTTATCTTTTCTGTAACATATTCATCATTATTAATATTATTATTATAATTGACATTAATAAGGACAAATTTGATAATTTGATTGAGACACTCCCTGTTTCCTAATTTTAAAATAATCTTACAAATTTTTAACATATCAGTTCGCCATATTGGCTTTGTCATTTTGTTTTTAGTAATTTTGACCTCAAATTCGTAATTAGCAAACTCGAAACCCCCCAGATACCAATGTGCAAATGAAATTTATGCTTGAGATTTTGGCAAGCTTTTCCGGTTTCTTTGCCACTGTGAGTTGGCTCGTAATTTGCCTGTCTGTCTGTGGTACATATGTTTTCCCAAAGATGGCGCAACATGGAAATCTAAAACTTTAAATATAATATTTGGGAAGTCCAAGGTAGATCCTAATTAAATATTAGTGAAATTGTTGCACCAGGGAAGGCACGGTGTTAAAGTTAATTTTGTGTCGAATACCAACTAACATCAAGTATTAATAATGAAATTAATATTTTTAACGGAAATTAATTACTTCATTTCAAATTGGACATAATAATGAGAAAATACTGTCGAGGTGCACCTAGCAGGGATTATTCAAAAACCCCGTTAATCCATAACATAAAAAGTAACCCATATTAGAAAAAACACATATTCAAATTTCACACATGCATTTTCCACAGCAAAGCGCTCTCTTTGAGCGAAACATTATTTACTACAAATTAAATGGCAACTCACACACAGTATTACTTCACTTTTATTTATTTTAGGAAATTGAAACTACTAATAAAAGCACTGGGGTTGCTAAACGCGCTCTTTGCTTTATACAGGAAAGTTTCTAAACTACTGTATAGCGACGGTGATTGTTTTGTGGCGATGGTTTCAGGATTAGTAAATACATATACCATATTTGTTTTTTTTTGTTAGTAAACCGTGTATTTTGTGAAAACATTTTAGTAAAAGGAAATAAATTATTATGGAAATATTTGCGGAGTAGAGTTCCTGTCTGCATATTGCCCGTTAGGATACAGGGTAGGGCAATAGTGCGTCGGACTTCGATATCTCGAGTTTCACGATAGCTAGAAATTAAAAAAAATTACAAGTTTTTTGTTGAAATCTGCAGATGCATATTGAGAAAATCACAAGTCACAATTATGGGTTTTTATGTGAATACTACTTACGAGGAAAAGGTAATCCACAAAGCAAAGCTGTCCCTATGGACATGCCGTCGTATTTGTGGCAAATCCTGGGGCATGTGTCCCCAAAAAATTTACTGGATCTATATCACGGTCATCAGACCAATGATAACATACGGATCCATTGTTTGGTGGCCGAAAGGATTACAACGGACGGCCAAATCCAAACTCTCTGGACTGCAGAGATTAGCATGCATGACCGTAACGGGAGCAATTAGCACCACACCGTCAGCTGCAATGGAAATCCTCCTGGATTTACCCCCTCTTCATATATATATCTGGAGAGAGAGGCCAGGTGGGCAACCTACAGACTGCAACAAGCGGCCATTAATATGCCGCAGACTAGTATCATGGAGCGGAACAGGTTGTTGGATGACATAGAGAATCACAGCATCCTGGGAATGCCCTCGGATACTATGCCTACTATGACCTACTACGAGTTGACCTTCAACATCCTTTCTCCAGAAAGAGATGAGTGAGATCGGAATAAAGCCGACCTACTGAAGGCAGACAGTTGTTGGTTTACAGACTGCTCCAAAACTCCCGAGGGAACAGGAGCCGGAGTACACAGCTACAGACCAAGGGTGAGGATAGTCTCAAACCTAGGTACTCATGCAACTATTTTTCAGGCTGAGGTTCATGCCATTGAACTGTGTGTACGAAGGCTGGAATATATGCATCTTACACGCAGATCAATAAAAACTTTCTGAGATAGCCAAGCAGCTATAAAAGGTCTTGGCTTCTACCGGTGTAACTCCAAAACGATATGGAACTGTCAGAAAGCTCTAAATCATTTGAGCAAGAACAACAAAGTGACTCTGGTCTGGATACCCGGCCACTCTGGTATGCAAGGTAATGAAATAGCGGGCTCCTTAGCCAGAGAAGGAGCGGGATCACGATTCATCGGACCAGAACCAACACTTGGCATATTCTCAAGTACTGCCAAGATGGCTATCTCAACCTGGGCTGAAAGGCAAACTCTCCAGTATTGGCAAGAGTTACCAGGATTAGTTCATTCGAAGGCGTTTATAAAATACCGTTTGAAATCGAGAGCTAAGAAACTTTTAGAGTTAAACAGGATAAACCTGAAAACTCTAACAGGCCTATATACCGGGCACTGCCGACTAAACTATCATTTGCATAAACTCGGCCTACCGGAAAACGCCGAGTGCCGTCTATGCTTGGAGGATGATGAGAAGGCAGACCACATCTTATGCACCTGTCCCGCTGTGGAGAGGATCCGATTCTCAATATTTGGCAAAGGGCAACTGCTGCCAGAGGATCTGGACACATTCTCACCCAATAAAGTCATCAGTTTCATTAAGAGACTAACTTATTGGGTGAAATATAATTAGGCGTGAGCCACAATAGGCCTGCTGATGGCCGCAGTGGAGGGTCTACTGAGACCCACTCACAACAAACCTAACCTAACCTAACTACTTACGAGACAGCTAATTAATGTTTTTAATTAATTTTTACTTCCTAAAAATGTACAGGGTGGCCAAAAATTATTTTTAAATTTTCTCAATTTCTTCAAATATATATTTTTCAACGATGTGATGTAGAAATGAAAAACGACATTTTTTGTAAGTACTCCCCTATGGATAATTGCAACCATTTTTATTTTATTGAGCAATAAGTACAAAATTCAAGAATAAACTAAAAAAATAGAAGTTTCTTCAAATAATTCATTAGAAAAAAATTATAATAAATGCCCATTATGATTGACACACGTCTCTATGTGCGTTTGAAATGAGGCCATTTAGTGGGATCATCTCTTTCAATTCATTGAAGTGGGTAAATAGTATTTAACTGGTCCCTTACTGTAATAGTTTTTTATACATTTTTTTTGCTATTTTCATAATTTGGGAAGCAATAAAACCTCAGTTTAGTATAAATTATCTTATACAAACGAACATTTATCGTACTTATCTGTTGTCAGTTATCATTTGTATTAAATTTAAAATATTACGAGTATTACAAAATGAATTTTAATAAAGCGGTACTTGTAGACATGACCTTTATATTGGGCGAGCCAGACAGAAATTGTTCGCTTGCCAACAGAATTTATATGCAAAGGTATCCTGAAAGAAAGATTCTTGCTGTTAGCAGCTTACATAACCTTTTCGATAGATTTGTGGAAACTGGGAAATGTCGAATATAAAAAAAGTGAACATGTTGTGAACGAAGAAAATGACTTTTCTGTAGTGTTGGCAACGGTTGAGAATCCCCATATTAGACAGAGAGAAGTGAGCTCATTAGTAGGTATAAGTAGATGGTAGCATTCCTTTTCAACAGAAAGGCACTTGATCCTGTAATTTCGTCCTGGCTCTCCCTGTAAATTCAAAAATAATTTCCCATTATAGACTTTTTTATCTAGTTTTTTTTTTTAAATTTCTAGCTATCGTAGAACTCGAGATATCGAAGTCCGACACATTACTGCCTCACCCTGTATATTTCTATTACAAATAAACACAGATGTCATTTAAATCACCCAAAAAATAAAATTAAGGGAAATTACAGACAAAAATAATATAGAAATCCTGAATAATTCTTTCTAGAAAATATTTACTTTACAAAGTTCATATATACAGGCTGCTAAAACATGTTTTTTGATTGAGATATTTGTTAAATTTTGAACACAGTTGATGATGCAGCCGCAGTTGGATAAATCCAACAGTGTGCATTTGAATCAACATACGGTTATCACCATGTTGTGTCTGGCTGTATGGCTAATGGCCTAATGCCAAAATAAATATAGTTTAAAAAAACTAAAAAAACACGCTTTTAAAGCACATCAAACTAAAAAGTGAAAAATAATTATTAATATAAACTGAAAACAATAATGAACGAAAAATACTAGTATTATTGTGAAAAAAGCGTGGGTTGCTCGATATACGAAAAATATGGCACAAAGCGCCCCACGCTTTTTTTCACAATAATACTAGTATTTTTCGTTCATTATTGTTTTCAGTTTACATTAATAATTATTTTCACTTTTTAGTTTGATGTGCTTTAAAAGCGTGTTTTTTTAGTTTTTTTAAACTATATTTATTTTTCACTTTTTAGTTTGATGTGCTATGAAAGCGTGTTTTTTTAGTTTTTTTAAACTATATTTATATTGCTTATTGATGCTGATATTATAACATATTACGATCCAACAGATACTTCTGAAAAAAAAAATATTTTTTTTCAGCCATAGACGGGATTTGAACTCACGCCCGAGGAGTCCGTCGTTTCGCGTCGACTAAGACTTGTGCCTTAGCCTGCTCTGCCATCGAACGAACTGAGAATCACGGAATGTACTAACAGTAATAAGCCACTTGCTCTCACGCAGAGGATACGTGAGGAAAGGATATTTAATTCTGGCGATCCTGATCAGGATAATGATATAAACTTATCAAATTATTGTATTGTTACCGGTTCTTCGTAAGTGTACAAAGTTTCAATTAAATCTGTCCGTTTAAAGTGGGTCAAAATCGAGTCCAAAGAGTCGGTTACAAACAAACAAACAATCATACAGGTGAAGCTAATAATAAAATTAAAAAAATAAAAGCGTGTTAAAAAAAAACAATCCTTATTAATAATTAAGTTATCTTAACTGTGCCTAATTAACTTTGTACCGGGTATACCACTTAAGAGGTAAGTCCAAATAAAAACTTTCCTATCTTCGATACATAAAATAGTTTTATACGAAAGTTGTATATATTTTTCTGTATTTAAAATATAAGAAGAGGTTAACGAAGTCATTGTGAATCTATTAACCAAAAAATCTACTGGTCTTCACAGCATTCCAGTTGATCTAATTTAAAAAATGCAGCAAGGAAATATCTCCTATTCTAGATGAACTAATTAATAAATCGGTTGTCCTTGGTACTTAACCTTCATGTATAAAAAATAATCTTCCAATTTTAAAAAAGGAGACGCTTCCAATATCGAAAATTATATTTTTTTCAAAAATCATAGAAAAAGTCATTGCAAAAAAATTCATTCCTTTCTAAATAAGCACAATGCCTTAACATATTGCCAACATAGCTTCCGACCTGGATATTTTAGGGAGACTGGTTAACTTCCTACCTTAAGGATAGAAAAATGGTGGTGAAAATTAATGATGTCATCTCAAATGAATATAGTATAGACATCGGACTCCTCAGCGGAGTGTCTTAGGACCTTTAATTTTTCTGTTTTACATTAACGATATTGTAAACTTTATTAGTCGAAGTAAAATCTTTATGTATGCCGATGATGTAATAATTGTTCTTTCTGATACAAAAATAAAAAAAATTGTATAAAAAATTGAAGCATCCATAACAAATTTCTGCCAATGGTGTGCAAATAAATAGACTAATAATAAATAATGGTAAAGCAGTACTTATGGAATTTAAAAATAGTCACAGATCATCACAAAATTTCAGCTTCACATTTAGTGATATAATAATAAAGTCATCTAAATCAATAAAATTTTTAGATTCTAGGCACCCTATTGTGGACCAGACACATAGATTATGTATGCAACAAACTCAATAATAGCTTTAATATATTCATTAAAGAGTTATTTAGAAATAGAGTCACTTTTAAACATATACTATATATGCTTTCGTCTAATCAGCAATATTCGACAACACCACAGTATGGGGACAGTTCTCAGTTTTACAACTCGTTTTTGCTCCCAAAAAAGAATAATAAGATTAATGGACATTTACAATAATAAGCATAAATTCCTAGTAAATAGTGACCACCATAGTTATAATATTAGACATAAAAACAATATCTACAATAATAAGCATAAACACGCATTTTATGAAAAATCTCCCATTTTTGCTGGCTGCCAATTATTTAATAAATTACCAAATACAATAAAAGAAGAAAAAAGAATTAAGAAATTCAAAACATCACTTAAAAATTACTAGTAAAGAAATGTTTCTATAATGTCAGCGAATTTTTAATTTACCTCAATGTCACCAACTATTTTCATATGAGAAAGCTGTAGAAAACCTCACCCTTATGTTGTGTACATTATTGTATGTTTGGCATATTATATTAGCTGCATATATATTATATGATGTATTGTATAATATATATTATATTTGTTAGGTTTTTGTTCGTTTCTTTCTATTTTAAGATAACTAATATTTGGCATATTCTATACTTTTGTAAACAAGTCTTAAAGAAATAAAGATTATTATTATTATTATTAATAAAGTTTTTATTTATTGTATCTTAAGTGGTACATTTTGTACGTAAATTCAATGTGTAGTAAACATAAAACTTATAATTTTTCCAAAAGTCAGGGAACTTCACAAGAGCGGCTTTAATGGAGAATAAATAGAGGTACTTAAAAAATATTATAAATAAAAAATTGTAGTTTCGTATAATTATTTCATTATAAAAAAGGATGCGTACCCTAGTTTATACGCCAGTGAATCAACATTGCATAAGATGCAGGTTTTACTTTTATTATCTACAAAATCAATAATCGTACCACCTGATTAGTGATTAGTCTGGATTAAATAGGTTAAATAAAAGAAACAATTTTTGCTGGTTTGAGGATGATTAAAGAAAAACTATACTGCGATATTTTTTGTTTCGGTGGATTGAGCCGTATTTAAGGATTTTTTTCTCTCATGTTCAAGTTGATTATTTCAATCAAATTGATGGTAGAAACGTATACTACATAGAAACCACATACACGTACAGAGTGGGCCACTGAAAGAAAACATGCTTTTTTTTGCATTTAAGCCCATTTCTCCGAAAGACGCTCGGACACGTCAATTTAGTTTTCAAGGGGGTCATTATCGATGAGTATTTTCGATTGCATTGCACTAATTTAACCCTTAAACGGTGGTGGAATCCACCCCTAAAATTATAAATGGCAATGGCAAGTGTTCCGAAATATTTTTTGCTTTACAAAGTAAATACAAAATAGTTCAAATGACAATTACAAAGAAAGAGGTTTTTTGCAATTATTAGTGGAATATTACTGTTTTTTGAATCTAGTAGTCAAGATATCCTTAGCAGACCATAAGCATATTTCTGGTTGTGAACTCGGAATACCGTAAGTTCTTAATTACAATATGCATTAGAGAAAACTTACTTCTGAATAAAGAAATATGGCTTTTGGCATGTTTCCTGCTGGTCGAAACGAAGTCTAGATGGCTGCGGAATTTATTATTCACCAAGTGCCATTTTTCTATTTGTTTCATGGTACCAAATCATTGGATCAGCACCTGAGAGGTTAGAAGTGGTTGTCCCAGAAAAACAAATACAGACCGCTACATTTGTCTAACTGCTAATGAGACAGAGAGATGCTCTAACTCAAGAAACATAGCAGATGCACTAGACAATGCCAGAGGATTACGTGTGTCGATAGAAACGATTCTAAAATGTTTGAGGGATCGAGGCATAGTTTCTGGAAAATATCTGAGAAGAGTTTCGTTGACCATATATCATGAACGAACCGAGATTGAAATGGACGCGTGAAAGTCTACACGGAAAAGAGAAAAGCAGGTCACGTCTGTTGTTAAAAATGCTGCAGAAATAAAAGGTACACTGGAATATTTTTTTTACAACGGGCCGGCCTTATATAAATCTTTATTATAATTAGCGTGTGAAGGAAGTGGGCTTTAATACATAGGAGTAAGAAAGCAATTTATTAGATCATAGTATTTTTGGTATATGACAGGGAGCTTATTAAAACGTTAAATGATGAAGTATAGACAATAAAAATAATATTTCATAAGTTTATATAGATATAATAGCAAATTGTTGAATAATGACACATAAGTGAATTAGCAAAGGCACTATGGAAAAAAATTGGATAAAAATTAAATAATAATTACACCATACTAAAATTTTTGTCGAGAAATTGCCGGATGCGCCAGTGACAATTAAAAGCGCGCCTAAATAAATTTTTAGAAAATTACCGGAGGCGCCGGGAAAACTATACGGTGCGGTGCTCAAAAAAACATATGGAGGTTCAAATTAAAATAGAATGAAGAAAACGGCCATAGCAGACTGAGAATGAATATAATGAAAGCGAGGCCAGAAGGAAGAAGAAATAGAAGGGACAAAAGTATGACAGAAAAAGAAATAAAAGGACAATGAAATAAATTCATGAGAGATCTAAACAACTGTTTCCATAAAATGTTGTATTATGTAATATGTTTATGTGTAATATATAAAATGTATTTTCTTGACCTATATCTATGTATATGATCTAAGGGACTAATAAAATTATTATTATTATTATTATTTTCGGTTTCCCGATGCCGGTCAGTCCTCCCGTGGCCTCCGACGTCTCATGGGAGTCGCGCCGGCGCATCAACTACAGCCACTCCCCACATCCCGTAGGGTTAGTGACTGTAGATACCAGAATCATGTGCCCTAAGCAGACAGAGAGAACCCAGAATGACCGCCTTCTGCATTTGGCCTGCCAGCCACTCGGCTGATTTTTGGCAGGCCGGTATGATCTTCAGTTCCGAGAGCAGCGTAGGCTTTATCCCTTCGAGTACACCGATTATTTGGACGACCATTTTGACCGAGTAGCCTGGGTACAGCACTTGGAGCTCGTACCGGAGATCGCGATATTTGGTCCGTTTCTCCTCCTCCTTCAAGGTGATGTTTTTCTCCGCAGATGCCGAAAACTCGATGACGTACTCATCTTGAGTTGATGGTCGAGGAAGACTATTTCAGGCTTGTTGGCTTGGATTAGCCTGACAGTTGGGAACGCGTAGTTCCAGTAAATCCGGCATTTCTCGTTCTCGACAACGGACTCAATATCTCCGGGGAGGTAAGGCAGCACTGGTGTCTGGTCTACCCCGTACGAGTGCCTTAGATGGTAGTATAGCACTGGTAAAGCCGCGTTATGTCGGTGAATGTAGGCCGAAATCGCGCATACGGGGCATGCAGATAGTAAGTGCATGAGCGATTCCGGCGCCTGATGGCAGGTCCTGCAGTTGATGTCAGGAACCTCTACACGCCACGCGCGGCTACGGTAGACCAAGGTGTTGATAACACCATCCTGGCAGGCCATAATGAATCCCTCGGTCTCTGACTTAAGCCCGGCTGACCTTAGAAAGGCGAATGTCAGCCAGGTTATTGTTGGTATCCGACGATATTTAAGATTTTTACCAAGACTAGTTGTTGATGTACAATTATAAGTAACCTTGTATTTATAATGCTTCTTTTGAAAAATAATTTATTAAAGAAATAACATGTACGCCATTTGTAACAAGGAGAAATACTGTAATAGCATACCAACGAAAGTAATATACTCTTACCTAGCTATTCGAAAATTAAAAACATAAATTTCTCACTTTGTCACTTCTGATTGGTATATATTTAATGGGTGTCCACTTAACGACTGACTTATTTATTTAGTGAAATGTCATTAGCAGAATTACAATTATTTATTGTACATTCTCCAAAAAAGAGTATGGAGACAACGGGCCACTTCTAGTGTAATGATGTAAATGAATATAGTGTGCCTATTAATTATATTGTTTTATGTAATTTATACACTAAAACTGTAACTACGAAAAAAGCTAAATCTGCAAATTGCTATTGTCAATCTGAAAAAAAAATTGTTTCAACAATGATAAAGGATAAACGCACATATTTCTTGAATTTTTTTGTCAAGTCGCCTTCGAGATATTATCCATTAAAGTGGGGTAAATTTTACGATATCGTAGAAAAACCATGAGACATTTTTTAAAATTATTTCCAGTGAAAAATTTAATTATCCCCTATTGAATCAGTAAATAATTATTGAATTACTTCCGGTTTAAACTGTAAATAATTGATCGTTTTTTGAAGTGGTTCACCTAAAAAATTGATCCACTTTGATGAGTTGTAACTTTTAAACGGATGGATCTATCTTTGAAACGTTTTTTTTTCGGCAGGAGTGTTCCCTCAGCAGCGAGTGTGCATAATTGCTGTCATTTGTGATTTATTGATATTAATTTTATAGGGTGATTTGTAAAGCTATGATTTTTCTGTCCATTTTTTTTGATATACACAGAGGTAAACAAGTATGTTTTTATTTTAATATCCTCATGTCTTAGCTATGCATATTTTTTTGAATTTTGGTCATAACTTTGTGTCAATTTATATGATTCTTTACTACAAATATACGCAAAAATGCGAAAATGTCAAAAAGAAAGTATATTATTAATTTTAAATTTTAAACATTAATTAATAATGGGTTGGCCACTTCTACTCCTTATCACTTCCTGACATCTTTAAGGTATACTCCTGTTGACGTTATTGATTAGATCATCCGGGATGGCCTCCCATTCTTCTTGAAGTATGTGGTTCCATTTCGTGATTCTTTGGAGCGTATCCCACACCTTTTCGATGGGGTTGAGGTCCGGCGAAAGTGCCGGTCATTCCATTCTCGTGATATTTTCTTGTTGAAAAAATTCATTCACTATGTTGGTTCGATGTGGTCTTGCGTTATGGTCCATATAGATAAACTGTTCACCCATGTGATGAGACAAAGGAAGAACTATGGGTTTCAGAATTCTATCCAAGTATCGCAAAGCTGTTATTGTCTCATGGACAAAAAATACAAGTTCAGTGCGGTCTATTGATATCCCACCCCAAACTGTAATCGAACGACCACCGAAAGGTGTAACGCCTACCGTACAATCTTCTTCGTAACGTTCATTCTCTCTTCACCACACACGCAAGCGGTTGGTATCAAGACTTTCAGGAAACCCTGATTCGTCTGTGAAAAGACATTGGGCTCATTCATTTGCATTCCAGTTTTGATGAATCAAAGCAAATTCAAGACGTCGCTTTTTATGCTCACGAGTCCACTTTTAATGCCTAGCTGGTCGTCTGGAGTGAAGTTCACCTTCATGCAATCGTTTTCTTTTTGTCGATGTTGAAATGATGTTACCCGTGGCCATTTGGAATGCTCGTTTCACATGGCTAGCATTATTTCTTTCATTCTGCAGAGCAGTTCTTCTTAGAAAACGATTTCCTGCTGGATTTGTCACCCTTTGGCGTCCACCTAAGTGTGTATATTGCGGCTAGTTATTGTTTTGGTATCATACCGGTGCGACTGACCATACTGTATGCAATATTAAAGTGTGGAGCTACTTCTTTCCGTGAAACACCAACCGAAACCATTCCAATTATTCTTTTAAGAATTGCATCGTATAGACGTGTGACAATTCAATTGACACCTGTCAATTCCAAAGCAATCTTTTTTTACGCAAATAGACATGAAGTAGAAAAAAATTATATCTTCAAAGGACAGTGAGTTATGACCAAAACTCACAGAAATTATGCATAGCTAAGACATGAGACTATATGATGTAGGGCTGTCAAAAATGTTCCGTGGGACAGTGGCGCACGCGAAATTAACTAATATGAGAAACAATAAACTGTTACAATTTATAACAATGTATGTAAAACTTACCTTCTTAACTAGCTTGATGAACTAGCTTGCTTATCACAAACTGGAGAAGATGTGTAGCCATTTTGCTGCATCAGGTATGTTTCTATGGTTGTCTCCATGGGTGAAAATATATTCTTATATTTTGAAAACGACCGTTCGACATCTACTGATTTAATACACGCATACGTAAAATAGTCTTTGAACGCACTTAACGGATCTGCACCATCACATATTTGTCTTAATTTGGTAAAACCGGTGTCTTTATTGAACACACTTGCGAACTTCTTTAACGCGCTCATTAGTTGCGTCACCTATAGCGTGTAGCAGTAGATTTACTTCGACCACTATTTGCAGTGACTCCACGAACGACAACGCACTGTTTTATAATTTTTTTATGCTTTCATGGAGTGGTGTAATGGTTAAAATATAAACACCCTGTAGATTAGTTAGTTTTATTAGGTGTCCTACTTTAAGTGCATTGATTTAAGAATTTTGTTATGGTTTGTATATTTATTATTGCATAGACATTAATTGTTAAGAATAAGCATATTTTATTTAAGGTTTGGTATTTTTAATTGTAAGAGAGCAGACTTAGCTTTTAAACCCCAAAAGGGTAACATTGTTAAGATTGGTTTGTAATAAATAATATTAAAATAACTATCTATGTGTTATGATTCCATGCTACGGACTGAGTTAAAATAGAACCAATAAGTAAGGTCATTACAGTGGTTTATAGTTGTTCCAATATTTTTTAAAGCTGTTTCGACGGAAATATCTTCAAATTTTGTCTGGCTTTCCTTAATAGCTGCAGCCTCATCTGGATTGAACTGTAGTGTCAGAGCTTTTATTTGTTGGAAATATTCAGCATAATAAAAAGCTGCCTGCAACCATGTTCCCCAACGTGTAAGAATCGGCTGAGGTGGATCCGGAATACACTTGCTATGAAATGCACAGAGACGTTTAGGAGATTTAAGAAACACTTTTTTTGTACTTGCTATTAATGCATCCACCTCTGGAAAACCTTTTCGAATAGTTTCTGCCACGAGATGTAAAGTATGCACTTTACACCTAACATGTATAAACGTACAACCTTGTTCTTGCAAAGAACGGCCTTCCGAACGTATTGTCACGGCGCCATCAGTCACAAACATTAACACTTGACTTTCTGACAGTTTAAATTTTTCGAAAGTCTCCAGCACCACCCTGGTAATTGTTTCGCTAGTACACTGACTTAGTCTTTTGGTAGCTAGTAACCGTGGAACTGTCGGTTTAAGAGGGTCCAGTACTCGTACTATAACATTTAAAATAAAATTTTCTTTACAATCTGTTTTCTCATCAACAGATAACCACAGCCGTGTATTTTTTAATTCACATTTCATCTTATTTACCATGTCTACATGTACAGTTGTTAGATAGTTACATAACGTTGTGCGACTTGGTAACTTCACCTGGGCATTGTATTTATTCCAGAACTCCCGAAATGATTGTTTATCGAGTATGTGCAGCGGAACATCACTGGCATTCAGCATTAATAGTAAATAAACATAAACATAGAAAAAATCCTGGACTTCACCTATGAATTTATTCACTTTGTCAGCAAATGGCCGTTTTCTACCCCTGCGTACGTCTGCCATGCTTTATTGCTTTATTATTAAATTAGTATCAACAATACAGTACAACAAATAAAATAAAAACACAAAAACAATATGCAATACGCCCAAGTGACTTAACGTGTACACAACTCGAAAGTTAATAATAGACTGGACTGGAGAAAGAGTTTCACGGTCAAGGTGAATGTCGACGACAGTAAGTACATCTGTACTCTACGACGATTTGCAGCTTTAAAATGACCTTAAAAAGAAACACACAGGGTGACTCGTTTACCTCGTGTATGTCAAAAAAATTTGCCAGGAAAATCGTAGCTTTACAAATTACCCTGTAAAATCAATATCAATAATCACAAATGAATGCAATTATGCACAATCGCTGCCAAAGGAACACTCTTTCAGACGAAAAAAACCTTTCAGAGATACATCTATCCATTTAAAAGTTACAACTATCAAAGTGGATCAATTTTTTAGATGAACCACTTCAAAAAACGCTCAGTTTATTTCAATTATTCCCATATCAAACTGTCAATATTTCTAGTTTAAATTCTAAATAATTGCATTAACTTTAGAATTTGAACTAGGAATAATGGAATTATTAACTGTTTAAACTGGAAATAACTGAATTATTTATAGTTTGGATTGGGAATAATTGAAATATTTAAAGTTAAAACTGAATAATTTAAAAAATTATTTCTTGGTTCTTCTATGCATTGGTAAGTACTTAGTTAACTAAATTTAACTGACAATTAACACCAGCAATGTAGTGTTCTGTGCATAGATATAAGAATTTAAAAAAAAACATGAACATACTTTTGTCAAATGAGTAAATTAAATAGCAGTAAAGATAACACAAGATATTTTTAAAGTCTTTGCCTCATTAAAATGTATAATTCTAGGATATTATTTCTTGTTCGTTTTAAATAGCAGTAGCACTAATGGCACACTGTGTATTTGTAATATACAAATACAGAGTGTCCTATTAGTGCTAATGTAAGGGAATAATACCCTCGGTTTTACGAAAACTACTATGTTAACTTCTAAAAATTCAGTTAATGTTGTAATAAGTATTCTATTAAGGAGGTAATGACAGTTACAAAACACGACGAGACACCTTTTAAATATTTTTGCACGTCACATCTATTATTATCATAGAACTGTCAAAATCGGCTAAGATATAAATATATTTATTTCCTGTCGATTAGTCGATTCGATCAATTGATTCGAAACGACACTTTTAGCGAATTGAAAATCGAATCGGTATTTCTCAATTCGCACAGACCCACCTATAATGCCTAGAAATGAAGTTGCTTCGACATGTTGTCCACGGTATTATATGATAATTTATTAATTCAACACTTGCTTTTCAAGAATGAACAAACTGGAAATGATTACTATGTTCGAGAAATAATACAATTTGTAAACTTTTTCATCATACAAATGATAATTTAAAAGGGCTTTTGCTATAATTTGTATGTTTCAATATAAAGTTTTAAGAGTTTAAAACAGTTTGTATTTAAATTAAATAATGATTTGCATAAATATAACTGGAGCCTCCATAGTGGCGATGAAGATAATGAGAAATAAATTTGCTTGTTTCCATTGTTTACTAGGAGCTTCTATTATAATTTTGCATTTCGTTTATATTAATTAAACAAAGTGAGTAGCCTTAATTAGAAAACAAGTAAACTAGGAGACAATACAGATATATTTTCTTCTTTATGCTTCTTAAAACAAACACCTTGATTTATTAAAATCAACAACACAGAACCCAAATTAAATTATTATGAAAACAAATATTGTGTGGTTTACGTTTGTGTATTTAATTTAGCGAATCTCATTAAATAGACCAGACCAGTTAGCATTTTTGTAATGGAATCAAATGGATATATTTTTGGTTGATCATCAAGTACGCTCATATATTCTTTAAAAATATTATGGAAGATTGATTGAAAGTAAGCGAGCAATCAAAAATATTTACGATGTTTAAACCTGGCCGCAAATAGAATGTCTCAGTACCTGCAACATGCACGTAATGCATTTTTCGGCCTACAGCAGAATTAAAGTTGTGTCATCATTAAGTTCTCGCCGCTAATATACAAGTAGACGATAAAAGTAAATAATATAACATTTAGGACCTGTCTGAGGAAGTAATTGATTACAAAACCATGTCTGTATTTGGAAAAATACTCTCAGAAAATGAAACAGAGCTACGCAGGATGTACAACATAGTTTTATTAAACTTTAAGAGTACTAAGAGCAACAACAATTCCAAAGTGCAAGATGGAGCAAAAATTATTAAGAAAATATAACACCTGTGTTTTTTAACCAATAAAATATGTTTTCTCTAGTGTCGCCATGGTAACCCAGGTATTTTTTTGTAATTTTTTTTGTGCTGGGGTACCTTGGAGAGAATTATAGTGCAATTTTTTTTGACAATATAATAATTTTTTGATCTTAAGAGTGACTTAATTAATAATTACAATTAACCAGTGTGTATTTGCTTTATAAATTTATCATATCTGAAGTGAACAAATTAAAATTATTTATTTCTTTTGCATTAAAAATTATTATAATTTTCAATTACAACTTTCAAGTGTTTTTGATATTCTTCCAATAATGAGTATATTGAATAAAGATTTAAAAATAAAAGCATGTTCTTTTTTATTAGATTTTTTTTAAATGTTATGTTATGTTTTTTAAGTAATGGCTAATTGAGCTAAATACTCTTGTATTTTACCAACTGTAGTTACACAGATATATCATTTTTCCTCAGTCATTTATATTTTAAGAAAATTATAATTTTAAAAATATTCATGATCTCGAAAAAAATGTTCGGAAATAATTTAACCTCTAGTGGTATTACATTTGAAAATTCCAGAGATTTCTACAAAATTTTCCTTTTAGATGTTGGAAAAACAATTTAACCACGAAACATTAAATTAGAGGTCAATTTCAATGTTATCTATAATTTATAAGGTTTTCGAAAAAGTCATTAAATACAACTGTATACTTATTTGGAAGGCAACATTATTCTAAACAAAAATCATTATCAATTTCGGGAAATTTCATTTACAGATGCTATATTTAGTTTCGTAAGAGACCCTCAGTTGTTTTGAAAAGGGTATGTACTTGGCTTCAATACTTTGAGACCTTTACTGCTTTCGATTATGCATCACATGAAATACTTATTAACAAAAACGTTCAATTTATATAGGAAATAGACGTTCAGTACAACTGAACTATCTGTGACTGCAGGAGTATCAAGACGCTTCATTTTGGGATTGTATATTCTTCATTTATATAGACGATCTATATTCATCGTTAATTGATGTACATTGCATACAACATTAGCACTCACTGACCCTATCCATAAGTACTTTATAACGCAGTCAAAAGCTGAAATGTTCTTCTAGTCTGGTCGGAATCCTGACTTTCCATTCAAAAATAGGAGCAGTTTACTTATCGCTTTAACTGCTCTTCTCTCAATGGCTCTTCTGTCCATTCATCCAGAACATCAATTTTAACGATGTTCACTATTAGTATCCCTTGCTGTTTTTCCATCCGTTGACTATGGATTTGGCGATGACCAATAGATTTTTCCTTGTCACATAATAGTTATGTTCCTGCTTGGGCAGCCTGCTAAAGTACTCAATTATTTTTCTGTCCGTTTTGAATTTGGGAAAGAACACATCCAAGTTCAGAATCCGTGTCCAAAACGTAGACCTTTCCGTTGTGGATATGGAAGAAGTGGACTGGAACATAGTGTTGATTTTAATCTTCTGAAGAATGTTTCACACTTTTGTATGAAGTTTCTTATTGGGGCTTCTACTATGTGCTATTTAGATCAATACTCCATAATATAGTCCAATTTCAGTCAAAGTTGCTGAAGACGAAATCTTAGTTTGTTTTAATAGACAAAGAGATCTTGTTTATAATACTAACTTTCTCATGTCTTCGACTTTCTTATCATAAATGGGAACTACTAAACAAATCTTTTACTCCATTCACAAGGCTCTACAAAGAATATGTGAAATTATCATTTCTAGTTTTTTGGGTGTATAATTTGAGTTTATAAGTCTATTTTTTTATTCATTTCTGAAATATGTAATATGTTTGTATTCATTAATAACAAATTTATTGAAAATAAATGTTTAAATCCACAAAAGATTTAAAATGTAGCTAATTTTGTTTATGCCAAAACTGAGTCTAATGCTTAAGTAACATCAAAATAAAATAAAAAGTAGACTCATTGCTATACAATACAATTAATTGAACTAAAAAAAACTGACTACCTTCGGTATAATATTATACTTTAGATAGAACCTCTTAATTTTTTTTTTTTTAATATTCAAATTCCTCTGTCTGCGAGAGAAGTGTGTAAACAAATATTCTAATAAATAACCTTTAAAAACATGAAAATCAAGTTTAAATATAGTAACATTGCGTATCGTGCGAAGGGGGAGTATGAAAGACTTCGAAGGATAATAATAGCCTCAATGAACATGCCAGTCAATTTTTCAACAGATTGTCTTAAGTTGCCCTTTTGAAGTAATTTCATTATTACGCAAGATAAAATTTAATTTCGAGTGAAGAATTTTTTTATTTAGGCCATAAGCTGGTTTATTGAAAAATTATCAGTAATCAATTCCAGTTTTGTACATAAATTTCTTTTCTTTTTATATATGAAGGAAATTAGCTTTTTAATGTTTCAAAAATTGTTTATTAGAAATTTTACACGTGTTTCGGCTCTTTGAGCCTTTGTCAAGAGTACAGGGCATACTGAACAGTAAAGTTTGTGTTTACTGCTTATATAACCACATCTGGTACCTACGATAAAACAATTGTAAAATATGCTTTTATAAGTTGTACATTATTTTGTTCTTTAAATCTAAATTATTTTGTCTAAAATATGGTGATCAGTAAAAATTTGTTATTCATTCGTTAAATGTTTATTATTTTTAACAGCCTTAGTTAGTACTTACTAATTGTTCTAATATATCAAGTTGCTTTTCCTCTCTTTTCTGAATGGAGTAATTTAACATTATTTAAATTTATAAAATTACTAGTTTCTATGCAATGTGTTGACATGCCCGTGCTATGTACATTGTTTACAATTTCTTGTGTTCCTCGAATCGCTTTTTTATATGTTGTCCAGTTTGTCCAATGTATATAGCATCGCAGTAAAAATTTGTTATTCATTCGTTAAACGTTTATTATTTTTAACAGCCTGACTTATAATTTACTAATTGTTCTAATAGATCAAGTTTCTTTCCTTTCTTTTCCGAATGGAGTAATTTAACATTATTTAAATCTACAAAATTACTACTTTCTATGCAATGTGTTGATATGACCGTGCTATATACATTGTTTACAATAGATTTCTTGTGTTCCTCGAATCGCTTTTTTACATTTTGTCCAGTTTGTCCAATGTATATAGCACCACAGTCACTATATTTTAACTCATACACTTCTGATTTTTGTAACTTTTCAGTTTTGTCTTTATTATTAATCACCATTTTACCTAAATTATTTTTATTGACTGAAATTGTTCTACATCCCAATTTATTAAGTTTATCACTAACTCTATTGCTGATCCTAGGCCTATAATTAATACATTTATATCTCTTAATGCATTCCTGTGAGGAAGCAGCATAAAATTGTTTTTTTATTAGATTATCTATTAGGCTTTCTTTACAGCCATTGTTTTTTACAATTTCTTTAATTACATTAACTTCTTTTTTAAAATTCTCTTCGCTTAATGGAAATATTCATAGACCATGTATGTAGCTGTGGAATGGTGCCATTTTTATATGCAATGATTGTTTAGACTTACTATGAATTACTGTATCTGTGGAAGTAGGTTTAGGATAAATGTCAAACTCTAAGCTATTGTTGATATTTTTCATATTAATGTCTAAGAAGTTTAAACCGTTGTAATTTTCCATTTCTAAAGTGAATTGATATTTTTGATTAAGTAAATTTAGAAGACCTAAGAATTTATTTAACTACCTTTCCGTACCTTTCCAAATGCAAAACATATCCTCTATCGCAGGATAAGTTCAGTGTAATTTTCGTTAATAATGTAAATATTTTGTATTACCCCTATTAGTATAGTGTATCAGTATGCATATTGTGACTTCTGTGGAGGTTTTGTTGTTACAAGCTGAATTTTATATAAAATCATTGCTTAGGTACTGATGTTTTAAAATACCAAGGCGTCAAAAATTTTCATATGCAAAAGGTCACTAAAGTTAAAAAGTAAGTTAAGCATATAGTGTCAAAAAAAGAAACTAATTCCGATTTTTTTTGTATACATAAAGAAAAGAAAAAGGTGAGAAAATAATTTTGAGTTTTGGTGCCCCTTTTTATATAGTGTTGGCGTGTCCTGCCATTTTGTGGGAGGAGCGTGGTCTAAAGTTAATGTCCGAAAATTGGTAATGTTTGGTACGATAATTTGTGTAATATTGGCTATTTGTACACAATCAGAGACTTTAAATTCCTGAAATTGTTGTGACATAATCCACTGTGTGTACAAAGTCGCTGCAAAGCTATCGTAATTCTCTTATGGGGGTACATATTGTTGAGTTATTTATGAGGTGAAGGAATTTGTTTTCCAGTACCTGTGTAACGTCGCACAGGGTATTGATATGCGACAAAAATCACAAACGCACATATTGCATAGAAAGACAGCCATTAGTGGAAAGTTATCAGAGATAATCCGAAGATCGAATTACCGTATGTACATATTGATATTACACATATTCTACTTCTTTGGGGATGCCATAAAGGTGAGTATTTATGAAGAAAAATAGAATCAATATAATTATATGCATTTTTTATTTGCACAAGAAGGTATTTGAGATTCGTGTATGTGTTAATTTTATCTTTACTGTGAAAGGTAAGTGCAACGTGTAGCATTGTTAATTTATTATAATAGAGAATCCTATTTGTATAGTAGAATACTGAATTTGATAAAATCAAATGGACGAAAAAAAGATATTTCTTAACATTTAAGAAACATTTCAAAAATACATCCCAAACCATGTGTAAAATTTTGCGGTATATAGTTTGTCCTTCGTTATACTAAATATCTTAATATACATTTTTGACAGAGGGGTGCAGACCTTGACATTATCGTAGTGTTTCCTCATCTGTAGTCAATAGGGATCTTTTCGAAACGTGGGTATCGAATGATAAGGAAGAGAAAGTCTAAGCAGTTGCTGAGAATAATAAAGCATAATTGAGTTTGAATAAGTGCCCAGAAAATATTCAGCACGAAATTAAGAAATTATCACAATATTACAGCCTGACGGTCAAAAGTAAGTGGAAGCAGCGTGCAAGAAAACATTCATACTTCCTAAGACGGAATGAAGTGTGGCCTGGACTAAAACTGTTCATTCCAGAAAACCTAGTCATTTACTTACATAAAACAGGTCTTACACCTGGAACAAGTCGAGGATGATCATAAAAAAACTTTTGAAGAAAGCAGTCTTTGAACGAAAAAGCATCACATGGAAGATTTGGTCACAACTAGGAGCGTACAAGAACTGACCTTTGCTGCTGAAATATTCGTGCGCCTCTCAGGACTTCCAAATAAGAAAAAACAATGTCTATCTTATCAACAAGCATTAATTTCTTCCTCATCCTGCAAAGTGAGGAAGATATGTATTCGTGAAAAAAATTTTGAAAATTTTTATTGCATTTTTAGACGAATCTCGACGAATTATGACGATACACAAAATTTCAGATAGAAAAAATTTTCTGTCTCTGTGTGTGTCTACGTGGTTCGCGATAGCAGCTACAGTTTTTGAAACAAAGCTTTCAAATTTCAAAAGGTCCAGGAAGAGATTGAATTCGTTGATGAGCAAAATCGGTTACAATGTCTAAAAAATATTAGAGATATTCCACTAACGTAACTTTTTTGAAACGTCAAAATGTGACGTTTTTGAAACGTCAGAGAATGTGACTTTTTTGAAACGTCAAATATTACTTTTATTATAAACTCCACCACACGTCGAGTTTTACTACGGTGACCAAGTAATACTTGGCAGCGGTTTTTGTATTTAGACCTTTCGGAAAGGAAGGTCCATCGTAAATTCTTTGCATAAGAAATGTTTTCCGAGTGTGTATAGACTGAAACAATAGGCAACTCTTACCAACAAACACGTCAATAACCGAAATTTCAGTAGTAATTTGCAGGATTTGCTAAATAGAACGGCACAAAACATTTGTGAACTTGTAAAAGATGATCCACTTTTTTACGGCTAAATCCCCATTAACTGTGATTTGTAAAATTTATCAAAAACTGTTAGTTCAAATTTAAAAGTAAAATACCATTGTAAACAACATTTAACGGACTTTAAAACACTTTTCCCGCTATATAATAAAATCGACGGGTATGAGCGTTTTTCGAAAAAAATAACACAAGCAGAAAACACGCCTGTTTCGTTTCCGATGGGTCATCTTGTATAGGATTAATATGTACCTAGTAGTAGCAGCAATCTATCGTTAGCTATATTTACAACGATTCTACAATATAATATATATCTCTATATTACTGAATTTTTATTTTTGCTACTATTTCCATATACTCACTACGTTATGCGTCGTCGTGCTCGCAGCACACCAGACGGATGCAGCATATAATAGGGCTGGTCTCACTATTATTGTGCAAATTAGTTTTTTATTATTCTTTTTTTAGGGATATAGATTCCTGGAACGGAAATATACTTTGCGTATCGTCTCGTTTACGTGCTTGCCGTGATGAAGTGCTTTATCCAAAGTTACCACTAAATATTTTACGTCCTGTTTCGTTTCAATTTGGTTGCCCTCTCCATCTAAGTAGGTGTAGTAATTTTATTATTCGTATATTTTCTAGTAAAAATAATAGCCTCTGACTTGGCGATGTTCAACTTCATCTTCCATTTAGTGTAGTACTCCGACGCCCGTAGCATATTCACCTTTGGCAACTGTCCAGCAGCGTGAGCACGATATCTGTGACAGAACATGGCGGTTTCATCGGCGTACTGCAAGCTTGGTGTTCGGCGACTGCAGAAAGTTGGACACGTATATATTGTATAATTTTGACGCGAGAACCGACCCCTGCGGTACGTCTGATTGTATCAGTTTCGTTAAATGGCCCGGAATGTCGTACCGATGGAATTTATATATGATATCGGGTAACCAGACGATATCGAATGCTTTCTCAATATCTAAGAGCACCATAGCGGTGGTCTTGCCGAAATTATACTGTGACTGATATCATTGACGATTCTGATGATCTGCTGAGTCATCCTGCGTCCCTTCTTGAAACCGAACTGAAAATCATCGTTGATTTCAAGATTATCTTGGGCGGTGTTTAACCGCTTCAGGGCGACATTTTCAACCAGCTTAGATATCGCCTATAGTAAAGATATCGGACGGTAACTGGAAGCCGTTTTCAGATTTTTGTTCGTCTTCAAGCTACGATACACCACCACACTCTTCCACTGGCTAGGCCAGTGTGGCACGCGCAGATGTGTTTAAGTTGGACAACAGCCTTTCTCGGCCGATTCTTTAATAGCTTATGATCAATACCGTCCGATCCCGACACTTTCTTGTTTGAGAGAGTCCTGATATATTTTTTCAGCTATGCGGGCGTGGTCATGGTTGATAAAATTTGCTGCAAAGTCATAGGAATTGGGACTCCATGACCGTATATCTGTAAAATTGTGTTTTCGATGTAGTCATGATCGATATTGTTTGGATTTTATATGTGTGTATTTTCAAACTTTTTGGCTGAATAGTTGACTTTTTGCCCGTCTCGTATGTACGTCGTCTGATGGCCGTTATCGTTGTTTTCTATCAGGCTGGAATGACCTGCCTAGTGTTTTTATTTTGCGCATTAAGCGAATGTAATTTTTCACCCCATTTCCGACTTTTTTTCGGTGCCTATGGAGATAAGATTCAACGTTTGCAGCCTGCTCATCTCCGTCTTTGCAGCCACATTTTGTTGCAAAAGCCATCTGAGCAAGTTTTTGCCGCGTATCATTTGACTGATCGCGTCGTCTAGTTGTTCTTTGTACGGGTCAATCTTTATAGTTTAGGCAAAGCCAAAGCCTTCCGGAGAATGCCTGTGAAGCACTTTCCATGTCACCGGCATTGTTTATATTGCTGACGAAAAGCCGGCGAGTTGGTATTTTTACAGGACGTAACCTCAACGCGGCATCCTCCTTCGACACATCGCGTAGATTAATTAAAATCGGATTGTTGTCAGACGAGAGCTCCTCTAATGCTACAGACAGTGTAGAGGTAGTCACGCCCTTGTTGAGGACTATGTCGATGGTGGTCGGCATAGTACCGTCGTCAGGAAAGTGCGATGGAGTATTAGGGAACTCCAGGGACACATCGTTGTTATTGACATAGTCAAACAGGGTGTTGCCGTTCGTGTTGTTGCGATGGCAATTCCACATTTGATGTCTGGCGTTCAAGTCGTCGATGATCAAGCTGCACCCTCATCGCTTAGCTAAACTGTCAAGTCAACCCGTAGTGAAGACGTTCAAAGGTCCATTATACACGACGGTGATGTTCGTGCCGCCGTCCAACATTACACTCACGTTTTCGATCGTCGTGTTACGTATTGATATTTGAGTGTGTGCAATGTCGGACTTTATCAGCTATATGCTATAGAATACGTTGTAATAAAATTTTATACCATACATTAACCACACTATCTCAGGAATTAAGACACAAAGTTAAACCCTTTGCTTTTATTTAACAGGTACAACAAAGTTATAAGCTCTGTATTTAGGAATGAAATTTATAGCAATTCCAAAGTCATTTCACACTTAACAGACTCAGAGTAACACTACACGAAATCTGTTGCAAGGTACAAGTAATTTGCACATAATGGCTTTTGTTCTCGCACTTGAGTCTTTGTTACTCTCTCAACAATATACATATAATTGAAATAAATGTATTACTAGATTTTATTTTCATGAGAAGTCAACTGTGTGTTTCACCTTTTATTAAATCTTGGTGCTTAACCAATTTTCGTGTTCCCGTATTTAAAATTTCGACTTCTACAAGGTGCGAGGAATGTGTGACTTTATGAGGTTACACTTAAATTAATGATGTATATGATGTAAACTAGATTTTTTTTTTCTCACGGGTTACGGAGCTTTTAAGAAAATATAATGTGTTAGAGAACCTGACCTACCTATCGTTGAGACGATTATTAATATTCTTGACAGAGTTGATGCCAAAGTGAAAGGTTGATTTTAAAAAGCTTGTGTTTAGTTAAGCAGCCATTAGACGGTCAATAATACTGTCAGTATTTACTGATAGAAATATTGAACCAATACTTCAATACTTTGAGTCTCCTTAGTCCATCATTATTTATATTATGTTCGTCAGTATTCTACAAGAAGACAAACACTTATTTCGCTGAGAGAACTTCTTGTAAAAATGGAGTTTTGTTATTGTAGGAGTTTCAAATTAATAAAATTATTACAAAGTGTATGAACAATAAAAATTTGTGGCTTTTCAGCTACAGTTATATTATAGTAAAAGCTTGTTTAGCGATAGTGCTAGCTTCTGCAGTAGAAAGAAAGAAAAGGAGAAGACGTTTTTGGGTAAAAAGACTGGTTAAAAAACAGAGAGCAGTTAAGTCACGTGAATCTTATAAACGAAATAAAAATTAAGAATGCTGATGATTATCAAAATTATTTTCGTATGCCTTGTAACGGTCCACTTTTTTAGCCTAATCGAAAGCCCTATCTTTAACGAGTAAACCACTTGTAGTTGCAGTAAGTTAGTGCCTGTTTAATTTAAAAATTTGATAATACGGCCCTGCAAGCTTAAATTATTATATTTGATGAGTCAAAGGTTGGACGCGAGTCAAAAAACACTCAGTAAAAATGCATATGCCTAATAATATGGGAAAATAAATCTAATCTCTGATGTTGTTAAAAAGAGGTTCTTGTATTTTTAATGTGCATTATATAAATTTAAATCTGGAGTGTGTAAAACTAATCGCGAGTGACCATGTCTGTTTCTAAGGAAGTTTGCGTAACCTGTAGCCCTGTGATTGGTCAAAAACACGGGAGTGCACGGGACCGCGGGGTGCGTGCAGTTAGCAACCAGGTCGATCAAGAATCGATAGACAGTTCGCCTAGGGCGATGGAGTAATAAGTACGTAGGGATTCCGCCTAGAGCGGTGGTAGAGTGAAGACGTGAAGTCCGCCTAGGGCGGTGGTGTAGTAAAGACGTTGAGAGTTCGCCTAGAGTGTGGCGAGCGGACCTATGTGAGTGCTGCCAAAGACAATTAGTGGCGGCATATTAAGTAATATGGTATAGTTATAGTACATTTAGTTACCGCGGTGTATTTGGTCTTATGGAATGCGGTGTTTGAACAAGTTATGGTATGGTGTTTTTTTATGTGGATCCCATTGAAGGATTACCGTTAGTATAGAGAAGATGCTATTGAGCAGTTAAGTGACCGCGGTGTATTTGGTTTTATGAAATGCGGTGTTTTGAGCAAATTATATTATGGTGTTTTTTTGGAAGAGTCCAGTAGGACCTTTGCCATTACCGAAAGTAAGTGATTAACTTATTATTGCCCACCCCTTCTCTGACAATTAAGATATACTGTGTATTGAGTGAACTCTAGTTTAAACTTGGATTATTTAATTAAATACCGTTATGTTTATTTGACATTTGATGTCGTATGTTGTTTTATTTGTTTTGTAACCAAGTGGTTAACAATTATTGTCTTTTGGCTAACTGTAAATACCGTTATGTTTATTTGACATTTGATGTCGTATGTTGTTTATTTGTTTTGTAACAAAGTGGTTAATAATTATTGTCTTTTGGTTAACTGTAATATTTGCTTATCCCTAAATTTTTATTATAGCTAATACTGTGTCTTCTGTTTTGTAACTGAATTTGTATTCATTTATTCCAGTTTTTATTGAATAGATATGTATTTTGTTTAATGTAGTTTTTGTGATTCATTACTTATTCTTGAACTATAAAAAACTGGTGGTGCCCAAAATACAAACCCTGTATATAAATATACATCTAAGCAATCCAAGCTAAATTGGTGGAAAGGTTAAAGCTCATCCCTGTGATAAATAAATTTGGAGGATCTCTTGCTTGCTAGCTGGATAAGTTTTAAAATAACTGGCTTTGCTTTTTTTATAAAACTAAATTTAAAATAAATATAAAAAGGGGGTTGTTATAGCCTGAACAGTTGTTTAAATCAATTATTTGAATTAGTTACTCCATTAATAAGAAAAGGGAGGAGTTTTGAGGACCTAATGTTTTCTGCTCTGATTTCGACACAAAGTATCAGTGACATTGTATTGGAAACGTGTAAAGTACTAATACATGTTCTGAGGAATTATATAAAGGTAAGTGATAATAAGTTGGACTAGAAATAAGCAAATATTTATTCAATGCAAAAAAAATGTAAATTCCAATAATAAGTAACATAAACTTTGATGATAATAAGCAAATGAACTAGCTATTCCATATATACAGGATGTTCACTAAAGTTGGTGAAAAATGATGAAATATTTGATTGGTTGCTATTGTTGCTTCTGCATTGATGATTGGCTAAGTAGGGTTATGTTAAGGTAAACTGGTTCAAAATGATACATCTATGGCGATGTAGTAATACTCTCATTAATTCGAACAGAATATCTGCTTAACTTTCCCAGTTGGGCTTCAAATATAATGTCATTTAAAGCCATTTCAGCAAATAGTTTCTGCTCTAGGGCTAGCAAATCTAGTTTTGTAGCTCAGACCTTGACAATGTCTAAATTATTACTGTCAGATTTTGATAAATAAATACAAGCGAGAGACAACAACTTTGTTTTTATTGCATCATTTGTTTTACGTTTCTTTGGTTGTGCACGTGTGGATTAATGAGATGGAATTGATAAATGTCCTGGGATGGTTGCAGTTGACTGTGTGGACTGTACCGTATTTTCTGTCTAAAATAAAAATAAACCATTTATTTTCAGATACCATCGAACGGTCAGGAATGAAAAACTATTACTAATCAATTTGAAGAAAAATGTAATTTTCCAACATGTTTGGGGGCACTTGATGGCAAACATATCGAAATACGAAAACCGAAAAACTCAACATCACTGTACTATAATTACAAGGAACATTACAGTATAGCTTAATAACATTGGTTAATGCAAATAAAGAGTTCATAATGGTGGATGTAGGAGCCAACGGAATAGTGTCATGAGGGAGGCCTATTTTATACAGAATTCTGGGATTTATTTAAAAAGAAAAAATAGAATATTCAACCTTCAACCTAATTACCAAATTCACAGGAATACTCTCCATATGTGTTCGTTGCGGATGAAACTTGCTCTAAACGTCAATTTAATGAAATCTTATACTCAAAAAAATTGTACGAACGAACAACAACTATTCAATTTTCGCTTCTCAATTTTCCAAAAAGCTATAAATCTTGAACCAGAAAAAGCAATTACAATCACATTGGCCTGTTGTTACTTGCATAATTTTTTAATGCGACATTTATAAAATGTCTATACATCGATTATAAAAGAAACTCAACCACAAAATTTAGGTCTAAATTTACAAGTAAAGCCTATTAAAATACCCGCAATTAAATGTTAAGGCAGTAAGAGACCTATACTGCAGATATTTTAATAATAATGAGTAAAAAAAAAGTTAAAGTTAAATGTAATATGCCTAAAACTACACAAGTTTATTTGTTATAGAAAATAAAATAAATTATTTTAATACTAATCTGCTGCTGTTCTTTTGTTGCCTCTTGAATCTCCTCCTGCACAATGGATATTCTGCTGGTTTTTGGTTTTCATGCTTATCTAAAAATGTATTTGCATGGAACACCCACGAACTGGGTGAATATATGTCGTCGGTTCCACTTCCAGATCTTTTTCGATTCTTCAATTTGTTTAATTTCTTTTCTGTAATTTGAACGAAGTGTATTTTTTTTTCTTACGTCGATAATTATAGCATAGGATTAATTTTCTTAGAAACATTAGTAATTTTTTTTAAGGCCTAAAGTCGCTTGTCTTTTCTCATGTAATTAGGCTCATAGGTATTCCAAAGTTTCGGGAGAACCTCTAATTGTTGTATAAATTTATTTAAAATGTCTTTATTATTGACAATACTAAGTTGGCTCTCCC
The DNA here is from genome assembly GCA_029963845.1 of Rhamnusium bicolor. Lineage (NCBI taxonomy): Eukaryota > Metazoa > Arthropoda > Insecta > Coleoptera > Cerambycidae > Rhamnusium > Rhamnusium bicolor. The sequence goes on along the minus strand of JANEYF010004663.1, from coordinate 179,618 downwards.
TTTTTCTTCAATATGTTCTCCATGTTCCATATTGACGATGTCAAATTCACAAACAAATCGAGGAAGTGTTACAATCGCCTCTACAAACCGATTGATACTGATAGTATGAGCATAATTCCCGTTTAAACGTTCACAATTACTGTCACTATCCTCTCCATTTCTGATACCAAAGTTGGAAATTTCATTATTTTTATCCTGATAATTAGGTACGCACAATTTTCAAATAATATTCATATCGATTAGGTTTAAGTATTAAGTTGACACTAAACAATTACTAGAAATAGTCTTTATCACCAAAAACATTGTCTGAACTTATTTGTGGCATTTTCTAAATTTTTCTTTTTTCTTTCTTGGGGCTTACTACCACATAAATAATTCTTGGTTATCTAGAAAACACAGTTAGTTGGTATGCTACTGGAAAGATAAACCTCTGCGCTTGCGACTTTTACATCAAAAGTCACAAGCGCAGATGTTTATTTTTCTATTAGCATATTGGATAACTATACTCTGTTCACTTAAACTTTGCAGTGTTAGCCAGTATAAAGAATAAAATGTGCACCGATTCTTGGTGCAGACGACAGGCAGATGTACACAAGTGCAAAGTTCCTATAGCGGTTCATTTTTATTTTTATTTTATTTCATAAGCATAGGTCCTAGTTGGATGTTTCACTTGCATAAGTCGAACCCAATACTGCAAAGTTAAAGTCGATAGAGTTTAACACTGTTTATAGAGTTTAACGCTGTTTTTTAGATAACCAAGGATTATTTATGTGGTGGGAAGCCCCAAGGAAGAAAAAAAGCAAAAACACTACACTGTTTATAATGACCAATGACGCACTAAGCGGACACGATGACGCAAATGGATTACTATGTACTGTACTTTCCATCTACTTCTCAATTGCTTTTTATTGTATTCGTTAATGATGTCCTGCACGACTTTGCACAGTGACAATGCCGTGTTGTGACCACTCCTAAAACCGAATTGAATTTTTGGTATTAGGTGTTTTTTTTATTATTTTATTTATTCTTTGTAATATTATATTTTCAGCTAGTTTGGCTGCGGCATTTAATAATGACATCGGTCTGTAACTCCTCTGGATCCTGTGCGTTTTTATTCGGTTTTAGGAATGGCACCACTATTTTCCACGTTTGGGGAAAATATGGCAGTCTTATTATGGCGTTTATATAGGTAAGGGAGATGAGGACTTTGTTAGGGAGATTTTTCAGGATTATGTTTGGGAGGTTATCGTGACCGGGAGCTTTGTGGTAGGGGATGTGAGTTTGGCCAGTTTTCTGTGTAGGATTGGATATTGTTGTTGAATAGTAAATCGTCATTTGTTACCATTATTTGTTGTGGTGTCGTGTCAGGTTGAGATGTATGTATTTTTTTGTAAGTAGTCTGCTATAATGTCCGCTTTTGTCGTGTCTTCCATTATAGCTTGTCCGTTCTGTGTCAATGTAGGTATGGCGTTTACGTAGAAGCTTCGCCATTTTCCATAATGTATTGTCTCTTCTGGATAGTCCTTGAAGTTTTTGATTCCATGTACTCTTCCTGTGTCCTGTTAGTTTGTTTTGACCGATTATTGCAGTTCGTTAAGTCTTTGTTTGTCTATTTTCGAATCAGATCAGTTCCAGTCTACATGGTGTGTCAGGATTCCATTTTATTAAATAATGCAATTTCCCAAATAACCGTGTGGATTGAGAATATTTTATACATTTATTCAAAAACTGTCAGTTCTATGAAAAAAATAAAAGAGTCAAAAAAGTTTCTAAGTGAATCAAGGTAAATGTGTGGGTGGGAATTCTAAGATATAGAATCATTGAATCCTATTTTTTCAATGGAACTGTGAACGGACCGACAAATCTCCAATTTTTAATGGGCTATCCCATCCCAACGTTATTAAATTTATTCCCCAATAGAATTAATCCTGAAAATGTTGACGAAAGCCTATGATATTCCCCAGTAGAATTAATCCTGGAAATGTTGACGAAAGCCTGTGGTATCAACAGAATGGAGCGCCTCCCCATTATGCAGCAGCATTGAAGGCATCTTGACCAAATGTTTCTGAACAGGTGGATTGGTAGACGTGGACCCATCGAATTGCCACCAAGTCACTAGACCTCAATCTATTAGATTATTTTCTATGGGGATATCTGAAATATTTAATTTATAAAACCAAACCGGAAAACATTGTTGAATTAAAGAAAGAATTAGAACAGAAATAAACAACATTTCTCAGGAAACTATAAATTAGGTTCAGCATCACTTTATTCATCGTTTAGAGTACTGTCAGCTACAACAAGGAATACAATTCGAACATTTCCCATAAATTGTTTTTATTATTAACTAACCGTTAGTTCTAGTGACTATTATTTGTTCAAACAAAACATGAAAATTTAGTAAATTCTTTTATTCAAAATGGCCGTATCTTTCAACTTATCAATTTTAGATCCTGTGTGATACATTCTTGGAATCAGCTGTTGAAGCTGAATCCAAAAAAGGAGAAATATATAGGGTGTTCCTTTTAAAAGAATATCGATGACGTCATAACGGAAACAGTGATGACGTCATAACGAAAAAAAAAAGATAAGGTGCGCAATTGAAATTAAAAATCGACCTGGTCGAGGATTTTTTCTAAATATTTTTGATTTCAGAAATATTGAATTTAATCCATACTTTACGGATACACTGTAGATACACTGTATACTTAATATGATACAAAAAAATATACATATAAAAACAAATAGTGGAGAATTGTGAACAAAAAGAATATTCAATTTCTAATATAAATAGTATGTTGATTTACAAAATCAAAACAGTTACTGTTTACTTGTTTAGTTGAGCGGTTTAAAGAAAATTGCAAACAAATACACATAATAAGAATGTCTTGCTTGGAGAAGCGATAGTGATATAACAAGATGTAAGATCTGAAAACAAAAACTCGTATCTTGGCTCGGCCACATTCGGCCTTATAACTGTAGTTCAAAGAGTGGGGAACAAAGAGCTTATGCGTTAAAGTGCATAATACCGGGTGGCATATACGGGCGTTAATAATTAACGCTCGCATATGCCATTCGTATTGTACACAAAATCTGTTTGTTCCCTTCACGAATAATTATTATTCATGAAGGCACGGTCCGTAAGAATTGACAGTTACAAACAGAATCTACGTACTTGCTGTCATTTCCTATATTATTTCCAGAGTTACTGGTTGTCATATTTATCATACGGTACAGCGTTGTCAATTATCATATTTAGACTTCAAAAATGCATTAAACGTAAATTTATAACAACAGTATCATGATAATGTATACATTTTTATTATTCCCTCATATGTGTGGTAGTGCTGTTGCCCTGCAGTTATTATTAAGGAGCCGACATTATTTTATGATATATTTAAATCCTTCTTAATATCAGCTAGAAGGGTTAGTTATTTTGATTGATTCTCCAATAATATGTATTTTAAAGCGTTGTTTAGTATTTTTATTTTGACTTGTATACTAGAGTGACTAGATTCAGGTAACAATACACATAAACATTAGGTATTTTTTGATTTTATTGTGATTATATTTCAGAGGCTCCCTGTATATGTATGCAGAATAGCGGAATTAACAGGAAAAACATTAACGCAAAGGAGAAGTTTTGCTTCTGTGTAAAGACATTAATGGAGGCCAAGTTTCTCAGAACTTAACCACCATTTGTGATAAACTCTTTACTAAACTAAAAGATCATCTTAGGAGACTTTTGCCTAATAGCAATGTGAGGAGCAGGCTGTGAATGTATGTTGTATCTTCCTTATAACGGCATAGACATTTGAATTAATTACTGTCATTAAAACTATAATACAATTTAAGAAAATCAAACTATTTTTTAATTTAACGAACTGTTCATTCAGTGGGCAAATTTTGTAAAAGTGATCAAAATAATTGCCTTTTGTTTCATTTTTGGTAAGCTAATTTTATAATTTTTTTTTACAGAAAAACAATTATTATAGCACAGAATATGAAAATTAAAGAAAATTTGTTTGTAATCTTTTTTACTCTACATAAAATTCTCATACAAATTGTAATGTCAGATGAAATATCTAGATAATTTGTTTAAATCTTTTCTGAACAAAATCGTGTAAAAATTGTTTCGTCAAATTCAAATAAAGATCTGCAAATTAAAGGTAAATAGTATCAAACATATATTTTTTATAGTTTAGTTATAATTAATAATAGTGGCCGAAACAATTTTTGTAGTTGTAGTTGACACTACTGTTTTAATATTGTTAATACCTCCCTAATAACTAAAAAAGATCCAACAAGACCTAACACGTATTATTTTTGTATGAACAAAGTAGATCCTGTTATATTTTATGATAGGCCGGCAATTTTAGAAGAACAAGTTAAAGTATGGTGGGACATTTTCAATATCAGTCTTGTTTTGACCTTCCAATTGCCAATTGTGTCTGTTAAAAAGTGTTTTCGTTTATCTACATAACTCTGTTACGACAAAAAATATCCAGTCAAAAGCGCCGAAGTTGCAAAACTTCAACTGATATGTTTTGTTACATTTGTGGAGAAATCCCTGTGAAGCCACAAGCGAGGACATTGCCTGAAAATTGAAAAAAAGCGTATTTTCTAAATTTTGGAGTTTTAATCCAAGATCAAGACAAGCAATGGACTCCCCCACGTTTGTTGTGTAAATTGTAGTGTGTCACTAGTGCAGTGGATCGAAGGGAAAAGAAAAAGCATGTCTTTTGCGGTATGGCGAGAACCCACCAATCATTTGATGCTTGCAATTTTTGTGAACACGATCTGAGGGAAAAACAAAAAACCAAATATCCGAATTTACCACCAGCCTTGTTCCTCACAATGCATCAGACTTACCTGTGCCGACAATGCCTTTAGATTGGCAAAATATTGTTTTGGAAGGTAATGGAAATAGTAACAACTCCTCAGACAGCCCAGACCCTTTGTATATTCCAGAAAGTTTTAGTGATCCTTACTTAATTGCTCAAAATAAATTCAATGATTTGGTACGTAACATGGGGCTGTCAAAATAACAAGCAGAACTTCTTGGTTCCCGAATTAAGGAGTGGAACTTACTGGCTAAACAAAACAAAGATTACGACTTTTAGAAAAAGAAGTGCAGCTTTTTCCGCATTTTATAATATGGACAATTCACTATACGCATATATGTATTTTGATATTGATGGTTTAATGCAGGAACCTAATATCGAACATTTCTCTTCTGAGTGGCGTTTATTCATAGATTCCTCCAAATACAGTTTAAAAGCTGTATTACTACATAATGGAAATTTAAAACAGACCAATTTATTGTTGATTATGACAGTACGAGTATCATTTTAAATAAAATTAATTACAACAAATCCAAATGGCAAATATGTAGGGATTAAAAAGTAATAGCCATTTTAGAAGAGTTTCAAGGATGCTTTACAAAATATTGTTTTCTTTGTTTGTGGGACAGTCGAGCAGTAAACATTGTGTTAAAAGAATTTGTCCGGAAAGGAAAGAATTTGAACCAGCAACTAGTAATGTTAGATATGTGCCCCTTGTAGACCCTAAAAATGATTTTCTGCCACCTCTTCTATTAAACTTGGGCTAACGAAAAATTTTGTGAAGGCTATGAATATAGAGAGTAAAGGATTTAAATACTTAAGAGAACTTTTCCCCAATTAAGCGACACCAAATTTAAAGAAGGTCCTCAAATTAGAAAATTGACGATGCAGATTTTAAAACAACACACAATAGACAGGAACTAAGAGCCCGGAACTCATTTGTAAGGGTAGTCAGGAGACTTTGAGGGAACAAGAAGGATGAGAACTACTAGCATCTAGTAAGCGAACTTTTAGATTCATCCAAACGGTTGGTTGCCGTATGTTTTAAAAAATTCACTTTCTGTAGTCCCATTTAAATTCTTTTACTAAAAATATGGATGCGGTAGGCGACGAGCAAGGAGAAAGATTTCATCAGGGTATCAGGAAAATGGAACTTTGTTATCAAGGACGATGGGTTCCAGCCATGTTGGGTGATTAATGTTGGTTCTTAAAGCTAGACGATTTGACCCCTCATAAAAGAAAAAAATTACCTGAGTAAATGTTTTTCAATAATTATTCTCTATCTTTGTAGATATATCTTGTAAGCCTTAATATATGTCATATACATTATTGATATATAGCATTAAATAGATTAATAAAATTAACAATAATGTTATTCCTGCCTATAATGTTTTAATAATGTAATCAGAAAACGTCACGTGTTACGACTTTCTGCTTGTCATTTCGGTAATCAGAAGGCTTTATTTCACTGGGATATGGTATTCAGGTACATATTACAAAAAAATTTTTTTTTGTCCGCCAGTGTAATAAGCAATTGAAAGGATTTCTGAGCATTTAACAGTAGGACGAACGAATTGCAAAAGATAGCAATCAGTTGGTTTACTCCAGAGAAATAAAACTTCCTCTGCGGAATAAGGCTGAACAAGCTGAATTTTTGCAGAGACCTTCGTTTTGATGTTCTAATGAAGCACAAAAAAAATCTCATATGCCTACCCTTGTGCGTCTTGAGATATCGAAGGTCAAAGGTCATGAAAATCAGTTTTTCGCGAAAATTTCGCTTCCAGTGCATCTGACGTCGTAAGAACTCATAATAAAACTTACGTAAAATAGTATTCTCTACAAAATTGTTCATATACATTTTTTTCGTACGACCAACCGTTTTCGAGATATAGCATGATAAAGCGTGAGCGCGCATTCGTAATAGGTAATACTGTATTATACTGCAGAGCTATAAATATAAAAGCACTTTTCTTAATCTGTTAGACTGGAAAATTAAATTCCCATTATTAAAGCCGTTAAAAATTTGTTTATTTATAAAAAAACATATAATAAATAATTAATAACAAAAAATACATTATTTTCCACACCACGCATGTTTCCTTGCCTTCCTCCTCGTCTTCGTCGGGTTCCACTAGCACCTCGATCAACACATTATCTTCGTCAGACGCTTCCTCTATATCTGTTGGCTCTATGTCTGTTGGCAAAACCTCTTCAGGCTCAAGGTCACTGAAGTCTTTGATGTTTTTGGAACTCTGTTGACGGGTTCAGGCATGCCTGTCCGTGACACTGACCACAAACTTTGGAGCATGGCAGCCCGACTTTTCTACACCCGCACTGCGCACCACACCCCTTTTTACAATTACAGAATATTGTATTTAATAGTTCCTCTGGAGCAGGTGGCAGTACTGTTGTTTTCGGCTGTAATATGATTATACTTTTCTTGTCTAGAATAAAGAAATGTTTTTTATTTGCATTATATATAGAAGCTTTGCATTTCATTACAAAAGTGGTGTGAAAATAATACATTGTTTTGTTATTAATTATTTATTATATATTTTTTTATAAATAAACAAATTTTTAACGGTTTTAATAATGGGAATTTAATTTTCTAGTCTAACAGATTAAGAAAAGTGCTTTCATATTTATAGCTCTGCAGTATAATACAGTATTACCTATTACGAATGCGCGCTCCCGCTTTATCATGCTATATCTCGAAAACGGCTGGTCGTACGAAAAAAAATGTGTATGAACAATTTTGTAGAGAATACTATTTTACGTAAGTTTTGTTATAGGTTCTTACGACGTCAGATGCACTGGAAGCGAGATTTTCGCGAAAAACCGATTTTCATGACCTTTGACCTTCGATATCTCAAGACGCACAAGGGTAGGCATATGAGATTTTTTTGTGCTTCATTGGAACACCAAAACGAAGGTCTCTGCAAAAATTCAGCTTGTTCGGCCTCATTCTGCAGATGGCCTCTTTTTTTACCTTATTTCCCTGGAGTAGTTCCTTTCTAATACTTTCAACCTTATGTGTCAAGTTCTCAGATGTCCTTATACTATATTTTAATTAGTTATTAATTGTAGCTGAACAAGTCATCTTTGAACTCTGACTTTTAATTTTTGGCAAATCTCATATACGGCGACAAAAGAGTAAAACATGTTTGTAGCTTTCAAAATATAGATTAAATGAACAAATTACATTAATAAAATTTGTACAGCTAATTGTTTTTGTCTTTAATGAATGTGTTTTTTTAGTTCCCATGGTGACTGATTTTATTATTTCTAATGTCAATTTAATTCCTTATTTTTATTTTCTTTGCATGCGTACAAAGGAAAGCATTCAGAAAATCTAAAATATATTTATGTTTTGTTAATATTTGTTGTGTTAATATGCACTTTTCTCATTTATATTTGTTACATAAAAGTTACCTATAATATAGGCAAATGGCGGCCAAGTTCCTAAATATGCAGATAGTATGACCAAGTGTTGGTAGATATAACACTATATCCTCCCCATCTAAGGGTTTATACAGAGGCAGTATCGCCGTTAAGTTAATTGCCGTCTCAATATACTGCCACTTGTATTAATAGCCTCTTCGTGATTACTATAGGGTCAGAAATCAATATTATAAGCAAATAGTTAGATAATCATTTCTGTTACTCATAAAATTATATCACAGGCTGGAAATAAATATAGTACACTGACCGGCACAAAAAGTGGTACAGCAAAAAAATTGGTATATTTTTCCTTGAATGTTGAATCATTTATTTTGCATTATTTCAGAGGTAATTATTTAGTATACAATAAGATGCTTAAATTTTCCTGAAAAAATTTTCTACCCCCCAAAATAACGTACGCTGAACACGAATATGAAGTTTTTTCGCCGGAGAAAAGTCGTTATGGAGAAATAAAATAAAAAAATTTTGCACTTTCACAGACATCTGTCACTTTTTGCACTGGACATATCTAACGATTTGCATTATTGCCCTCACCCCAATAACACTCTGAACGGTTTGGAGTATAATATACGTCATTTTTTTATAATAAGAGCAATTTTATTCCGTAGAAAAACAGTTTTGTATATGGGATAACGCCATTACATGATAAAAATGCAACTAAACTGTATGTGAAATTAGCGTAGCATTTCAGATAGTGTCTAAAGTGTTTCGCAAACAATTTCCCACTATATTTAACAGTTTCTTAATGGTAGGTGATCGGGCGACAAGGTAAAATTTGTTTCATTAGCTTTTATTTATTTATTTATTGCAATTTTTATTTATTTACTGAATTCTTATTTTCGGTGATTTTCAGAACACGCCCCTGTAAGATACCACAAAACCAATTATACCGACACACTCTACACATCATCAAATGTTCATTGCACATTGTCATATCCTGTGCAAACATCCCTAACTACACTTAAATAAGTTAATAAGATTGCATTCTTCAATAACATTAAGAATTATTCCTTGCCCTATAAATTTTGGGTGGAAAAGGGCAAGTTTTAAATAGGGTGCTTTTTACACAGAATTATGGTTACAATAAAAGGGGTTGGTTTAGCGAATAATTTTAATATGACGAACGGGTGGTTTCATTATAAGGGGTTATTGTAACCATAATCCAATGTAAAAGGCACCCTATTTAAAACTTACTCTTTTTCACCCAAAATTTATAGGGCAAGGAATAATTCTTAATGTTATTGAAGAATGCAATCTTATTAACTTATTTAAGGGTAGTTAGGGACGTTTGTATAAGATATGACAATGTGCAATGAGTATCTGATGATGTCTAGATTTGTACAATAATACAACCTAACCTAACCTAATACCTGTTCCTCTCCTTTCCTGGCAAAGATAATTGCTCATACCTTCTCGTTGGTCCTTGCTGAATAATAACATATTTAAAGATATAATCCATTTCTTTAATTACATTATCGACTAAATTAGCAACCTACCCTAAAAATGATCCGATCTGGTTCTAAACTGAACGCTAGTTATACAATGTCGTATCTTTAGACACAACAGAATAGAATCGCACTTAACTTCTTCGTGACTATGAATGATTTATCACGGTACAGCATTTTCCATGCATTTTCGTATTTAAAACATGGTTTTTAATGTGTAAAACATTATATTTCTGTACAAGATAAAAGTAACATCGTCTTCTAAGTATTAAAATAGTAAAATTAGTAACAGGAAGTGTTAAATATATCAGAACAAAAAGTGACAGATGTGTGAAAACGCAGTTTTTTTTCTCATTAACGGCTTCTCTCCGGCGAAAAAAAAGTACATATTCGTGTTCAGCGTACCTTATTTTGGAGGGGTAGAAAAATTTTCAGGAAAATTTAAGCATCTTATCGTATCTTAAATAATTACCATTTCGGATATCTTGTTGATTTTTTTCTTCCATTTTTTTTCATTTTCCTTATTATTTTAAAAATTTACGAATTTTAACATTTTTTATCACTTTGAGAAATCATTCTTTAGTATTGGCATGCATTCCATCAATTGTTTTAATTGCTGGTAATATTAGAAAATGTCCTTACCACGGAAGACTCCGCTAGAGTAGTTGCATTAATTGATGCTCGTCTTAGCAACCGCGAAGTCGCTGAAAGATTGGATTATCCTCGATCCAGTGTCCACGGGGCAGTTGTTCGCTTTCGAGAAACTCGCGAACACCGCAGGTTGTGATCTGCAAGAAATTGAAGTACAACTTCTCGCAAGATCAATTAGCATGGATATTGTGAATGATTCACGTGTAAATATCGTTGAAGATGTATTAGATGCATTTATTGTATCTATAATAATTTCTTGACAATTGAAATATGGTAAAAAATATTATTAATTTATTCCTAGCATTCGAGAGGTTGTTTTCAATGTTTTATTAAATGACAAAAAAAACCAAAATGAGTCTTTTGGTAAATTGATTTCATTACATACCAAGGGTATAATGTTCTCTTGTCTAATCCTATGATCTGCTATTTTATTTATACACTGAGATTATAAGGTTCTCTTGTCTAATCCTGTGATTGACAATGTTATTTATACTATACCAAGTCAATGTGGCATAATTGATAGAATTTACTATTCGGTTTATATACTGATTGATATGATTTATTATTTTGTATACCAAGACAACAAGTTTCTTTTGACAAATATTATAATGCTGAACACATTGATTGATGATAATGAAGTTCAACAATGGGTGATATTAACTGCATCGTCCTGTACTTTGGCGTATGGCACTAAATTATTATTTATTTGTTTATTTACTTATTTATTTATTTTACACTAATCAACAGGTCGAAAAACCCAATTACAGAATAGGAACAATACAAACAATAGATACAAGTATACACTTAATCCATAAACATTGATATTTGACAAGATAAATATTAAACAGAATATACACAGAGACAAATAAAATAAGGAATATGCTAAAGTCAAAGAAAAAAGAGAACAAAATCAGGAAAAGTATAATAAAACAAGCGAAGAAGTAAGGCAACTATAAATTCAACTTTTTAATTGACTGATCATTGTAGGATATAATGTCGAATGCACAATTTGGAGAGTTATAATTATTATACGTATGGTGCAGAGAATATTTTCATATTGAGGGAAACCAATAACTGGATACTCCCCCATCTGTTCTAAACTTGACATATTTTAAAAATCTGTGCTGAATTCCTTCCAAATTATCAATATATGTAGCGTAATTAGGACACCATATGTTTAACGCATATTCTGAATTACAGCAGACGAAGGTGGTATATAGTAGTTTCAATGTATCAATATTCTGAAAGTTACGGCTATTTCTGATAATAAATCCTACAGCTTTGTAAGTCTTTGTGACAATATAAGTAATGTGACTATTAAAGCACAACTTTTTATCAATAATGACTCCCAAATCGCAGAATGTGTCAGGTCTTGAGAGTATGTTATTATCGAGAGAATAATCGAAATGTATCAAAGATTCTTTGGTGGAGTACGACACTGCGTTACATTTTTTAGGCACTAGTCCTTGAAAAAAATTTAATTTTGTTCTAGTTGCAACTCTACAAAAAATGTTTAAATCATCGGCGTATAATGGGCATGAAACTGATAGGCCATCAACAATATCATTGATAAATAACACAAAAAAAGAGGTCCTAATATCGACCCCTGTGGAACGCCCGAAGTAGCAGATACTTCGACAGAATTGCAACCACGATATACTACGTGTTGGATTTCATTTGAAAAATAAGATTTTAAAAACGTCAGGAAGTCTTGATAGAATCCAAAATTAATTAACTTATTTAAAAGTATATCATGGTCAGGTCTGTCAAAAACCTTCGTGAAATCAATATAAATCATGTCGGCTTGAAATCCCTCATCGATGGCATCAGTGAAAAATGCTGTCATACAAAATAAGTTTGTTACAGTTGATCTGCCTTTAACAAAACTATGTTGAACCTCTATCATCAAGTGTTTGCAATGAGAAAGTGTGTGATCAAATAATGGCATTTCAAAACATTTTGCATAGTTACAGATTAGATTATGAAAATTGGATGATACATACCAATTTCAGACCAATCACCTTTCTTAAAAACTGGGGTTATCTTAGAAAATTTCCATTGCGAGGGAAAAGTATTCATTTTTAAGGATAAATTGAAAAGTTTTGAAAGAGGTTCTGCAAATATTAACGCACAGTAACGTAATAAGAAAGCTGGAATTCCCTCTGGTCCGCTTGTCAGCTTGGGCCTGAATTTGTTTAAACAAATGAGAACATTATTTTCAGTTATTACAGGTGAATTTAGTTGATAATAGTTATTAAAATTTTTAACAAACTGGTCATATTGTTAATAGTGTTATAGGATTGCTGAAGAAAGTGTGCAATGCATTGCATATTTCTTTTGGATCGGAAAGATTTATAATATCAACGGTCAAATTTATAGGTATATCAGCATAAGGGTTCTTTTTTATTAATAAATTTCCAGAAATTAGAGGGATCTTGGACTATGTTATTTTCTAAGTAAGCTACATATGCTTTAAATGACTTTTCGGAGTTGGTTTTGAATTTACGCCTAAGTTGTTTAAATTCATTATAGAAAGTGATATTAGAATTTTTGTACTTTTTCCAGAGTGAGTGTTTTCTTTTAATGTCTCTTATTACAGAACAACTGAACCAGGGTGGATAGCCTGCGACTTGGTGCAATAATTTCGGCACATGGGTGTTAAAATTAAGTCCAATTGATTGTAAAACAATCGTGTTGCTAAATCATAATCTACACAATTATCTAGAAAGATCCAATCAATTTCAAATAAACATTGACACAGGAGAGGAAAATTGACTTTCTTAAAATTGTAATTATACGTAAGGATTTTTTAGTTTTTTTTTATGACTTAAGTTTTCCTTTAAAATTTCACAGCATATAATAATATACGGATGGTGTACGTCTTCACTAATTATGACATCAACAGCTTTTTCTACTAAGCAATCTTTATTACCCAACACTAGATCTAGAAAGCGAATATTTATATTTACTATATTATTGTACTGGTTTAAATTCATGAAATTTTGGAAATGTAAGATTGTTTCTGGTATAGGTGTTGCAGTACTGTTAATATAAATGACAAATATGTAGAGATAATTAAAGTGTATTGATATTTTACACCAACGATATCTACAGATGGTACTGATTTAAAGTTAGATTCGCTTAATTTTAGATCTACAGCTGGTATACCAGAACTAACAGCTACCTTAACCCCACCACCTTTATTACAATTAGTAACTTTTAAGTTACGATCAGATCTGAAGATATTAAATTTATTATTACCTAGTATTTGAGGGTTTTCTAAATTTTCATTTAAACACGTTTCCGAGAAGGCTAAAATATCGTAGTTACAAGCAGATGCGTTATTACAGTCACTAATTTGGTGTTTAATAGGTGGGGATACCAGTAGGAGAGATATCTAATTGCTATTGATAACTTAGATCACATTTTAGTTTTATGATTGCCATTTTATAGGTATGACAACTTTCTTGATCCTGTTGCGTGTTCGATGTCAGTATTTAAATCGGAGGATTTTTCTTTTAAGACAGAACAGTTTATGCATTTAAAATTTTCAGCTTGACAAACATTTAACTCATGCTACATTAAGGGCAAGACAGAACATTTTTGCAGTTTATTGTCGAATGATTGTATCCATTACATTTACGAGTTCCGTCTCCGACCGCGAAAAACATGAATGTGTAGCCAAATAACTGTGACGTTATTAGAGAAGATATGAATATGAAATTTGGAGGACATATAGATAACAGTTGAATCTGGGTCACTGTGTAGGATTTTTTGAAAAAAAAAATTTAGACTTTTTTTCTACAATTTTTCAAAGTTTCAGAATATGAAAATTGAAAAACTAAAAAACACAGCGACATAGAATATAATTACATTCACCACCAAAAAATTTTTTTTATTAATATTTCAACTCTAAGTATTTTTAATTGCTTGGCTCTTTTCCCTATTTTGGTATACAAGGAGCAGGCGCCCTTTACAGAATATTCGCTCTGCTGACTCTACGTGTAATCAGTGTGATTTATAACCCCGTTTACTACCGAGTATTATTCTAGTAAGAATATTAACAGTACAATATTCAAAAATGTCAAGTGAATTAATTGATGCCATTCGTAGTAGGAGTACTTAATGCAGCAGTATTCAATAAAAAAAGAAAAACGTCATTGTAAATATAGTTTATTCTATTTTATTTTGTATATACAGGGTAAGTCACATAAAATGTCCTTCTCCTTTTTGTCGTTAATTCTAAAAACATTTTATAGTGGTTTTTATGGAATTTTTTTCGTAGATTTTAAATTTGAACTCAAATTTAAGATTGAAGTAAAAATATACAAGTTGATTAAAAATATATATTTTGTTTAAATTTCACATTGTCCATTTTTCGATAATTTGACAGAGCCCGTTGAAGCGATTTCAAAAATATATAGCTGTAATATATTTACTTCATAAATAAAGAAAGTACTACTAAAAAAATGATATAATTTTATAGTTATTATATATTTCCTATTTTTTTTTTGTTTAATTTTATTTTCATTTTATTTGTAGTTTTATTATTCTATATAGAAATTGTTATTTGAAAAACTATGATAGATATCTCGCTTGAATTATTTTAAAATTTTACTATTCTTTTAGTAGTAGTTATCTGCCTTATTTTCGAAGCAAATATATTACAGTTACATATTTTTGGAATCACCTCCATGAGCTCTGTCAATGTATTAAAAAATGTAAAAGGTGTGACATTTACGAAAAATATGTTTGATTAACCTGTGCGTTTTTGGTTAAATTTTATATTTGAGCTCAAATTTAAAACATACTTACTATACTCCATCATAAGAGGGCCTCTTATACAACTATAAAATATTTTTAGAATTAACATTAAATTGGGGAGGGGCATATTTCACGTGCCTTATCCTGAGTATAAAATCATTATGCCCGGTGTCTCAAATACTAAAATTTTTTTTTTCGCCGATTCCGGTTATATGCGGGGCGGGGAATCGATCGACTTGGAAAAAAATATACGGGGTATTTTTAAAGGCGGGATCGAAATTTTTTATTTTTTTTGGAAAAGTGACTGACACAAAAATAAGCGTGTTTCAGTGGCGGATACATACAGGGTGTTCGAAAAAGTTGAAAATTTTTGAAAAAGTGGGTTTTACAGAAAAATAAGTGTCGTACAGTACCAGATCTCTCGGATGTGAAAAAAAGTATATGCAGAATGGACTAGAGTGGAGTAGATTGGTGTAGAGTAGAGTGGAGTAGATTAGAGTAGAGTAGAGTAGAGTGAAGCAGAGTAGAATAGAGTAGCGTAGAGTAGAGTAGCGGAGAGTAGGTAGAGTAGAGTAAAGTAGAGTACAGTGAAGTGGAGTAGAGTAGAGTGGAGTAGGGTTGAAAATTTTTGAAAAGGTGGTTTTTACAGAAAAATAAGTGATGCACAGTGGCTCTGTAGGAGCTAGAAATCGGCGCAGCCGATTTCTAGTTTATTTCACAAATAAATTTCATAAATTTCATAAATACTTACCAAACTCTATCATAAGATGGCCTTTTATATAATTATAAAATATTTTTAGAATTAACAATAAAATGGGGAGGGGCACATTTCATGTGCCTTATACTGAGTACAAATTTATTATGAAAATTTCTATAAATAAATATCTGATGTGGCCAGCACATAACTTTCTTATACCAGTGTATATCATCCTGATCTAAAAAAATCATTCTATTTAATTCTTCACTTACCTCAATTAAATTTTAATAGCGTACCTTGAAATGTTCATTAAAATTTTTAAATAACTAATTATCAGCGTCATTCGATACTGCCAATAATAATTCATGTCATATATTTCTTATTGACATTGATATTTTTGTAACTAAATTAGGCATTTCAATTGTCAAACTACCAAATTTATCCTAACCCCATTTTATGATATCAGATGTGTAAAAAATTTCAGTTTACGTCAGCTTTATTTAAGTATTTGGAAAATATATTTTATTGGCTTGATATAGTAGATAAGATTTATAATCTTTCATCAAGAATATGTATTTTTTGTAAAGACAAATACAAAAAAAGTTTGGGTCCCGTGGACCTCCTTTTAGTTGGCCAATTTTGCTCATCACCGAATTTTTCATTGTCTTTGCCCTTTAGAACAAGTGTACCAATTTTGAAAGCTTTATCTCAAAAACTGCTATCGCGATACTACAGACATGCGGACAGATTTCTTCCATACGGTTCTGTTTTTCATCATAAATCGTCGAGATTCGCCCAGAAACGCAATAAAAATGCTTGAATTTTTTTCTGAAATTGTACATTTTTTGTTCGTGTATTTATCATATCTCTCCTGGTGGTACCACATTTACCAAATTTAATGTGTTACCCACCTAAAATGTTGTTGAAAATCTTAATTGTCAAATTTGGAAATTCTCCCATTATAGTATTTTTTTGAGGTAGCGCGATTACACACACACACACACACACACACACACGAACCAACAGACATCATTCGGAAAATAGAATGGATTCAGGAGGGTTTGAACCATATATATCAAAAGCTCGAGGTCAAAAAAATCATACTATACTCCCTTATATTAGGTACAAGAAAATAGAATTGTGGAGATTTTCCTCATACCAGCTTTGAATCATCTCGGAAATAAAAATTTTTCTTACACTGGATCTTTTTCATAATTTTTCATTTTAAAATTTCGAAGTTATTTTCAAGAACGTGACTATGTTATTTCTCAAGGCATTTAAATTTTGGTAAAATGACGTATTATGTCAAATAATGTAAAAATTTTCAGGAAATTTCGGAAATACCAAATATTAATTGAGTTATCAAGCGCAATAGATAATATAAATACTGCTTTATTTATTTGTTTGAAAGGCTGTAATTTATTAACCGTTCATGTATTTCAAAACGTTCTTTGGGGATAATGATAACTGAACAAACACGGAAGGATATTTTTGCCACATTGTCACATACAAAAATGATATTCCTTCATGTCATTACAAAATTTTACATAAAACTAATAAGTGGTTTCCAAAAAATTACCATCCAAAGTTTAGTGTGTACCGTTAGAAATGGGTTTATTTTTTTGGTATAAATGAATAACAACGATTATCTCACGAAACCGTTAATTCACAATAAATAACTAAGAAACTCGAATCCAGCCCTGAATAAAATCCACACGTGACATTGACCAATAGCGAGGCAACAGCTGGGTGGTAAGGTCCACCTCCCAGTACAGTGTTTCTATCATAATTTACAGACGCAACCGTTATGTGCTTTGAGGACAGAACTCTTAAAGCAACGTAAGATATGAAAGAACAAAAATCTTTCATTTCAATGTACATCTTAGATAGCACGCAGTTCAATATTTTGAGGAATGTTTAATTTTATAGCAGAACAATTTACTGTAGAATATTTTCTACCAACATATTTATTTAAAATTACTAGAAAATATATTTGTGATATTTAATGAGATAATAATATTGCCATTTTCTTTTATTTTAAAATGTATTTGCATTAAATTAGAATAACTTTAAGAGATATTCCTCTGGAAAACTTAAACGGCAGTATTTGTATTTCATTACTTATGTAATGAAATAAATTCACTTTCCTTGCGTTGAGTTGTTTCAAAGTATATAGCAATTTTTAATAAACATGAAAATGTTATCTCCGCAAAAAAGAGCTTCCCAAAGGCAATTGTGTAATTCACGTAAGCTTTAATAAATTAGTAATTAGGTCTCACATATTTTGCGTGACATAATATTTTTCCAATTATGTAACCACTAAAATACCCAAATAACTGGAGTGAGGCTGGCTAGAAGACAAACATCACCTCGACTATAAGAGCCAATAGCAAATCAGCATTTGATTTAAGAAAAATGTTTTATCGATAGTACGTGTAAAATATTCGATAAAATTTTGGTGTTTTTAGGAAAGACTTATTAGGCACGATTTCTCAAATAACCGTGACTTTCAGAGAAATTATATTTACTTGTTCTCACATTGTAGACCAGTATAGAAATAGATCAAAAAAATAAAAAAACATCCAAAGCAAATGACCTTGTGCTTCCTCCCACCCCCTTTCTTAGGGGTAAGAAGTGAAGTTTTCTTAAAAAATTATTTATAACTCGTTGTCCATCACTTTTGGGACAAAACACCAAGAGTCAAAAGTTTTTCTAAATGAGTTACCTATAGAAAATTAACTACTTTAATTTTTGCCAGATTAATATCAGAATTCTCAAACTCGGGTATATGGTATGTTTTCTATATAAACTACGCAACATTATGAACGTCGTGGTGGAAAATGTCGTTCGATTTTAAAACGAAACACTTTCGATCGCTGTGAACGATATCACATCTGTTTTCACTGTTTTTCGACTTGATCTTTCAATAATCTATCTTATTGACGTGAATCTCAAGAAACTACAAATAAAGTTTCTAGAGGGTGATATATAAAATAGTGCAAAATTGCTATGACTTCAACATTAACCCGTTTGGCCAATATATTTTTGGTACCAAAATTATAAAGTTTGGTGTTTTGCCTCGGGATGTTTTTCGAATTTTGCAAATGGGAAGCTTAATAGCCAAGATATGAATTTTTATTTGAAATGATCCATCGTAGGAACAAAAATCGCACTTTTGATCATAACGATATGTCACTTGAAACTAGGTTGAGTTGAGAGTTGTAAATAATTTGTTGAAATTCCGACACTATCTGCTGATGAGTAGGCAATTTTGTCAAGGATGATGGAGCGAGGTGATATAATTCCCAAAAATAGCAACTCCCGTTGTAAAGGTGAAAGAAGGCGTGAAATGTTTAAAAATGTTGAATTTGGATATCTTAAATCCGAATAAAATATGTTTGTAATGTAAATGCGTGGAATCTCTCCAGGTAACCTAGACTCAGATTCACAGTCTACAGGTTGCTGTTTGTGACTACTCTCCTTTAAAATTAGCGCGTGTAGATCCCATACTTTGTTCTCTTAGAACTGTATTAAAACAGTAACTTATAAGACAACTCGGTGAATTCCTGTGTTCAACACTTTATTGCAATTCATTTAAATAAATAACTGATTTTTAAATTAAACAGGAAAACGTATTCTACATTTTATTAAAGGTGATTATACTTTAACTCATTTCCTCCCACCGTACTCACTTGAGTAGAGTTTCTAATTTCGTATTGTGGTGACATCTAGTTATTGAATTTGATGGACAACACATCAGTACAGTTTCCTAGATAGACAATGCTTCAATATCTGCATGGTATTTAGCAGGAAATATTGGTGAACTGTGGAGTTTGTTTATTTAGGTTATAAATTGTGCGCTTTATAATCAAATTTCTTTCAAACATTCAAAATTTAAGTGTGTTTCTCATATTATTTGTGTAGTCAGGTATCTAACAAAATAGTTTATCACTATAGAGAGGATATTTTTTATTTTATTTACATTCTGTAATGCTATATGTCACGGTGTACTCATTTGATTACGCTGGGTATAAATGTTGTCATTTTTTGCGATGCAGTTTATATAAAGCTTTTCTTCTTTATTTTTTTGACTGGATTTTCCATCAATAAACGTTGGTAATTTTTATGGAAAATGATACAGAAGACTGGATGAAGCTCTAGATACAATTTGTGCAGATTCTCGTAATAATGCAATGTTGTTATTATTCCCTCTGGTGTAGACTATCAAACTATTGAGGAAAATTTTGACAAGGATTACCAAGAGCTAATTAATCTTTCAGAAGATGTGCCTGGAGAAGTGAAAGTTTAATCATATCATATAGTATATTTTGATAATTACTTTACAAGCTATGATCTCATGAGCAAGCTAAAAGAATTAGGCCATCGGAGAAGGTAAGGGACAACCGCATAAAAAAATGTCCATTATAGAGTAAAAACCAGGTGAAAAATCTGAATCTTGGTTATTTTTAATGCAAATATGACAAAACTGCATTAGTCTTATTTGTCAGGTGGAAGGACAACATTGTCACCATGGCAAAAAATTTTAATGGTATTGAACCATTATCGAAAGTGAAACGCTGGTCTTTCTCAGCAAAGGCAAAAATATATGTACTACAGCCACGGATGTTTGCCAGTTACAGTACATCGATGGAAAATGTTGATTTGCTGGACCAAGCAGTGAACACATCGAATTTGCATTCAAGGAAAACAGAGATGGTGAATCCTTTTCACGTACATGCTAAATGTGGCAATGGTAAATGCATGGAGGCTCTATCTTTCTGCTTGTGCTAAAAAACTAGACTTACTTGAATTTCAGAGGAATATAAGTCGACATTAATTGAGATGTTCTTAAAAAGCTAATTACTTAAAAAAGAAGATAACCTGGATCTGTGCCCCGAAGTATCACTCAAGATCAAGGAGGATATTTCCCTCAAAAAATTGAGAAACAGCTCAGATGTCGCCAGTGTCACCAATGTACAAGGTGGATGTGTATCAAATGTAATGTAACACTTTATCTTGAACGTGATTGTTTTATTAATTTCTATTTGTAACTTGGGATTTTAATAAAATGTTATATATTGTAGAAAGTATTTTAATTAAAATATTATGAACCTTCTATAACCCGTTGTACTCATTTGGGTATATATACTTTTTTCACCTATTTTAAAAAAAAATATTAAAAAAAAATTCTGGTTATTCATGTATTACTATTGGCTTAGTAAATTAAAAAAAATACATGAAATTAAAAAAAAATTGTGTGGGATCAAACGAATAATAATAATAATAAAATGATACTATTAACTGTTACTAATTTAGTATCAACATACAATGTATTTGGTGGAAAGTGGAAAGTGGAAAGACATAATTGTTTTGCTTGAAATAAAGATTATGTTCATTTAAATTTATTTTAACATTCATTGTGATAGACTTCAAAGTAACACTCATCCCTCGCAAACTGGTTCCACTAAGAATACAGGTCAGAAGATCTATCTGTCGTTAAGTGAAAAAGTTAAAATAGCGAATGGAAACCCTGGAGTTGAGTGGGTGTATCGACCCAAAGGATGCTAACATAAATGGCAGAGTATATCACAAATACTACTGTTAGAAACGTGTTCATAATGTCTTGTCACGTGCAGAAGATCCTTTTAAAACATTGGTAGAATTTTTGACTGTATAATATATCATTTTGGAAGCAAGGTTGTCTCACTGGGCAGATGCAGTGAGGCGCTAAAAGGAAACGTGTTATTCAAACAGACAAGCTGGAACAAATTACCGCTTACAAGAAGTGATGTAATGAATTGAGTCAACTACTAGGCCATGATATTTTTTATTTTCATTTATTTAAATTCGGCCTATTTACGCTACCAGGGCCAATCGTCGACGCCAGAAGACGAGCTATCCCTAACCCAAAAATGTTGTCAAACTTCTTCTCTATCAAACATCAGGGATTTTTTTACTAGCCTCATATCTAATAAACAATTTACCGGCTGTTCGACATCGCCTCCGAAGAATGGCATTTCACCTGCACAACCGTTACCATAGATTGCATAGCTTCTGCGTATACACTGATTTACAAACCGTTAGAAGACGGAACGAGGTTGCCAACTTTCACGTGGGTAGAACATGATCTGGACCCAAGACTAACAATCACAGCCACCAATTCAATCTTCCACTGGACGTGGCTGAAAAATAGAGATTTGACTGTGAAAAGCCATGTGCCACAGACTGCATTCTACAGTTTATAAGATGTGTAAAGAGGCATAAGGCGCCGTGTAAATATTTTTAACAAACGCCCTACCACATACAGTTATGTGTTTGAAGGAAACGACGCACTATGTGATAATTATTCTCACAATGCACCCGATTTAACAGAAATTGATAGTAAAGGTGAATATGTGAAGGGTATATGTTGATCATCTATTAAAGAGAACTATAAAATTATGTTAACTAAAAAAACCCGTTCACTAGGCGATACTGAAGAAACTGGATCGAGCAATCTCGGCGCTTTCGATAAAATTTCTCAAATACCTTCTAGTTAGCGGACAAATGCAATCATATTTTAAGGGATATTCGGATCGTCTGAGTAATCTTTTGATTGACGGTCTGTACCGTGAATCTGATCACAATCGCCGGTAATTTAAAGCAGATTTTACAGTGGTTGCTTAGTATATGAACTGACTTAGTAGATCTTCGTATCACTTTGTTTTGTCACCACATACTGTTAATACGGGTTTTTCTTTGCAAGCTCCGTAAGTTCTTCAAGAGTGCACGTTATCAGTGGTTTGATAAATGTTCTGGTGTTTTGGTTGTTTTAAAGTGATTTTGTGTATATAATAGCTGATGATTAGGAAAAAGAGAAAGGAACTGATGAAAGACGAGAAAGGATCGGTTGTCAACCAAACCTCTAGTATGTCGCCAACTTAATGGAGAGCTCGGAGGGTAGTATCACCAGTATATATCATCAGTAATTTCAGAGCAATCACGTTGTACAATCTGATTACTTCAGTCTCGCCTAGTTCAGAGTTTTTAACTTTAGTTCCAATTTCGCAACTTGAATTAAAGCTGCAATAGCACAAAAATTCACTTTCATAGGTTCTATATCCTTCGCATTATCTATAAATTACAAATAAGGTTTAAAATTGTAAATATGGAATTATTTGAAAATAAGAGATTCTTCAGCAAACATAGAAAGTATTTAGTTAGGCCTAAAAAATGAAATCTCGCAAAATAAAATCCATCCACCATGGACGTCATTAGTCCATAGTCTTTAATGAAACCAAACTAGTCTCTCGTTTTCCTCAATAAAATTGCCACAGAATTACAAACGCTTCCTAATATTACATGTATAAAGAAAATTTCAAGTAATCATCAAAATTGTCCGAGATATTTAAGTTTATGCCGGAGCACTCCGTATATGAGAAGAAAAATAATTTCTTTTAAGTCTTCCTTTATAAATAAACATTTCGATTTGATTGTTATAGGTGCATATATAAGTCAATACTGTTTTGTGACACGAAGTCAGCATTTCTTTCGACACCTACAAAAGAAACTTAGCACGTAGGTAGATAATAAATCAAAATAGACTTTCAACAACATGAATTTCCGGACAAAAACAGCAGGGTTTGCTAGGGTTGTTAGTTGTCCGCTTTGTGGTTCAAAGGCAAAGCCAAAGCAAAAGGGGTTTACACATTTTCATCTACCATCGATAATTTGAAGCTGTCGTCGGGGAGTACATCCCTTATGTTTACTTCGAAATTACGAAGCGCTTGACTGGCACCGGTTTACAGGCTTTGACATTTACATCTATGCTTGCAGGTTAGAGGTTTGGAAAATAATATCAGTCAGCTAATAAATATACAGGGTTAGTTTTACTAACTGGACCCCCCTCTATTTTCTAATATTTTAAGATATTTAAGTATTTCAAAGTTTATTCCCATTTAATTTTTTAGGAGGATTTTGATTCCATCGTCAGATTTTCTATTGGACTCAAAATATACAGGGTGATAAAAGGGGAACGTTTTTCTTAAATAAAAAACCCTGTATATTTTTATATATTTGGATTCCCCTAGTTCCCCTGATTTCAAATATGGATACAAGTTATATGAATGCCCTACAAATAACTGAGTTATTGATGATTTTATTTTACTTTTTGACAATTACTGATATCTAGAAAAACTTGATTGATTGATTGATTGATTTTAAAACTTTTTCTATCGCTTTCATTACATAGATTTTGATTCCACAATTAGATTTTGTATTAGACATAATATACACAGGGTGTATATTATGTGTTTTTTTAGTGGAACATTCTGTATATTTTTTTATATATTTAGATTCCCTAATTTTGCTTGATGCCAAATATATATTAACTTTTACATGATCGCCCTGCAAGTAAAGTTGTGGATAAGAAACTTAAAATTTTGCAACTATTATTAAAGTAGGTAGGCTGTAAATTTACAAAAACAACTGCCTGATAACTGTCAAATTATTAATGTATTTATACAATTGTTATTAATCGCCTGATATATTGTGATTTTAAGTGATAATAAAGTGAAAAAAATTTATTCTGTAAAAGCAAGGTGCGAGTATTAGAAATTTACATTTCGTGCCAAAAAAAATCAGCATGAAGAGAATTTATTCGGACGTATCCAAATCGACTAGCACCATCCAAAAATACCTTTAAGCGAATTTATACAAAATTTATGAATAACAATTCTCTGAAAAACTCAAACAGACAAATGGTAAATCGTATAATTAATGAAGGCATGGAATTAAATATGTTCTGTGCTTTAATGAGAATCTCAGCCATTCCACAACGAATGCTTAAAGGCATTTTAATGTATCTCAAACAAATGTCATGAGGGTAATGAAAAGGTATGACTTTAAACCATATCATGTATTACGGTTCAAAAACTATATCCTACTAACTTTCGGGATAGAAGAATATTCTGTGAAGAGATAATCGATACACATAATGACGATATAAATTTTCTAAAAGATATTTTATGGACAGATAAGTCGTCTTTTCGACAGCAGGTGCATATAATAGAAAAAAAACACTCACTACTGGGCCGTGGAAAATCCCCACGCCGTTAGAGAAATAAGAAAACAAGGACATTCTAATGTAAACGTTTGGTGTGGTATACATCAAAATAAAATTATTGTTCCTATATTCATTGAAGGTTCTTTGGCAGGGCTAAATTACTTAAATATTTTGGAAAATATGATAGAATATTTAGATATTAATATACCTCAATATATCATCATACAACGCTGTGGCATCATCTGGCAACAAGACGTAGCTCCAGCTCATAATATCCAAGCTGTTAAATTTTTTTTTAAATAATCATTATTCTTTTTGGATTGGTCGACATGGTCTGTTACATTGGCCTGCAAGAAAACCTGACTTAAATCCATTAGATTTTTTCCTTTGGGAAGCTCTCAAAGAAGAAATCTATAAACACGGGGAATATGAAGATGTTCAACATTTAAAGAACGCAATAAGCGAGTTCATCCATGAACTTAAATAATAGTCTATTGAAATTACGCTAAAACTTTATCAAACGCTGCAACATCTGTATAGAAAATAACGGTGGCTATACGGAGAATATTCTGTAAAAAAACTGTTAAAGATATTTATTTTTGTTCTCGGTTTTGTTTCTTGTTCTTGTTATTCTTTTGTAGGTGTCGTTTTCCATAGATTGCACTAAATATACCTACCTGTAATTTTTATTTAATTCCCGACGTGTTTTATTAATTTTTGCCACTGGCAACTTTTATATTCTCCAAATATTCACTGAAGTAATAATTACGATATTTGATCATTAAACTATTTACCATTTGTTACATTTGGTGAATGTGGTACCATCAGAAGGGACATAATATAATGAATAAAAGAAAAAGGTACAATTTCGGGAAAAAAAATATTTCACTTCTGGACCAATCGACGAATTATAATGAAAAAACATAATTTTATGGAAAAAATTCGTGATAGTAGCCATAGTTTTTGAGATAAAGCTCTCAAATTGGGTACATATGTTCTAAAGGCCAAAGACATTGGTTAAATTCAGTGATGAGCAAAATTGGCTAACTGAAAGAAGATCCACGGGACCCAAACTTTTTTGTATTTGACTACAAAAGAATATATTCACATTTGACCTCAAAATGGGGTTAGGATTAAATTGACAGTTTGACATTTGAAATGTCTAATTAAGTTACAAAAATGTCAATGTCAATAGGTAGAAATTATTAAAATATATGACATGAATTATTATTGACAGTATCGAAGGACGTTGATAATAAATTATTTAAAAATTTTAATGAAACATTTCAAGGTACGCTTTTAAAATTTAATTAAGGTAAGTGAAGAATTAAATAGAATGATTTTTTTAGATCATAATGATATATCTATACAGTATGTGGTAAACGCACAAATTTATGTGACTCAAAATAAACATCAGTAAGGATTATGTAGCCTACTTATATTGCATTGAAAGTTATGTACAACTCTACGAATAAGATAAATCTTTTCGGTTTAAAAGCAAATAGCATCGGTTTTTCCAGTTTTGAGCATAGGATGTAGTTATAGGTTTTGTAGATAATATCAAGTTATTATTATTATTGCCATTAGGAATAAATAATTAAAAATTGGTGGAGCTCAACTAAATAAAAACAAATAAAAAAATAGATTTAATTCTGATTCCACCTGCCCGCAACGCTAGACATTATATGTTTGCCTTCAGAGCTAGTTGGGACAATCTTTTGAATAACTATAAAATTTTTATAAATAAAAGAATTTAATATTTTTAGAGAACATATACTTGGCGACCAACGTAGGGTACCAAGTATCTGTCTGGCTGTGTTAATAAAATTTAATCCTCACTCCCGCGAGACTTTCTGACGAAATCACACAACACTGCCATGCAAAAATCGTAGAGCGCTCCCCACTAGGTTGACTATATATCTGTCTCAATATTCCATCCTTTACTCAGAGCGGGGAGCACAATTAGCGTTCGATCAAGTTCAGACAGTTCCTTATTTGCACTGGATACAAAATGTGATTGGAGTTTGACACAGCGATGTAGTCCATGCTCTCCCCTCTACTCCTAATGTACGAGTTCGAACGACGCTGCTTTCCTATACAGTGTGAAACATGAAACACGGTATAGTTTAGTGATGATTCCAACTTGGATGGCGAAACATGCGTTAAGTATGGTATCAAGCATTTTAATGTTTATGGAAATCACTTCAATTTTACAGTATCATTTGTATCATAATAATTTACTTTGCCCCATAAGTTCTCCACGTCCTTTTTGTTCTCTTGTAGTTGAGTTTTGTACAAAACATGCTGTTATTTTATTTCATTACATGTGTCGATTTATTCACATATGCATAAAATATACTCTTTTTTGTTCTTCTTTAAATCATTCATGTAGATTGTACCCTTTGTTATTGCTTCCATTATATTTGTCGAAATCCAACCTATTATTGTCTCTCTTAACAGTTTTATGATAATCACTCCACAAGAGTTTAATTTTCTCCCCTATCAAGATTCGA
Organism: Rhamnusium bicolor; assembly: GCA_029963845.1. NCBI lineage: Eukaryota > Metazoa > Arthropoda > Insecta > Coleoptera > Cerambycidae > Rhamnusium > Rhamnusium bicolor. The sequence goes on along the minus strand of JANEYF010004663.1, from coordinate 152,199 downwards.
TAGAATACTATTTTTTTGTAGTATATAAAGGTTTGATCAGTCGCAACCCATGTAGAGCAAGAAACTCTATTATTGATATTTAAAAGCAAACATTTTCTTTCATGTCTAACATACCTATACCTAAATTAATGTTTCACAAAGAATCAGACGTAGAAGCAATTTAATATAAATATTATTTACACCTCTGGAAAAGTCAATCACTGGAAAATTTGGTAAAGGTCAGGAAACAGCAACGTAAATACAGAGTGAACTACTTATTATTTTCTATCCTCTGATCATTTTAAAATAAGATACTAAACATTAATAAATATACTTACACACACTTCGTCGTCCCAAACATGCAGGTTGTGAAAATTAACCACTCCTCTTCTGGTGAAGCAGGATTCATCAGTCCACAATATTTTCTTCAAAAAATTTCTCGCAGAATTCAACATGAAATGACAACAATTTAAATGGTGTTCACTATCACCTGAATGTAAACCTTGAACAGGCTGCAAATTGTATGCACGTCACTGATTTTTTTCGTAAAGTTTTCCATACAAAAGTAACAGGAATGCACTGCAGCTTCAGCAGAATTTCCGTCGCAACTTTTTCAAATAAGTTAAGAAATAAATTGTTAAAGAAAATGTTTATCTTTTAATTAGAAATAAAAAATATTGTTTCTATATAACGAGTGGTTTTGCCCTCGTTATTTTTAATTCACTTAGTTTGCTGAAATGAAACAAAATAAAAAACAAATACATATATTCAAAAGTTAAATTACAAAAGGCTCATTCAGGGCATGGTAGGCAAATAATTAACTAGGTTCACATAATCTTAAAATACAGAAATTATCAATCTCACTAAGTAAGTTTGTTCTTTTTTCTTTTTTTAGGGCGCCACCCGCCTTTCTTTATCGTTCATATATCGTCTAAAAAGAGTTACACGCACTAGTGCCGTTGAAAGGGGGAAAGAACGGTTATTTTTCATAAAATTGTCTCGCACAGCTCAATAGCAAAATAAAAACAAAGTCTAGGGGGCTTTCTCCCATCTCTAGTTCATTAGATAGGCAAATCAGCCTGTTGATGCAAATTGGGTTTTCAAATTTCCAGATCGCACTCACAACGGAAGCTTGCGGTTTATTAATGAATAGGTACCTATTTTAACAATAAATGGAAGGAAGATACCCTTACCTTCTCACATAGCTTTATTATGTTACATACTTCGTAACTCCTTAACTATAACAGCTCAACCAGACAAAATCTTGAACATAATGCCAGCAACATACACCACTAACTCACTCGATGCCCAGCTCTTGTCTTCATAAGAAATAAAAATAACGTACTCTATACAGCGGAAATATAGGTCAGCACTCGGCCGTGGCTCGGCAGAGAGTCCTGTCTCCAAACGTAAAGGTAAAGGTAACGTACATCAACACACCCACTCGGTGCCGAGGCCTCCGAGCTTCTGCCTTCAAAAACCTAACCGTCTTTAGTACAAGCGTTCCCCCTTGTCCCCACACCGCAGTGTTCTCGCTGGTGCACTAAAGGTCCAGTGGCCGCTTAGAATATCAAAGATTTACAATTTAGTTGTCGGTTCTAGAATTTTTTAAGGTTGACCTCAAACCAAATTATGCAATCAGCATTAATTAAAACGCAAGTTAATTATATCTAAAAATGGACCGTTACATCTAACAATAGTAACATCGAAAGTATTTGAATTTTAATTTCAGAATAAATAAGATTGAGTTTTTTGCTGCCATTTCCAATTAGTCTGCCGCCACTGTACATTGTTGAAGATCAAACACTACATTCATTGCATCGATTAATGATAAATTTTTCTGTTTTTTGATCGAAGTCTAAACCTTTTTTGGACAATGGGATCGACAATGATTCTTGAGTATTTGCAATAGCAACTGCTCTTTTACCATTCAATTGTAGTAGGTATGACTCAGACCTCAGCTTGAAATAGGCTTGGATACTGACATAGAGGCAGCAAAATACGAGCCTGTACGCCAGCACTGGTTCTGTCCTGAGTCTTCCAATTCGACTGTATACCATGTTTTTAAAATAGAAGATATTTCCGACCACTCACTAGTTAGTTGCAAATTTAAAATAAAAAAAGGTAAACCTGCTCCTATTTTTAAGACAGAAATTTTGAAAATTTTTTACTATAATAAGTTCATCCGTGACCTAATCTATCAACTGGGATCATCTATACTCATTAGAAAACGTTGATGATATGGATAATTTTTGGAATGTACATATTACGTATTTATTTGATAAACATTCTCCTTACATGACAGAATAACAAAAGCTCCTGCCTCCTGGTTGACGGATAATTTAAAACTAATGATGAAGCTAAGGGATAAAGTCCGCACTTTATATAAAGAGACTAAATCTGACGTGTCATTTAATGAATATAAAGAACTTAGAAATTTTATAAATCGTTCCGTGCAGTTGGATAAAAAGCTTACCTTGATTATAAAGCTAGAACCTCCCACGTCAACGGGGGGGGGGCGAGGACTCTTGAGCCTGGAGTGTACGCATGGCAGAGTAGTACTGAGTATGGCATGTAACATACTCAGGAGCTCAGATCCCCTCTTGCGGTTCGTAAAACATCACGAAACTGTAGGAGTGGGAGCAGGATTGTTCAAGGCAGCAAAAAGAGCCGCAGATGAACTCGGTCTCGCATTTGACATCAGGCGAGGAGGCCGGCGAGGTGCTGATGTTGAGTCAGTCACCGAACTTCAGCCAAATCGTCTGAAAGCCCGAATTAGAGCTGCCGAACAGGAAACTCTGTTTCGGCAGCACGTCGATAAACCCCAGCATGGTGTCTTCTATAAGAACATCGAAACACTGGGTTTATCGACCAGGCTGACCTTCGCCTTTCTAAGGTCAGCAGGGCTTAAGTCGGAGACCGAGGGATTCATTATGGCTTGCCAAGATGGTGTTATCAACACCTTGGTCTACCGTAGCCGCGTGTGGCGTGTAGAGGTTCCTGATATCAACTGCAGGACCTGCCATCAGGCGCCGGAATCGCTCATGCATTTACTCTCTGCATGCCCCATATATGCGATTTCGGCCTACATCCACCGACATAACGCGGCCTTACGAGTGCTATACTACCATCTAAGGCACTCGTACGGGGTAGACCAGACACCAGTGCTGCCTTACGTCCCCGGAGATATTGAGTCCGTTGTCGAGAACGAGAAATGCCGGATTTACTGGAACTACTCGTTCCCGACTGTCAGGCTAATCCAAGCCAACAAGCCTGACATAGTCCTCCTCGACCATCAACTCAAGGTGATGTATGTCATCGAGTTCTCGGCACCTGCTGAGAAAAACATCACCTTGAAGGAGGAGGAGAAACGGACCAAATATCGCGATCTCCGGTACGAGCTCCAAGTGCTGTACCCAGGCTACTCGGTCAAAATGGTCGTCCTTATTATCGGTGTACTCGGGGGGATAAAGCCTACGCTGCTCTCGGAACTGAAGATCATACCGGCCTGCCAAAAATCAGCTGAGTGGCTGGCAGGCCAAATGCAGAAGGCGGTCATTCTTGGTTCTCTCCGTCTGCTTAGGGCACACGATTCCGGAGCCTACAGTCACTAACCCTGCGGGATGTGGGGAGTGGCTGAGGTTAATGTGCTGGCGCGACTCCCGTGAGGCGTCGGAGGCCACGGGAGGACTGTCCAGCGTCGGGCAACCGAAAAAAAAAAAAAAAAAAAAAAAAAAAAAAAAAAAAAGTCTTTATTAATAGTGAATAAATACAAAAAAAAAAAAATTGTATTTACAATAATAATGTTAGATGTTGGGGAATGCTCTGCGAAGTTTAGCGAAGGCTACTCTTACACTTAACCGCGCATTTTAAGGATGCCAATGTAAAAACCAGAGGCATTATTTAATAGACTTAAACTAATCTTAAAACTATAAATTATTCACGTTATTTCCTAAACTTATAACATCTGTAGTGCAGTGTGTTCGGAAAATAAACCTATATCTATTATATTACATGTATAAACAAAATAAAAATTTAAAACTAAAGAAATTTTTCACATAAAACTAAGGTTACTTTTATTTATTTATTCATCCATTTAATAATTTATTTTTTATAGAGATTTTAAATTGCTGCAGTGACATTGATTTAAAATTTTCTGATATACCATTGTACAATTTTACTACATTGTATGAAAATGATCTTTGAAAAATGGCTGTGTTATGTTGGGGCATTGTGAACATGTATTTAAACCTGATGTTAACATTGTGAATAGAACTTCTGGACACAAGTTTTTCCCTAAGGTAATCTGGAGTGGAGGTCAACAGCAGTCTATGAATAAATGTTAAATAATGATATTTAGCATGATCTGCCATTTTTAGCCATTTAAGCTCTGTAAATTTATGAGATACATGGTCAAATTTCCGCAGATTGTATATAAATCGACAACAGAGATTTTGTACCCTTTGTATACGGTTTTGAGTAAGCACATCTAAGCAGGGAAAGTATACAATGTCACAATAATCAAACACAGGTATGATTAAGGATTCACACAGTTTTTTTCTAAGTTTGTAATTCATTATATATCTGTTTGCATATAAGACTTTCATTTTAATATAGACTTTTTGAGTTAATTTGGAAATGTGAGAATAAAATCGTAGTTTTTCATCAAATATTACTCCTAGCATTTTTGAATTCTGGGAAAATATCAGCAAAGTATTGTCTATTTTTAGTTTTAATTCATTTTTTATATCTATCCGTTTATTATCGGAACAAAATAACATGACTACACTTTTATTAGGATTTAATTTTATTTTATGTTTGGCTGCATAAGTACAGATTGAATTAAGATCTTGATTAATTTTAAGTGATGCCAATTGAGTTTCAGATGGTTGGAAGGAGTGTAATACGAGTGTGTCATCTGCATATGATTGAATATGTGAATGTTGACTAAAACTCAAAATATCCGCAGTGTATAATAAAAATAACAGCGGACCAAGGATGGAACCCTGCGGAACACCCGAATACTGGAATACTTTAAAATATCTTAACATTAATACAAGGGAATCTGACTGTTCTACTGAACTTGCTGATCCTGATTAAATAAATTCTTTCTTTATTAATAATGTTCCTCAACCAATTTCTATTAATGCAAATAATGAAAACTTAGAAATTAATAAATATGGAAACCAGAAGCACCCTGTTAACTGTGTTTTTAATTTTAATTTTTTTGGCCCGCCTTCGTACAAAAAGACAAGGAAAGTTTATAAAAAATCCAAACTTATAACATTAGTAAAATGGAAACATTTAAAAACGTGTTGAAGGAGAAAATATTCATAAATGTCCTACGCGTAATTGTGGCTTGTACAATGTACCCAAATATGAATATGCACAATTTCAGAGATCATTTACTTTCAATGCTACTAAAATATTTAATAAGCTACTTCAGAATGTCTAATAGAGCCTAAATCAATGATAATTATTTGTTTTATCTTTTTGCTTGTAGGAGCACGTTGCTACATTTAATTTAATATAACTTATATTTATATAATATACCGGGTATAACGGACCATGGTACACCCTCTTTTTCCTTTAGTTTTGAAGATAATTGATTGAAATTTGGGATATCTTATATACATAATAAACAGCACTTTCTGACATACAAATGATTTTTTTTTCACTTCTGGTTTCGCCGGAAGTGACACTAACTTTCGATTTTTAAATGGAACACCCTGTATATTATTGCATTTTTGAATTATGCATAATTTTCTAAATCCAACGATACCTAATAAGTGACATATCAAATATCAATATTTTTTATAATATAATTTTTAGTTTTCCATTTAAGTGTGCCATGACGGTTCCGATTTATTCTAAATGACCCGTGTAATGCTAGAAAAATCTATATCCCGTCAAAAATATTAAATTACGTGATTTAATAAATAAAGTTCATCAAATTGGTTTATGGGGCAAAAACTCCATTTTTTCAAATAGAACCATATTGGTACCGTGGTACCATTTATTAGTACTATTAATAAGGAATTTATTCATATGTCGTATTAAAACGTGCGATAAATATAAACAAAATTACAGCTAAAAGAAAATAAGAAAATACAATTTTGTTCTAATTAGCTTGTTACACATAAAGTGACTTTGGAATATAAAAAATGAACACAAAACATTACAACAGTTGTTCAAAATGCTGTCCATTAACGTCAATGCATTTCTGAACTTACATAGCTGTTTCTCGAAGAACGTTCGCCAATTGCTGGGCCGAATAGTGGACGGAAACGCCGAAAAGCTGGCCAAAATGTAAAGGCATTGAGCTATTTTACTGAAATTCTGCATACAGGGGTTTCTTGTGTCGCTGATCAAGAATCCGAAGTTGAATTTTGAAAAAACAAAATGGCGGCCATGAAATCCCCCAAAACATACCATAAATCGCCAATTATTATCACTGCATTTTTACAAAACTTTGTATACAGTTTTTTTTGGGTCGCTGATGAAGAATCCCATATAGAATTTCAAAAAAATTACGGTCAAAAATATATACATAGTGTTCAAGAATTATTATTGAATTGAAGCGAATTCATGTGTTTCATTTGTTTCGGGAAAATTAGGATCTGGGAAATGGAATAAAAATGTGTAATGACTTTGAAAATTAATTTTATTCAATTACTATCTGAATTATATTCATTCGTCCATTCAAAAGGAGCCCACTTTATGGTGCACGAATGTGCATACATCCGTGCATTCGCGCACAATTTGGTCAATATCTCGCAAAGATGCAAAAAGATGCAGCTAATTTTTTATAAACTTTCGAAAAAAATGTTCATTGAACACATTCCAATAAGTTTCAAGACCAACCATCACCAATCGCGTAACTCATGGCTATTTTTGTGGAGTTTATGAATCGTTGCATGTACAAAAATGCACTCCACTTCGATAATTATTTACTAATTACCATATAAATAAACTGATCTGATACTGAGATATTTCAATTGTACTTACTTTCTGATGCGGAATCCATTTTTATGACACAGAAAACTGCACTTTGAGAATTTTTACGCTGCAGACAAAATTTATCGATTTTTGAAGCGTTGCGAGCTGCCGAAGTGATGCGCTGCACGGTCGCACAATAAGTAATTTCCTCGCTCAGGTAGTGAAGCCGGATCGGTATTAACGGTCGTTTCTAATACTAGGGGTACCACTACAACGATTTAAAACGTTTCCATTTAAAAAAAATAATCTTATTTTTGTTAATTTTGGCTAGCTTTTTGGCGTTTCCGTCCACTGTGGGCCGTTATGCTATTAATTGCGCGTCTTACTCGTAGCTCCAGGTTTTCAGGGGTTCTAACGGCGGTTGCGTAGATAATATTTTTTAAATGACCCCAAACAAAGAAATCAAATGGTTTAAAATCAGGTGACCTTGGAGGCTACCTCACAGGACCATTCGTCGAAATTACGTTTTATCCGAATCTCCGTTGGAGGTAATCAATTGCTATCCTTGAATTATGGGAGGAGCGCCATCTTGTTGGATATACATTCCCTGTCATCAATGGAAAGATAATTCAGTTAAACTGTCCTCAATTTCATTTTGCAGAAATCCCAAGTATCTGGCACCAGTCAGGAGTCCTTCAAATATTATTGAACCAATGATTTTACTACCGATTATTCCAAGCCAAGCATTGAAACCGAACCGCACTTGAAAGTTATCCTCCTGTAATAAATTTTGATTTTCTTGTAACCAATATTTTGTATTTTGTCGGTCAAATAATCCCAAATTAGTAAACCTAGACTCGTCCGAAAATAAAATCATTCCCAAAAATCATTGTTTGGCTGCACGTTATTCTGCAAAATCCAATTGCAATATTCCATCCTACGTTCGGAATCATTTTCGTACAAGTGCTGGTGCAATTGGTATTTAAAAGATTTATACTGGTATTTGTGCAAAACTCGGCTTACTGTTTGGTGACTGATTTCCAATTCAAACCCAATTTGCCTTATTGAAACAGTCTTATCAACTGCTACTTGAGTCATTGTTGGGCTCACTTCGAAATTGATTTTCAAGATGTTTAAAATAATTTCTCGCTGGACATTGTCCATCAGGATATCGTTCGGCATAAAGGTGTCTCGCCGCAACGGCATTTTTTCTACATTCCTCATAAATAATTAACATGTCCGCTTTTTCATCTCTTGTATAAATTTGCGGCAATTTGAACACAATTAACAAGAATTTTAAACCATTTTTAAAGACACAATAAAAACACCGATAAACCAAGAAATGTGTGACAAGCTAAATATTTCATTGTTTTCAAGGCCACCTTAGTTACTTCTTAACATTTAATTCGAACAAAATTGTGTTTTCTTATTTTCTTTTAGCTGCAATTTTGTTTGTATTTATCGCACATTTTAATTTGACATATAAATAATTCCATATTAATAGTACTAATAAATGGTACCTCGGTACCAATATGGTTCCATTTGAAAAAATTGGAGTTTTCCCCCAAAAACCATTTTGATGAACTTTATCTGCTAATAAATCACATAATTTAGTATATTTGACGGGATTTCCATTTTTCTAGCATTACACGGGTCATTTAGAATAAATCGGAACCATCATGGCACACTTAAATGCAAAACTAAATGTTATAGAAAATATTGAAGTTTGAAATGTCACTTATTTGGTATCGTTAGATTCAGAAAATTATGCATAATTCAAAAAATGCAAGAATATACAGGGTGTTCCATTTAAAAATGGAAAGTTAGTGTCACTTCCAGCGAAACAGGAAGTGAAAAAAATCACTTGTATGTCAAAAAGTGCCGCTATTTATGTATATAGGATGTCCCAAATTTCAATCAATTATCTTCAAAACTAGAGGAGAAAGGGGGTGTACCATGATCCTGTTACATCCGGTATACGTATATACATTACTAGAATTACATTTTTGTATTAAGATAGTTGCATTGACGAGCGATGAAATAACGAACTTGCCCCATCTGTAGAGAATAATCGTTTTTGTATTCACTGTTATTACAGAATACACAATTTTTTTACTTATTTATTTATTTATTTAATAATGATAAAACTATTAATTTAATTTTATTAATAGTCTTTGTTAATAAAATACTAAGATGCATGATAAAGGTAAATAGCACAATCAATAGTTTAAGTAAATAAAAATACCTCCTGTAATAAATTGATTAATATAATAAAATAGACAATAAATAAGTCCATTTGCGTGGAACATTACTTTCTTAATAAAAAGCTTTTATGACAATGATATGTCGAGATAAATGAATATCATGCAAAATAACGAACAATCAAACAGAAAGCTATTGGAAATCTCATTAAATATGATATGCTCAATTTTAGTCATACTGGTTTTTTTAACATGCAATAAGCATATTATTCATATTATTCAGTCATACCATACACTTTAGTTTAGTTTTTACTATTATCTAGAGCGTAATAGCTAATTTGTTATTTACATTGTTCAAACAGCACCTTAAAATAAAAATATAGAATACTTTTCTGTTTAATTACCTTTTGAGTAAAGGGAAATCTATAGTCATACATTATTTAATAAGATACTAGGAGCTATTATCCAGTAGTTGTAAAATTTAAAAAAATTAATTAATTAAATCTGAATTTAGATAGGAGAAATGGAATATCACGTTTCAGAAACAGGATGTAGACCTTTATTATAATTACACATTTATTGAAATATTAAAACATAAGGTACTAAAAATACATTCTAAATGATATTTTGACAAATTTTAAAAAGTCCATAAAAAACATTGATTTACATCTATATTGACAAATAAATAAATTTTAATAAACCCATATTAGAATCCAAATATGAAAAATCTGTTACGTGTATACAAAATAAGGAAAAATATATTAAACCAATTAATAAGAAAAAAAAAACAAAGAAGGCAATTTTAAATATACAGAGTGAGCTGCTATTGCATTCTCCATATGATTGCCTGTTGTGTCCCTCATTTTGTCTACGACTATTCATATATTTTTTTTTTCAATGTGTTCCCAATTTGTTTTAGTGTCGCTATTCGATTGGGGATTAATTTTGACGTGCGGTCGTTCTTTACCTACTTGACATGACAATACATTACCTCTTCATATGTTTCACGTGTACTTACTTAATACGTAATACGTGTTTGTTCTCTGCGACGCCACTGAATTACTCGGAATCTGGCCCAGTCTAAAGTCAAACAAAAACCTACTAATGTTTTCAGTTTCACCCCAAAATCTACCCTATGTTAAACGTTTAACAACGTGCTGGCCCTAGATACATCTTTCAACAACTGTAAGGGTTCCTAACATATTTAAAATGAAACATGTACTTTTCATAATTATCCCTAATATCATGTATATCGGAATACACATTAATATAAATGAAAACAAACACAGGAACTTTTTGTTATCTTCCGTCATAGACTCAACCACTTTTTTTAATAACGTGTATGTATGTATATATGTAGGAATGTATGTATTTATGTAGGTATGTAGGTATGTATACAGGACGATTCACGAGCAATATGTCACAGCCTAATGCCAGATAGAGCACGGCAAGGCAAGTCTAGATCTACAAGAAAAACTTTTTTGACCATTAGTTAAGAAGATACAGGATGTTTCATGAATTTTCTTTGACAATTCAAAGAGCTATTTTCTGCAACAGATTGGATGTAATTGAATGAAATTTATCAGTAACATTCCTAACCTGGACTTGTCAGAATGGCCCACTTGGTTTTGAAAAATTCATGGGTCGGACTGGGTAAAAATGTGCCCATCTTGTTTTTGACAAAAAAAGTACATTTTTCTAACGCTTTTCTGAAAAATTATTAACGGATTTGGAAAGTTCAGAAAAAATGCTATCAGAATAGTGAATCAGTTTTGACGCCACACCTAAACCGTTTCGGCAAAAAATCACAAAACAATTTAGCGCATCACAACGAACACTTTGACCGGGCATTAATTATTGAACAGCTTAATAGAATCAATTCAAATGCTTCAGATCCATATCTCTTCCGAGACATAGCAAAAAGTATACCTAGCAAGAAAAAAGACAGGGTCGGACTTGTGAAATTTTAAAGGTATATAAAATAATAAAATCTGGCTTGATTATGGGTATAATCTATATAGAAAAAGCATGCACACATAAACGTGATAACCCTTTTAATAAACAATAGGTAATTCTTCACAAACTTAACATCATAATAAGAATAATATCATAACATCATAATTTAACATTATAATATTAGATAAGGAATGCTCAATTCAAGCTCAATTCAAACTAGATCAGGTTCTCAAAATGTCCTCCCCAACTTCGATGCATTTTCGCACCAATAAATGTCGTGTGGCCATCACAATGGTTTATCTGTGGCTCTTCATGTAATCATAGGCTGCCACTACTTGCTAGTGTTGCCTTCCGTGCTGTACACAGATTGTTTCATGTGGCCCCAAACATAGTAATCGAGAACAGTTAGGTCAGGAGACCTCCGCGAACAATCCAGCGGTTAGGAAACTCATTAGTGAGATGCTCCTGGACATGGAGTGAGAAATGAGGCGGTGCCCCATCATACTGGAAATGAAGACCTCTCCTGTCGAAATTTTGCGCCAGTAATATATTGGGCAAAATGGTCTGGAGGAAATCAAAGTAGATTTCTCCAGTCAAAAAAATGCGCTTCGTCTGTGAAAAAAAATTCTGCGCAAAGTTCTTGGATGATGCATTATCCAACGGCAGAATATAATATGTTCGACTTCACCACCTGGTTCAAAGCTGGACATTTTGGATGTGGTAAGGATGCAACCTTCCGCTGTTAATGCCCTCCATTACTGGTTTGCGGCACACCTAGTGCGTATGCTATTCTTCTTATGCTTGTTGAAGGATTTTGCTCTGCAATCTCCACAATGTCTTCGGCCATTCTAACTGCTCGTTCTACATTTCCGTGAGTTCCAGAAAATCTTCCATGTTTCCGAGAGAACTGGAAAACTCTGGTGAAAGTGTGGCGCAACGGTACTCGACGACCAGGAAATCTTCGCTGATATTCCCTAACGGTAGCCCCATGTATTGCCATCCCAATACCCGTACATGTGTATGGGTTTTGAGGATATTGGCGAATTCAGCATTAGTAAACTGATTAGGCATCTTTGAAACAAGGAGAAATCGCGGAACAAGTAAAACACCAAATAGACAATAATGTCAACGTACTGACAAACACATAGGTTACTATTATTTTCAATGTCAAAATAAAACTGTGTGTGCATCTTTCTTATAGTGTTGTTTTGCTTCTTCCTATCGACTATGTAAGAATGTGTTTTGCTATGTTTGTGCTATGTCTCAGAAGGGATATAGATCTGAAGCATTTGAATGGACTCTATCAAACTGTTCCATAATAAATGCCCGGTCAGTGTTAATTGTGATGTGCTAAAATGTTTTGTGAATTTTTTGCCGAAACGGTTTAGGTGTGCCGTCAAAATTGATTTGGTATTTTGATAGCATTTTTTCTGAACCTTCCGAATCCGCTAACAATTTTTCAGAAATGCGATAGAAAAATGTACTTTTTTGTCAAAAACAAGGAGGGCAAATTTTTACCGAGTCCGGCCCTGGATCCTTCAAAACTACGAAGGAAATTCTGGAAGTCCCAGGTGAAGAATATTACTGGTAAATTTTATTCGATTATATCCAATCCGTTGCAGACAATAGCTCTTTGAATTGTCAGACCAAATGCATAAAACACCCTGTATATTTCTAACCAGTGGTCAAAACATGTTTTCCTTGTAGATCTAGACTTGCCTTGAAGTGCTCTATTTGCCATTAGGCAAAGGCACATTGCTCGTGAATCACCCTGTATATGCTTTGACCTCTGAATTCATTTAAACAACTAACGTTGTTTTCCATAACACACTATATACTGCACTCGACGCGCGTTTCGCTAACCATGTTGGCATCATCTAGAGATGATTAAAACTGTTTTCATCATCTCTAGATGATACCAACTTGGTTGGCGAAACGCGCGTTGAGTGCAGTATATGCTGTTTCGGTGATTTGTGGAAAACCACGTCAGTGTTTACATCGAAGGTTCCAACTTACTTCAATGTCATTTTAACTAATTTTGTATCTGTCCATCGATTGCTCTTATACATATACAAATTTCCTTGAATACTAACTACGTTTGTAAATAATATTGCATAAAATAATTGTGGTATTATGGTTTACAATTAATGATGACATGATAAGTAACTTTGAGGTTCAGTGTGCCGCCACAAGATTGCACGAATTATTTGTTTACAGAACTTAGTCAAGACACAGAACCACCGCATTGCTGTCAATACAACGTTGTTAGGCAACTCCAAACTTAGCAAATACCGTGCACCTTTCATGTAGAGGCTCGTCTTCCTAAGTTATCACTGAATATCCTTATAAGCCGTTTTTAATATGATCGGAGTTTGTATCAGTCGACGCTGAACCCTTGATGCAAAAACATAAACTTTGTTATATTTTACGTAACCTTTACGTAGTACATTTTTGTGTCCGGAAATAGTGAATTTTTTGGGCTTTAAAGTTCGTATTAATTTAATCTAAATAACTGATGAATTTCGTTTAAAAATCTATTTCAGTATTTTTGTACCAATGAATAGCAGAATTTAAAAGTAAATTGTTTGTTGTTCATTCAGTTCAGTTGCAGTAACTGACAGTATTTTAGTTTAATCAAATCCGATGGAATTTGCACACCAAACCATTAGCATGCAATTTTGTAGTGTTCCTTTTTACTCCTATTCAGTAATTTTAAATTTATTCAGTTTCTAAATAAATACAGGATCATCAAAAATGACTGATAGTGTGACGTAACCGATTGTCACTCTTTTGGCATAAAACATCTTCTGCCGGCTCTCGACTTTGTGTTACTGAAATAATAGTTGACAAAATCCCAGTGTCGTAGGTTCTCCTTTATTCTAATTTTCTTTTATTTATTTAACACATTCATGTGTTAGTTTTATTAATAACTAGAGTTGGCGCAATGGGATTAATTCCAGTGTCGTTACTTTGTAGATGTAAAATAAGTAGAGGAGATAGAAATAATTAACTGTACTTATTTTTTATTTCGTCCACCCGTATAATTAATATAGCTTCTATAGTACTCTCATTAAACACTTTCGTCTAGCTGTAAACAGAGCTGGGCCAGGTACTACACAAATATACTCATACATTTCCGATTACGAGTACATTTAAAATGTAGTTGGAGTACATTTATAAGAGTATCTTGCTCTAAGGGACTAAAATTTTTCGAGTCCTTTTGTACTCGTATAATATGAGTACCTGAATACACCGTTGTGTAATAATAAAAGGTTGAAAATGTAAAATAATGCAAGTTATTTTCCCAACTCTTCTTATATTTTCAGTTATAATTTTCTCATCCCATTTAACTACTATCACTATTACTTCCGAATGACAAACAACAAATATTAAAATTTCATAAACTTAAATGACGTTTGCACAATACGTTCACCACGCTTAACAAACCATATGAGCAACCAACCATATATGTAATAATCACAAATTCCCATATTTTCTTATGCTTTTTTGTGTATACACACAAATAAAAAAAACATAAAACACACCATATTAATTAGGTAAGCTCCAAACCAAAGCCGGAGCTACACAGACAGGGTAACACAGTTGAAAAAACGTAGACACACACACAACCAATTCCTACGAATTTATCAGAATTGAAACCGGTAAATTGAACACGGGAGTCGATAGGCAGTAAACGAGCTCAGTTTATCACTTAACGCTCTAGTCCACTGCTCTATCGACCTCGATAGGGAATACGCCATAAACAAGTTTACATTTCCTTTCTAATGAAAGGGGAACATTATACAGTCGCCAAGTTGTTTTTAAAGATCGCCCGTTTAGTCGCAAGTCGCCTTAATACAAATATTCGTCACAAATGATGAAAAAAGTAGCCAGTTTTGCGAAAAACCGTTACATCTGGCAACCCTGAATACACCAGTGGCAGCATGCAGTTGCAATGCATTTTACCATTGTGAGTACAATTTAGAGTATATTTTTGAGTACTTCGAGTACATTTCAAAGCGAGTACATGTACTCGAGCACGTTTGAAAATATGTACTCATGAATACATCAAATTCTCGAGTACCATTTTCGAGTACTTGTATTCGAGTAACGCCCAGCTCTGGCTGCGAATATCACCTGTATTTTGAAAATGAACGTTCTACATCCAGAAATTATTTTCGCATATTCAAAATACTGCTAGAGATCATATTCATAGTTTCCGTTATACCGGGTGTAACAGGATCATGGTGCACCCCCTTTTTTCCTCTAGTTTTGAAGATAATTGATTGAAACTTGGCATATCCTATATACATAATAAGCGGCACTTTTTGACATACAAGTGATTTTTTTCCACTTCCGATTTCGCCGGAAGTAATACTAACTTTCGATTTTTAAATGGAACACCCTGTATATTATGGCATTTTTAAAATCTGCATAATATTTTGAATCCAACGATACCAAATAAGTGACATTTCAAACGTCAATATTTTTATTTTTGTTTTCCATTTAAGTATGCCATGACGGTTCCGAATTATTCCAAATTACCCGTGTAATGCTAGAAAAATCAAAATCTCGTCAAAAATACTAAATTACGTGATTTATGAGCAAATAATATTCATCAAAATTGTTATTGGGGAAAAACTCCATTTTTTCAAATGGTACCATAGTACCATTTATTAGTACTACTAATAAGGAATTTATTCATATGTCGTATTAAAATGGGCGATAAATACAAACAAAATTAACTAAAAGAAAATAAGAAAATACAATTTTGTTCTAGTTACCTTGTTATACATAAGGTGGTTTTTGAATACAAAAAAATCAACACAAAACATTACAACAGTTGTTTCAAATGCTGTTCATTAACGTCAATGCAATTCTGAACTCGCATAGCTGTTTCTCGAGGAACGTTCGCCAATTGTTGGGTGGTTATATGCTATTAACTCCACGTCTTACTCGTAGCTCCAGGTCTTCACAGGTTGTAACGGCGGTTGCGTAGCCAATATTTTTTAAATGACCCCAAACAAGGAAATCAAGGGGTGTTAAATTAGGTGACCTTGGAGGCCACTTCACAGGACCATTCGTCGAAAATACGTTTTCTCCGAATTTCCGTTGAAGGTAATCAATTACTATCGTTGAATTACTGGGAGGAGCGCCATCTTGTTGGAAACACATTCCCTGTCGGAAATGGAAAGGTAATTCAGCTAAACTGTCCTCAATTTCATTTTGCAGAAATCCCAAGTATCTGGCACCAGTCAGGGGTCCCTCAAATATTATTAGACCAATAATTCTACTACCGATTATTCCAAGCCAAACATTGAAACCGAACCGCACTTGAAAGTTACACTCCCGTAATAAATTTTAATTTTCTTCTGACCGTTATTTTGTATTTTGTTGGTTAAATAATCCCAAATTTGTAAACCCAAAAATCATTGTTTGGCTGCATATTATTCTGCAAAATCCAATTGCAATATTCCATCCTACGTTCGTAATCATTTTCGTACAAGTGCTGATGCAATTGGTATTTAAGAGATTTATAGTGGTGCTTGTGCAAAATTCGGCTTACTGTTTGGTGACTGATTTCCAATTCAAACCCAATTTGGCTTAAGAAACGGTCTTATCAACTTCTACTCGAGCGAAAATATTAATTTCCGTTCCTTCGTCAAGAATGAAATTTTCTTCAGGATCATTGTTGAGCTCAATTCGGAATTGATTTGCAACATGATTAAAATAATTTCTCGCTGGATATTATCTATCAGGTTATCGTTCGGCATAAAGGTGCCTAGCCGCAACGGCATTTTTTCTACATTCCCCATAAATAATTAACCACGGTACCAATATGGTTCCATTTGAAAATATAGAGTTTTTCCCCAAAAACCATTTTGTTGAACTTTATTTGCTCATAAATCACGTAATTTAGTATTTTTGACAGGATTTCGATTTTTCTAGCATTACACGGGTCATTTAGAATAAATCGGAACCGGCATGGCACATTTAAATGAAAAACCAAAAATTATATTATAAAAAATATTGACGTTTGAAATGTCACTTATTTGGTATCGTTGGATTCAGAATTATGCAGAATTCAAAAATGCAATAATATACAGGGTGTTCCATTAAAAATCGAAAGTTAGTGTCAGTTCCGGCGAAACCGGAAGTGAAAAAAATCATTTGCGTGTCAAGAAGTGCCGCTTACTATGTATGTCGGATATCCTAAATTTCAATCAATTATCTTCAAAACTAAAGGAGAAAAAGGGGATGTACCATGATCCTGTTACACTCGGTATAGGCACTGCTTAACGTGGCGTAGTTGCACGAAATCCAGATTTATATTTAAAACGTCATTAAATTTTGCAGCACCCAGAATACTAGGACCATTCATTAAATTTTGTAAAACCATATTTACGTTATCCACAATCGTTATAACCAATGATTCAGTTAAGGATAGATCATTATCTTATAATTTTTCAATAGTATTTGCTAATATACTATTTGTAAATGCGCAAATTTGCAACAACTTGTGGATTTTAAAATTGTTTCTAACTTTCCTTGATAGATTTGGATCCTTTGGGTTCGAATTTTGAAACGGCAAATTTACATTCGAGGAAATGTTTATTATAATAAAGAGCTGCCTGCATCCATGTCCCCCATCGTGTTAATACCGGTTGTGCTGGTTCACTAATTCCTGGACAGGCTTTGTGAAATTCTTTAATACGTTTTGGAGATTTTACAAAAATTTTCTTTGTATTTGCTATTAATTTGTCGACATCCAGATAGCTACTGCGAATTTTTTCTGCCACAAGGTGAAAGGCATGAAGTAAACACTAAACAAGTTATGCTCAAGTATGTGAAATTTTTTAAGACTGTTTATTACCAGCTGCTGTACTGCATCAGATTTGGCATTTGCTAAACTTTTACTTGCGATTAAATACGACGTCGATAGCTGATTTGGTTTTAAAATGCGTAATAAAACATTTTTCACCTTGTTATTTTTTACGTCCGTAGATTCATCAAGAGTTATCTTATCTGCAATTTTTTGTTCAATAATTCAGACATTATGGTACGTGACGTTGTAGTTGCCCTCTCGTTGATAATAGCTATTTAGGAACGTACCTTTCCCAAAACAAACGAAAGTGCTCTTTATCAAGTGTTTCTTCTTATACACAGTCAACATAAAAATAATGTCATATAAAATTGTAGTTAGTCATTTTCTTTATGACTTTATTTCAATTTGTCTCTTACAGTTACTTGAATTCCAACCTATCGAACTTGACTTGCAAACAAGGCTTCGTTTCGTTACCGTTTCATCGTATGTTAACTCAGGAAATCGTCTTATGAATTTACGAACGTAATGCATAAATTCCAAAGATCGTCGAGAAAATACCGTTTTCAGTTTAAGCGATGTATGCGTTTCCCAGAACGGCTAGCAGTTAACTATCGCGATCCAGTCGAGAGTGTCGAGAACTTGACTTGCTCGAGTCCCCGTTCAGTTGTATGCTATTGTGTTGAATCGCATTGCGTCAACTCTATTAATAACAAGTAGAATTGAGTAGTGGTGAGAGGTATGAAACTTCTCGTCTGGTCTAAATGCTACTATCCGACCGACATCATAGATGTCTCTGTGGCGGATAGCGACTTGCAAAGCAAGTACCGAGAGCGGCGACCTCTAGACCAGGTGGACTGAACTACTGTTATTAAATATGATTTGAACGAAACAACTACGTTCGAAACCGGTCTATGTCTGGTTAGGAATTGACAAATGATATTGGCTATCGATCTATCATGATTTGAAGGTGTAATCCAATGCAGGTCGGGGTATTTGACCGCTGAGTAGTTGTTTCGTTCAAATCATATTTAATAACAAGTAGAATTGTTTTATATCTGTTTATAATTTCAATTAAAACAAAATAGTTATGTATTTTTTTCAGTTACCAGAATTGAAATATTATTTGATTTCTTTTTGCGCAACTGTTTTCCGAAAGTATTTACTTTGGTTTTGATCGACGTCGATGTACCATTGTAAATATAATTGACGGTGAACCAATTAAAGTATTAAGTGCCCCAACAATACATTAAACCGGTAGGTCGAAAACATATTTTTGAAAATGACAATCATTTTTGATGACTCGGTATATATTTTTTCACATTGGGTTATCGATTCTACTCTATAATATTTAAAGAACTGTTATAAAATTTTTGTGCCAACAGGAATAATCAAGAGTTGATTATGATAATACAAAATTTGCAAATATTTGTATCCGCGACTATTAAAAATGTTTCCATTATGTATGTTTCCACTAGGATAATGCTATCTATTCTGAATTCTGAATTTTTTATTTAAATTTCACCGAATATGTCATGACACGTCAGTCAAAGCACAAAATTGCGTTTTGATTTGTTATTATTTAATAGTCGTGGATAAAGGTTTGTATACTATTCGTGTAATGGCTATTATTCACTATGGTAGAATTCAAATATAATCCTTGTATAAATTTTAAACGTAAAAAATATTTAAAGAAGACAGATTTAAAACTAGTATCTTACATAATTAATGGTCTGCCTATACTGGCTACTTTAATTTTAATTTTAATGTAGTTTATAAATTGTAATTCATTGTATTTGGCTCAGACTCACTGCTGGTAAAAAGTTAAAGTCAATAAACGTATGGATAGTTTTGAAAATGGAGATACATCAAATAATTATAACTTTTTTTAATGAAAATTCTGATTTGTTTACAAGCATTGTTTGAAAATAAATATCACATTGAACTAATCCATGATAAAAAAAAGGAACTTTACTTAAACAGTTTAAAAATACTGTTATAGATTTGAACAAAAAAGGAATCCAGTTTTTATTTGTAGGTGCAGGTTAACAAAAAAGCAATTGCCCTTAGCAACAATAAAAAAGCTTATGTCGTAACTATCGAATGATTGGTAATATTTGGCATGCGACGACGTCGAGAGAATCAGTAGTAGTATGAGCCGGGACCAGGTACAAAGTGGATCGCTCGCTTGAACGTGCCGTGATTTGGATGTCATAGTTAGTGCGATTAGGTTATTGTGAATGATTTATGTGTTTAAAGAAATAATATCCGTTGTATAAATATAAAACACATAGGGCACGGGCCTAGAGTTATTGCCAAATCTGACACTAACTGAGTTTGTTAAATGAACTAATTGTGCCATCTATTATAACTTTCCGAAAATTGGAATAAGGTAAAGAATATTATTAATTTTATCCTGGAATTCGAGAGGCAGATTTCAGTGTTTTATTGTTGGAATAAAAATTTATTAAATAATGAGAATATACGAAGAGTATACAGTACCTTTTGTTTCAAAAACTATTGTACAAAGATCTTCCTATGTCCTAGGTCCTCGTAAATATAACCAGGTACCAAATGATCTAAAAAAATAAACACGTTAACAATGTTTAAGAAACTCTTTAAAAAAATGGATGCTTTCAAAGCCTCGCACCTTTTTCCATCAATTAATTAACCTCAGACATATAATTTTACTAAATATAATTGAAATAAATAGATTTTACCAGGTTAACTATTTATTAGGTAGCTGATCAACTTCTCCTTTCATCTACTCTTAAATATACTTACCTGGTAACTTACCTACAGCTCTCTTAATACAGATTTTTCTTCAATTGTGCTTTTATTTTCATAATCTTTTTTATATTAGGTGTAATTATGTTAATACTTTTTTACTTGCGAATATGATGTAATTCTTGTCTCTCTACAAGTTCCTTACTTTTAAGAGTAAGGGTACATTTACAACCAATTCGGTATGGGCACAATCTGCTGGTGGATTGTAAATTGGGTTTTAAGCATATCTGGTTGATTGTATTTGTTTACAATAAAATGTTATGTCGGCACGACCTTGAATTGCACTTCAGGTTTGAATTGGATGCTTGCAGATCGCAAATATTCAATTCAATTACGGCACGAATTTCAAATTGCGCATGCGTACTACGACACAAATTTATTGTTTATATTTAAAGTCGGTTTGTGATTTGAAGTTGGGAGATTAGATCTGTTAGTATTAGAAAATATGATGTTTTTAGAAGTTATGTTATATAATTGTAATTATTTAATCAAAATGAATTTGCACACACGTAATATTAAAAAATCTCAACAGATGGCAGCTCCTAATTCATTATAAATGACCTAAATTTTATCTCGGCACAATTCACAATCCATCAGCAAATTGTGCCTGTAGCGAATTGGTTGTAAATGTACCTTAAGGGGCCTAGTCGGGAAAAAGCTTCGGATAGCTGTGTCACTCTCTAGAAAGTTTTTGTACATGCGCCGCTGAATAATTTTGCTCTTGACTATATCTTCACTGGACGTTTTCTTCACCGACTTCATTGAGATGCGATTCCCGATAGAGGTAACACCTCCTTGCTCCATTTTTAGTGACAAAGATACTTATTTAGAAAATTCTTTTTAACCAAATAGTACGGAATAAAAGTTTGAAACTTGCTGAGCATAATTATGAAGATTCATTCTAGACGACATGTATGAATTTTACCTCGAATTTTACCGATTGATATCATAATTCAGGAGCTAATCACGTCTAAATTTCACTTATAGTTACAGTATAAATTTTCCCTACATAAAGTGAAAATTAATTAAAATAGATATACATGTACCCTCTAGTACACTTTCAACTACTGATGCTCCAAATTTGGTGTAATTTGACCAAACCGTATGGAAGAAATAAATTTTGAAAAATTACCTTACAAACACTGGTTCGATTAGCCCCCTTAATGCTTTACTTCAGATGTTCGCGGGACGTACAAGCTCACCACGGACATTAACTGTTTTTGTGAGCTTATTATTTACACTCTAATAAGATTTGTTAGATAGTACTTATTTTGTTTTTTTTTTTTTGGGAATTTTGAATTTTATTTTTCTGTTATACAATTTAACATGTTGCTAAACAATATATTAAAAATGTTATATTGAGATGTGTAATTAAATATTATTATTATTATTATAGTATAAGGTGTTTCTTGTTATGATTTACAAAGTTGTTTTATATACCAGGAGTACAAGTTTTCACTGACCGATATTATAATTCAAAATATTATTTATATGCTAATACAATACAATATTTCTTTTTTTTGCAATTGTTACAATTTATTAATTTATTATTCATAAACCAAGGGGTTCTCCTAGAAAATTATTTAGTATCAATATTAATTTCCTGTTTGTACTTATATTATTATTATTGAATGGAGAAATAAGTCACGAGCAATTTGGACAATAAATTTATTATTAGCATAAATTTTAATTATTGGCCAACATTTGGGTGGATAGTTCCCACCATCTTCCGTGCTGCAAGAACCAAATTATGTTTTAAAATCAATGCGAGTCATTAATCACATCATTTTGATAATAAATAAATAAATAAATAAAAGAACTACATTACAATACATAAAGAATAAAAATTATAAAACTTTACATTATATCATTTTATTCTCTATGTGCTGTAATGTAGTTCTTTTATTTATTTATTTTTGTTGTCAAAATGATCTAAATAATGGCTCGCATTGATTTTAAAACATAATTTGGTTTCTACAGCCTTGAAAATGGTGGGACCTATCCACTGAAACGTTGGCAAATAATTAAAATTTATTGCTAATAATATATTTTTTGTCCCAATTTCTTGTGACTTATTTCTCCATCCTACGAAGTGGACGTGAATTGATAACTACATTATTATTTTTATATGTGCATTATACAATGTGTCCTTGGATGGGATTAAAAAAAAAATAATTTTCCAAAAAGTTTTGCACCTCTAAACGGCCTGAAAAATCAAATTATAATTTTTGACAAGAATAAAGGGTAGTAGAATTTATTTTTGTGTGTGCTCTCTGAAGTTGCCCCCCCATTTTTTAAAGATTTTTTTTTGGGATGTACTATTGCTTTTCCACCACTAATTTTTTATTTTCAACTATTGCGATAAAAATCGGCAAGAAAAAACATTTCATATAATAATAGGTTCAAAAATGTATTCTTGTTGATATACATACTTGTGCATTATTAGATACAGAAATGCTGATTACATATTTTCAACGCAAATTGAATGATCCAAAGTTCACTTCGATATCCCTTATCGTTTTTGAGATATAGACCAAAACTGACTTTTTATAAATTTAGAGCAGTTCTTATATATTTTTTTATTTGTGGATATACATACGATAAACACTTTCTAAAGGCACTTTTTTACGTAGTTTAAGATACTGAAAAAGTTTTAATCATCTCCAGATGATGTCAACTTAGTTGTCATAACGCGCGTCGACTACAGTATATGGTATTTTGCGGAAAACCACGGCAGTAGTGTTAGCTTCACATCAAATGTTTACTTCAGGATTTTAAAAAAGTATTATTTCTACGAGTCGTAGAGTGAATTCCACTTTTTTTAAAAACAAATCATAGTTGGCTTTCTTTAAGTAAAACTGTACAAAAATTATAAATTTACGGGAACATTTTAAGAATGTTGAACAAAGTAAAGTTACAGGGTGAAACACCCTTTCCCCGCCTAGAAGGGATACCCACGATTATAATAACCCAAAATGAATTAGCGCATCTCATTCAACATGAAGAAATGTTGTCTATTTATCTTTTACATTTCTTCAAATAATAGAAAAAAACTAATTTTATCTGAATCCATTTAAGGGCCTTCCTAGGGATGTGTTTTATGCCACATGTTTACAAGAAATTATTGACTCATTTTGATAAGTTATACGTTGTAGAAGTTTGGAACCCTATTTTAGAAACACCCTGTATAAAACTATTTTAAAAAATCATTTTGTTTGATTTATATTATGCATTTCTAGAAAATATGCTTATGTCATATCCAAATAATGAATTTATTTTCTATGGAAATTTAAAACTATATTTTGTTGCCAAACAAGCTACGTTCAAAACAGAAAAAAAACAATGAATATAAATTAATGTAAATAATATAAAAATAATGTAAACATGACTTTTTATATCATTAGGATCAAGATTTACACATTATAAAAAATTCCAAGCCACACTAGAAAAATTCAGTTATTTTCTTTTTCGGCGCGTATCTATTTTTGCATTAAAAATTCCTAAGTCGTCGTTATTATTAAAAACAATTATAGTAAATTATGTATTAATGAAAACCTAGAAAAACAAAAATTTTTTTGAGATCAAAGCCAGCTATGATTTCTATTTAAAAAAAGTGGAATTTGGTGCATAGAGCAAAATCTACGACTCAGAAAAAACACCAGTAGAATGAACTGTTCTCGAGTTAGTTGACTTTTTAATCGGGTATGTCCATTCCAAGAATTAGCATTTTTTGTTTCATAAAAATTAAGAATGACCTGATTTATTTATTATTTATTTATTTAGGCTGAATTTATTTGAAAAAATTTTAATTTTGCATCTATGCAGTCATGAGCATTTTGTGTTATTTAGCCTTTATTTAAATTTGATAAACAAATTATAATTAAAGCTTTGCTTGATACTGTTTCTTTTAAGTTTGTAATTATTTGCAACAGTGTAAAAAATAAATCATAATTTACAGTGAAATAACGGAGGAAGCTGTATAATATCGAGTTTGTTATAAAAAGTTAATTAATTTTATTTCTAAATAAGGGTATTTAATAGTTTTTGTTATTATTCTAAATTAAAATGCAAGATATCCCTAATTTATATTCAATGAAAAACAAAGCTCTTTTTTGTACAAAGATTTCAGAAACTGTCAAGCAAGTTGGTAAACACTTTGAGTGGAATTTTCATACCAGGATTTTGTTTGTGACACCCACGTAATGGAACTTATATAAGTTTTAAACTTTGTTGATTTGATATAGCTTTTAAATCGATCTGTTTTTGCTTTTGTATATTATATTTGTTTTTATTCCTTTAGACAGGTAATGCATTATTTGTGTATTTTGTAAAATACTGTTTATATATTATTTGTAAATTTCTTATTTAATAATGCATTGGTATTTTAGTAATATAGTATCTGCTGATATATGCTAATTTAAAAATATTTTATTCTTAAACATAAATGGAATATCTGAATATATTTTATGATATATTTATATCCATCCTAAAATGACATCAATATGAAAGCATCGGTGCTTCCAGAAAATATATAACGGCTAATCTAATATAAATTTGTATACGGTTGCTTGTTATCTATTAACTTATTTAGTTTCGTTCGATAAATTATTATTTCGGCAAATATACATATTTTAGTATTGGGTAATAGAAATATTTTTGATCGAACTCGCACAATATAACCACAAAGTTAAAAAATAAATCAAGTTGACTGATTATTTAACATTTAAAAACTTACTTTGTTTTGGTTTAACTTGATAACTGAGGAACAAATTATTAATATATTAACAAAAAATATCCCAAAAAACCAAAAAAATCAAGTAGGATTGACAGTGGGCATACGTCAATTAAACATATGCAGGCTTGCATTTAAAAATATATTAAGCAGACTAAGAAACTAAGAACAATATGGAAATAAAAACTTTACAAAAAATACATTTAAATACAAGGTAAACATTCATTTCAATACGGATATTTTGGGTTTTGTTTGGGAACTTTAATATTTTTTAGTAAATAGACATGACATTCGTTGATCTACACTAATTCAAATCATATCTGCAGGAGCGAAACCAAAAACTGTCTATAATGTCAAATGATATTTCCGTAATGTCAAGAAAATCTATAAGAGCCCTAGGCGTTCCACAAGGGTCCATTTTAGGTCCGCTACTTTTTATTTTATATGTTAATGACCTATATAAAGGTCTTTCTCTTAATGCCATACGCATGAGTCACGAATATGTTAAATAATTCAAATAAATTAACAAACTCTAATGTAGAAGTAGTTTCGGTATATGAAAATATTAATCTGTCTATACAAAAAAACAAACTCATATAAATAATGAAAAAAACCGTGTGGATGGTATTTAAATCCTCTAGGTTGAATATTATCATCGAAAATGGGATCATCATAAACAATAATCTTGTTGATTTCTTCCCCTAGGTGAAGCTTCTAGATTTTCATATTGACGTTAGCAGTGGCGGTCGGTCCATGGAAGCAAGGGAAGCAGTGCTTCCCCTGGGATTATTAAAAAAAAACACATAAATAGAACCTAATTATTATTTATCACATATATTAATCATTAAAATTTACTTTTACCCAATTTCAATAGATACGGCCCTGCTTTTATGCAGCTGAGATAATGTTGCACGCTAAAACCGTAACGATGACGCACTCGATTAATCGAGCCAACACGAACTCGCGCAACTTCGATATATGTAAGTAGGTAACTTATTGAAATACATCCCATCCCGACTTCATAATCTTGATATCTGAGCTGTATAGCATCGTAATACGTTTTATTTTATAGATTTTAATCTCGATTTTAATATTATACTTAATATTAATCTTCCTAGTATTATTCTCAGCTTTTGTGCTATATTTGTAAAAACTTTTTTGGTGTTTCTAAACCTATGGTGCGGCGACAAGTGATTTTTAAAACGTTGAATATTAGTGCGCGTGTACGCAGATTTAGAATTACTTATTAAATTTGGAAGCTGGTTCTAGCACTGTGGAAAATATTATTTGTGTTTGTGTGGTGTGCAATTTGTTGAAAAGGGGATTTTCAACATATTCGTTTCAAGATAAACTGGATATTATTAGAAATGGGAAACCAACACCTGATTAAAAATTCTTAAAAACGAAAGTTAAATCATGCTATAGGTACTTTAATATTGAAGTGTACAGTGCTAATCAGTGGTTAAGGGGTTGTGAAAATTTGTGTAAATTGTTTTGTTGGCCATGTGTACTGTTCACAAATGAAAAAGGTGTTTGGAATAAAAATGGCTTTTCAGATTTAAACAACATTCACAAAGTGACAAAAAGGCATGGTAAGTGTGAAACTCATTTGGGAGCGGTGCTAAAAGAACAAACATTTGGAAAATCACGAATTGAGCATTCATTAGATCAGCAGTTGAAAGAAAGTTTAACACTTTTAAATGGATCCGAATTTCATCATAAAAATGTGCCTTGGTAAGCTTGATTTATTTAAAATTTCTTTTGTTTTTATTTTTTCATCGAACTGAGAGTATTTGAAAAAAAAAATAAAATAGTCTCAATCCACACAAATTTGCAATGCAATTTCCCAAGCAACCGTATGGATTTTTTTTATTCAAAAACTGTGAGTTCCATGAAAAACTGAAAAAAAATAAAAGAAACAGAAGAGTTTCTAAATGAATCAAGCTTTCCAAGTCACAATTTTATATCATAAAATTCGGGTCCAATAAAAACTTTCGAATAAAAAAAATAAAATAAGGTTTGCTGATTTCACCCATTTTACCAATAAGGGATGATTGAAAAAAACATCTTTTAGAAGCATTTACATCAGTAGAAAATCTTTACCAAAA
This sequence comes from Rhamnusium bicolor, assembly GCA_029963845.1. NCBI lineage: Eukaryota > Metazoa > Arthropoda > Insecta > Coleoptera > Cerambycidae > Rhamnusium > Rhamnusium bicolor. The sequence goes on along the minus strand of JANEYF010004663.1, from coordinate 124,674 downwards.
ATCATTTTTTTCATATTTTTCCAAATTTGAGGAAAAAAATTAAAAACCTAATTTTATATCTATATTTGTAGGGACGTAAATCTTGAGGTTCTGAATTCAGATTTTAAGTTTGTCCAGTTATTTTTGAAACTCTCTATATATACAAAGGTAATACTTTATCAACATTTAATTCATAAGTTTTAGAAAATGCCATGCAATTTATATTTCTCTACCATATCAATATTTTCTTTTCTTTTATTTTATTTTCAAATTTTTTTTGTAGTACTTGGCAATATTTTTAATTCGGATTGAAATAGTTCTAGTTCAGAATTATACTGTTTAACAAAGGCAACAATACTATTAAAAATATATCCTTAAAATTAGGTTTAAAGCAAGTCAAGCCCGAAAATAAATCCTTGAGAGACGAAGATCGATTATATAGTTCACTTAAAATTATGTCAATTACAGGGATGCATAACAAAATCTTGAATCACTCTTTTGAATTTGGTCCTATGATTTCCAAATCTGAATTCTTAGTAATAACAACATTGCTTATTATTTTTTTTAACTCTCCTGACGCGTTTGTTAGTTTCATTTATATCTATATCGCATGAATTTCAAAGGCTGCTTCATAAAGCTTGTAAAAATAATCCGAATTTACTCCTTCTAATGAAAATTGCACCTTAATTCGTTTTAAATTTCAGATTTACTTTTTTTATAATATCATTGATTGCTTTAAATTTCAATAGAATATAATAAAATCCGTGCAATTGGAAAATAAAAGAACATTTTTTTAATATATGCTTCAAGTATACTTCACACACAAGTTATGACAACAGAAAATAAAAAGTTAATCGATTGACAGATATGACATTTTGTAGTTTCCATTTCATTTTAATTTGATATTCTAACAGACTGTATCTTCCAAACGAATGATGCAATAGATTAGAATTAGAAGGGTTCAAAACGTATATATCAATCAAAATATCAAGGTCGAAAAAATCACGATTACTGTACTTCCTTATATTAAGTATAAGAAAGTAAAAACACACAAATAAATAATGGCAGCCGACAGTTGTCAACTGAATACATCTAACAGGAACTGCGCGCGCATCTTATCACATGTTTCTTGCTAATAATAGGCTGAGTATGAATAATATTTACATTTGATAGCAAACAAACCAAGATAATGGTTTGTTTATCTGTTCGGAAGTCATTGGACAAATCGAATTAGACCGCGACGTCATCAATCTCCAATTAATGTGTTTGGTACTGCTTTGATTGACTTTGAAGCACACCAGAGCTGAATAAAATTCAACATACAGTTTATTCCAAACTTATTTGCAACATAAAAAATGTCGGGTTCTTTGATTCCTTTATAGACTTAAAAGAAGCAAATTAGTTTGAAATAAACCTATACATATGTATCCATAGATTAAATACATATTTTTTTCAAGGTGATTTTTTTAGGTTGTTAATTATTAATTCTAATTACTAATAAATACCAAAGAGGAAAGTCATTTTGACCACACGGAACTTTAAGTTAATTATTAGGTGTTTACTTTTTTGTAATAAAATACATATTTTTGAAATTTGTAAATCAATCAACAGAAGCTTGGTGGAGAGATTGGGGTGAGAATAAGGAAGTCCGGGACACGAGCGATTTATGTCTCTAAGGACACTCAAATACGAAGTTTGTAGATGAAAATATGTACTGTTCGGGTAGCTATAATTCGTAGTTCTCAGATTACGTGAAAACTTTCTCAAGCAACTGATATTCGGTGTCCTTTCTGAGAAATTTTTATGTGACAAGATTAATAAACATCTTTATAACTTTAGTGCAAGATTATATAAGTTATTCAACAAATTTAATTCATGTAGTGAAGGCCATTTTAATTTTGTTGTAATACGAGCGCAAGAAAATTCGACTGTCGCATAGCTGCTTCTAATATTGTGGAACCAATATTTATCACTAAATGTTTATCTAAAACGTTAACATTCATTGCTATAAGTGACATGAGTTATGACGTTTTCATCTCTGCGATAGTCCACCAATAACAGAATCTTGTACCCGACATAGCAATTTCTAATTTCTAAAACCTGAATCCGATATGGTGCTTTTAGAAAAACTTTTTTTACGCTGAATATCAGCTTATCAATAGTTTCTAATCGTTTCAGCAACTCTATGCAGTCCGTGAGCTAAGCATGTCATATGAACCATAATGTGGTATGCTTCTTGCAACATTTTTCAGTGGTCTTAATAATAATAGTATCGGTAATGATGAACAATAACACTGACTGACAAAATTTTTATTCATCATAGTTCACACTACTGTTTTACTTCCTCAAACCCTCAATGTGAGGAAGTTATGTATTCGTGAAAAAAATGTTGAAAATTTGTATTGCATTTCTGGACGAATCTCGACGATTTATGAAGATACACAAAATTTCAGACAGAAAAAATTTTCTGTCTGTGTGTCTGTCTGTCTGGTTCACGATAGCAGTTACAATTTTTGAGACAAAGCTTTCAAATTTGGTACACACATTCTAGAGGTCAAAGAAGAGATTGAGTTCGTTTATGAGCAATATCGGTCCCAATTTTTGAAACATCCAAAAATGTGACTTTCTTGAACGTCAAAAAATGTGACTTTTTTCAAACGTCAAAGTGACTTTTTTGAAACGTTAAAATGTGACTTTTTTGAAACGTCAAAAAAATGTTACTTTCTTTAAACGTCAAAGTGACTTTTTTTGAAAGGTTAAAATGTGACATTTTTGAAACGTCAAAAATTACTTTTATTATAAACTCGACCACACGTCAAGTTTTACTACGGTGAGGAAGTTCTGATCCCCAACTAATTGACAGCGGTTTTTATATTGTTAATACCTCCCTATTAACTGAAAAAATATCCAACAAGTCTTAATAAGCACCATTTTTGTGTGAACACAATAGACCCTATCATATTACCACGTAATAAATTTTATGATGGGTAGGCAATTTTAGATGAGCAAGTTAAAGTAAGGTGGGACATTTTCAGTATCAGTCTTGTTTTGACCTTCCAAGTGCCCAATTGTGTCTGTTAGAAAGTGTTTTGTTTGTCTACATAACTCTGTTACAACAAAAATGTCCAGTCAAACACGCCGAAATTATAAAACATCACTTGACAAGATTTGTTATAGTTCTGGAGAATTTCTTGTGAAGTCACAAGCGAGGCCATTATCTGAAAATGTGAAAAAAGCAAATTTTCTATATTTTGAACTTTTAGTCGGAGATCAAAACAAGCAATGGGCTCCCCACGTTTGTTGTGTAGCGTGTCACTAGTGCAGTGGATGAAAGGGAAAAGAAAATGCATGCCTTTTTGGGCTATAATAGTATGGTGAAAACCCACCAATCATTTCGATGATTTCTACTTTTGTGTAACAAGAACTGAGGAATATTCCAAAGAAGAAAAACAAAAAAATCAAATATCCAAATTTGCCATCAGCCCTAAGGCTTGTTCCTCACAATGCAGCAGACTTATCAGTGCTAACTGCGCCTTTAGATTGGCAAAATATTATTTTGGGAGATAATGGAAATAGTAGCGACTCCTTGTATATTCCAGAAAGTCTTAGTGACCTTCCCTTAATTGAGCAAAATGAATTGAATGATTTGGTACGTGACTTGAGGTTGTCAAAATAACAAGTATAACATCTTGGTTCCCGACTCAAAGAGTGGAACTTACTGGCTAAAAAAACAAAGATTTCGACTTTTAGAAAAAGAAATATAATATTTTCCGCATTTTATGGAAAATTCACTATGCGCGTATTTCGATATTGATGGTTTAATGCAGAAACTTAATATCGATTATTCCCCTTCTGAGTGGTGCTTATTCATAGCTTCATCCAAATACAGTGTAGAAGTTGTATTACCATATAATGTAAATTTAAAACCATCTATACCAATTACACATTTAGTAACAATGAAAGAGGATTATGACAGTATGAGCACCATTTTAAATAAAATTAATTACAACAAATATAAATGGCAAATATGTGGAGATTTAAAAGTAATAGCCATTTCAGTAGGGCTTCAAGGAGGCTTTACAAAATATTGATGTTTTTTTGGTTTGTGGGACAGTCGTGCAGTAAAAGAACATTATGTGAAAAGAATTTGGCATGAAAGGAAAGAATTTGAACCAGGAACTAGTAATGTTAAATATGTGCCCCTTGTAGACCCTAAATATGTTCTTTTGGCACCTCTTCATATTTAACTTGGGCTAATGAAAAATTTATGAAGGCTATACATAAAGAGGGTGAAGGATTTAAATACTTAAGAGCACTTTTTCCCCAATTAAGTGGCTCCAAACTTAGAGAAGGCGTTATTCCTCATATTAGAAAATTGGTTGATGCAGATGAAGATTGTAAAGAAACACTCAACAGACTCATTTGTAAGCGTAGTCAGGGGAGGTTGAGAACTACAAGCAACTAATAAGCGAACTTTTAGATTCGTACCAAACACTCGGTTGCCGTATGTCTTTAAAAATTCACTTTCTGCATTCTCATTTAAAAAAATTTTCCTGAAAATTTGAAAGCGGTAAGCGACGAGCAAGGAGAAAGATTTCATCAAGATATCAGGACAATAGAAATTCGTTATCAAGGACGATAGGATGGGTGATTACTGTTGGTTCTTAAAGCCAGACGATTTGACCCCTCGTAAAAGAAAAAAATGAACTAAGCATGTGTTTTTCAAAAATTATTCTCTATCTTTGTAAATATATCTATGTAAGCATAATGCATGTCATATACATCATTGATATATAGAAATAAACAGATTAGTAAAATTGACAATAATGTTATTCCTGCCCATAATATTTCAATAATGTAACAATAAAACGTTACATGTTACGACTTTTTGCTTGTCATTTCTATAATTAGAAGGCTTTATTCTAGTGGGATATGCTATTCAGGTAGATGTTACAAAAAATAATTTTTTTTGACCGACAGTGTAATCTATCTATATTTTGGTAATATTTTTTCGCCCCATAATGTTTCCAAACTTGATTGCACTAAATCAACTACATTTGGTTTTCACAATTTCTGAAGAAAAATTCTACGTGGTTAACCTGCAATTTCGGAAAGTCTGTCCAAGAAAGCACTGTATGTCTCGTAGGAGCGTATCGCGACATTTTTAACGATTAACGATACATATGCGTTTCTATCAAATCCGTAAAGAATATGGCGACACTGTGGCGTTCAGTTTAAATAAGGAACATTATAGCAGGTAAAATGTTTCGACTTTCTTTTATTAAAGTGATTTTGTTACATCATATGTTTGTTTACATTTTAGTAGGCGTCTTGTAAATGTGTAAAGACACATTTATTTTGGGGAGCAAAAAATTATTTACGGATTACGCAATTAAATAAATTTCACACTGACATGACAATAATAACTACAAATAAATACTAGCAAGTAACAAAATAACAATTTTTAAAATAAATTTATTCTATTTTATACACTGAAGAAGTCCGTCTCTGGAATGACGACCTGAGATCCGAGGTCTGGTTATGACAAACAAAACTGTGAATTAATATTTATTTATGTAAAATAGCAATTGGTCTATAAAGGGAGATTTAATATTTTGAAACTTTTTTATACAGAACAAATTCTAGAATTTTTCTAAATTTTGGGAATAGTATAGGTTTGAACGATGAAAGTAAATATTATACACACTGGTTCGCAGAAAGCAATATCACAATCCCCATTTAAAAAAGCTGATATAAGGACTGGTGACATAGTCATATTAGGCTTTTTTTTATAAACTTCCGTGGTGAAATTTTTAATGTGTAAGTAATTATCATTATTGCAAGACACAATGCTAGGGTCAAAATTAGAAGAATTAATGTAGCCACTGGAAGGGTATTCAGCAAAATGGTTTACAATCGACTCAGAATCTTGTAGAGATTAGTTATTGTATATCCCTTACGATGGTATAGTCGTATTATCCTTTTTGATGTTAATGATAAAATTGACCAACATTCTTTGGATCATTCTTGATATCAAATTCGATATTATTGACATACATGTATATATTATGAACATACGTTACATTCACTCTAGTGCTTACTGTTGGCCTTAACCTATCAAAATAATTAAAATTGTCATCAATTTGGGATGAACGGAACGATATGTTTTCCAGTCCCGAATCTTTTGTTTAACAAGTATTCTTCATCAAGCCATGATATGTAATGTTTATTTGTTACGATTTTTTTAGGGCATGTTGATTTATGAATATGGAATTTAACATGTCATAAAATTCACAGACCATATCATTGACACTAACGTGTTGTGTTAAAGATGACTAGTCAGCGCTGGAAAGTTTTCTTTTTGGAAATGAAAACCTTTGTTGCTTTCCCGTAGAAGTTCTCTGCATTTTTTACTAAAAGTAGTTTCAACGACTAGAGCTGTATGGTATTGGTCTTCAGCTAATAAAACATCAGCGATTTAAAAACTATAATAGGCAGTTCAGGAGTTTATTATTATGACTTAAAATATTATTATACTATATAAAATTAAAAAAGGTAAAAAATTGTTTAATAAATTATAATTGCGAGTAGGAATAGCTTGTGAGAAATTCTGGGATATAAAATCCCTAATGATTAAAATATTTGACCCGTAAATAATATATAAAGGCCTCGAAAGCATCAAATAATTTTTCGTAAATATCACTAATAATCTGTGGTGGTATGTATATAACAAAAATATAAAAGTTATCTACTAGTTTGATGCCATTGAACATTTTTAGAAATTTTATAATAGGGAAATAGTAATGCTCCATAAGATACTTTACCATCTCGAATTTTTTGTTAATATTCTTATTCTTGTGAAACATTTTCAAGAAATTGTTTAAGAATTATTAACTTTAACACACTGTAACTCATAAATCGTACCCCATCGAGGCAAAACTCATATAGCAAAGTGAAATTTGTTTAGATGTTCTGTCACTAGACAAAGTTCCCTTAAAAAATCTAACCCACCTTGTATAACAATGGTAGTCACTGCAGTGTAAAGGAGTCCTATTTATTATTTATAATGAGATGGTTGAAATGAAACACGTTTTCTGTTGTGAGTATATTATATCCCCGGATGTTACAACGTTGCGATAATTATGTTATAAAATAAGTCAGTTGATTTTATGGAATGAGTTACTTTCATTAAACAAGTAACAAATAATTACATACAATAAGAAAGAGAGTGTTTAAAGTTTTGTGGTTAATAATAATATATGAGCCCAAGAGTTTCTCTCTTTGGAGGCTTTTGTCAGATTTGTCACTAAAAATAAGTCCGAAAGTAGTGTTTTCTTGTTCCTAAAGCAATATAGATTTTGTGCCAAAACATTAACTTTTTATTAATTTGCCTGTCACTGATTTAAATATGACGAGGCGAGTATTTCGTTAACACCCTACTGTGTTTCATCGCGGGGTAACCCTTTTAAAATTTTCATAAAGGACTCTATAGAAAAAAATATTATCATCTCGTTAATTGTTCAGCTTTATTCCTACATCTATGCTTTTATTTTTTGTTTTACTAACATTTATTCGCCCTAGGCACTTTTTAGGGAGTGTACTATTTGCTGTGTCGTATTGCGGTTTATATTAAAATTAATAGGAAGGGCCACCATGTGCAATTTATATGAAAATTAATAACGGATGGATAGATACGTGCTTTCTATTTTAAATAAATGTCGCTGTCGAAACAACGTGTAAAAATTACCATATTTGATTTCAACAACAACATTTCCAATTCAAATATAAAAACAGGCGGACGCTGTTTCGTGAATTTAGTTTAAGATTTTTTATATTACAATAAAAATTTTAGGTACATTGATTTAGTATGACGCACATTTAAATTGACTTTTATATCTTATATTCAGATTCTCGGAAAAATAATTAATCACTTGCGTCCCGGAATACTGTTGGTGAAAAATTGTTAAGCGTTAAACGACTGATTTCATTTCAAGTTCTCAGTTACTAATATGTGTTACTTAAATGATTACCTCGACAGTTTTTTTTTTATTTTTGCGGATATTTAAAATGGATTAATTTTAAGTATTTTTTTTGCACGAACGGGAATAAAACAATATTTCACGTCCTCAAAATAAATAAATAATAATGTTAAACAGACAATTAAATAAAAGGATACCCAGATAAATTCGAAATAAAATACAAAAGTTTTGTTGCCAATTATTATTCTTTAGTTTTTACAATTAATTTTTTTGCAATAAAACTTGTTCCCCTTTGTGCAAAAAATTTTGTATGCACCTCGAGAGTAAAGTGTGTTTTAGTCCCTTGCATGAATGTTTACCTCGCTGCTCTCGGAAACCACTATTCATGCTGGGACTAAAATACTCACTTTACTCCCTTGGTGCATAAATAACTAATATTAATTCTCCTAATTTTTAATCACATTACCATTTAGTAGAATAACGTAAAAATTGAAGAAATATTATTTAGGTATTGAGCAAAAAATGTGTGTTTTTTAAGCGCACTGCAATTGCCTTCATATTAGAAAGCTATGTCGGTTACATAGAGTAACACACTTCTTTTATTGTTCTCCAAGTCGGCATTCCATATTTTTCTTAGAACAAAAAATAACAAGCACCATTTGGCCGTTCTGACGATCGGTATAGCGAAACCGAACGTCGCAGTGAAAGGGCCTCTTAAAAAGGTTTTCTTAAAAGGTTTTCTTAACCGCCTCTCAAGTCACCGAAGTAACTCCCAGCACATCCTAGGATTTTGTATTGAGTAAAGAGAGACGAGGCCCTACAGGTTATTGTGGAATTCGAACCACATCTAGGGCATCGACAGTTCTCTTCCATCTTAATCCGAAACAAATTACAAATAAAATTTCTAACTTGCTCCGGGATGGATTCGAACCATCGATATTCGGTACCGAGTAAATAGCTATAAGCACTTTACCCACTCGGCTACCATGCCCTCAAAATTATGCTTCTGCAAAAACATTTATTTTCCAACATATTGTATACCTATATACGGTACGATGTATATACAGACCTGGAATATACTATTTATTCACAGTCTTTAATTATTATAAAACGTAATTAATCACCGTCTGTTAACAGATCTGTTAAACCGTTGAGGCGGCTGACTGCTCGAACCACTCAAACAGGTCGAAAAGATCTGTTAACAGCCCTGTCCGACGTGTTCGAGCGTTATTCATACAAATAAAGAAGAAAATATGTTTTTTAAAGGCTGCGGCAATTTTTAATTTATTATTTATTACCCAGACATGTAATTAATTACTTTTTTATAATATAGCAAATCCTTACTGGTTGGGCTGGTATAAACATTTAATAGCCGCACCCCCATATCCACCAATATCTATCCATATACTAGCAGCTATTTTATCCTTATAATAACATATGCACACACTGGCCAGATACACATTCTTAGCTCTACCCCTTTAGCTACTGTCTATATCTACGTCTACGGTATAAGTCAATGCCTCTTAGCTCCTCTCCCCCCTCCACCTAGTTCCTAGATTCTAGGACCTCCCACGTACACGCCCCCGAGGCCAATAATGATAATTGGGACGAGATGTTGGTAGTCGGCGGCCTAAAATCGGTATTGCTGTACTACTTTGATCCATTAGTCATTAGTTGATTTGACACTAAATTATCTCTTCTTTATTGGAGAATCGTGCACTGCTTCTGAGAGTGCTATCGTTGATACTGGAGCATGAGGAGTGCTCCTAATCTCCAGTCAAACCCATCCGTAGGAAATTATATATTGGGGATACAGCCAATGAACATTTTTAGATGTGTTACTCTAATAGCCTCCTCGAGTGTACAAGCATGTCCTATAATTCTATCTTTTTAGCCTACAGATTGTAATCTTAGAGTTCTCTTCAACGTTGCATCCTGCTCTCAAGAACGTGTTTAGCTTCATGCCAGTCTTTGAGCTAGCTAGGATTTCACTGCCATTTGTCTGAACGTGGATCACCAGATTCTTACAACCAAAAAGCATGAATTTAGTTTCTGTTCTTGTTTTTTTTCTTACTGCTGGGATTACGTATAAGTAGTAGTAGACTATGTAGTAAGTAGCTTATTAATAATATTATTGATTATGATTAAAGTCCTAGCACATGAAATATGTGCATTATAAGAGTACTGAGAATTTTATTATTTATTACCGATTACCTCTTACAAGTACAAAATAAATTTCTGTACATACAAACTGAGATAAAGCCAAAAGTTATCTCTTAGTAATTAAAATGTAAAAGCAACATACTATATGGCAGAGCGTAAATGATATAGATGTGGCAGTAAAAGACCATTTTTAACTTTTCAAAGTAATTTAAAACAAACTTTTCACTTAGAACTTCTGTTGGAGTTACACACACAGCATTACTATGAGCCATTACATAATACCCGCATTATTGTTTTAATTATGTTTCAAATTTTTGCAACAATTTGTTCAAATTATTTAATATTGTAGCAATTAGTAAACTGCGAATTACATAACGATTTTATATAAAATTTCACTTTTCCGTATTAATGAGACCCAAAGTCTCAAGCAATTTAAAGAACTTGTTCAGAGATAAATATGAAATTGGTCATAATTTTAGGACAAATAATCCAATACATGCTGCAAAATTAAAATTTGGTAAAATGTTTTTGTTGAAAAGGTAGTTAATTTTTGTTAGTTTGAGGAATTAAGTCAATATTTTAAAAAACTGCATATCATATGTAAAAGCGTGGAACTTGGCAATTATAGCTAATTAGTAATTTTAAGCGTTGTAGATATCGGCGGATTGCACTTTAAACCACCATATAGGAAAATTACTGCTAAAAAAGTGCATTTCACAGAGTTCTACAACTACAAATAATTAGAAATAAATAACACACTTGCTAAGTTTCATGCTTTAACCTATAAAATGCCCAATTTTGAACTTAATCTTTTGGATTATATTGCGTGTTTCGAAAAAATTGGGACATCACTTAGATGTAGGTTTTTGACGTCAAACCATGTTGATTCAATATAACAAGTAGTGGTTTAATTTTTTTCGTTTCCAATGATACATGGTAACACCATTTTAAGTTTCTTTAATCATCTTTTGTCTCTATTTCAGAGACTATGATATGTATCGATTTTAAATTTGGTAAGGGTATGTTTTAGAAGTCCATGATTACAATGTTAATATTGCCCACATCACAATATTTCGAGGAAACAAGTTACAGTACTTTCCTCTGACACTTAAAACGATAATTGTTTTGAAGTTAGATTTTGGGCAGTGTATTTCATTACAAATAGTTGGCTGGCTTCAGCGGCGTCATCCTCGTTTCCTGTAGTGCTAACACGTCTATGTCGTACCGGACTAGGAGTTCCTCCACTTCAAGTTTTCTTCCTTGTAGCCCGTTAACGTTCCATGAGGCGATCTGCAGGAAATTCGGCTTCACCTGAAAAGACATTACAGATTATTAAAGCCTGGAATCTGTGCAAAAAATGCGCTCATTGCTGAGCACATTTGCTGCATCAGTTTGAGCACCGCGGTGAGGTTTTGGGCCTCCACGGGTGCTTGTTGTTGCCTGGCAGGACCGGCGCTCGGCCCTGCGTTACCTTGAGCTACCCTTGCGTAGCTCAGCCCGCTGATGGCGGGTCTTTTGGCCTCCATCGGTGGCTGTTGGGTCTTTGGAGCCTGCTTCTGGGGACCCGTGGGCTTCTTGGGATATTTGGGGCATCCTTTATAGCTGGCTGGGTGCCCTCCCTGGCAGTTTGCGCACCTCGCTGGGACGTCCTGCTTCTTTTTGCAGTCCGCTGTTCGATGGGCCTCGCCGCACTTTACGCACCTGGCCTGTGCGGTGCACCTACCCTGTGCGTGGCCGATGCGCTGGCATCGGTGGCACTGGGTGACGCTCTGTTGCGCCCTTTGTCTCTCTGCGCGGACTACTAGGTAGCAGCACCTCGTTACCTCCAGGATCTTCTCCTGGTCCAGTGGCACTTGGACCAGTACCAGTGGGATCTCCATCTTGGTCCTCCTCGACGTCATCCGCTGGACAGAGATCGGCGAGAAGCCCTGGTCTTCCAGATCTTTCTTAATCTCTTCGCAGCTTACGCCACTAGGGATGCCGCGTATCAGTACCCTTAGGCGTGTAGGTGTGGTACTCCCTTTTCTCCTCTGTGAAGATTTTTGTCGTCTTCCTATAATCTTCACTCGTTGATGGGTCGATGGAGATGCCTTCACCAACGACGCGGGCCTTCTTGAAGTTGACGTTTGCTTACCACTGTCCACGTTTCCTTTTTCCTAAGGACGACTGGCGGTATCTTGCGCGTCTTGGCTGGTTCCATTGGGGCCGGTCCTAGATTCCGGTCTTCCTACCGGCTCGTACTCTCTTCTGGGGCCTCGGTGCCTGCAGGAGTCCGGGCCTCCTGGGTCATGGCCTGTTTGGGCTCCTCTTCTTCACTGTCGGAGTTTGCCTTCCTCCTTTGCTTATTAGCGGGCTTCGTGGGTCCGACTTGGGCTCCCTGGATGGCTTTCAGGAGCTCCTCGTGCTGCCTGTCCATCTTTGATTGCATTTGATCCATCCTTAGGCTCATTTCTTCTATTTGGGCCCTCGGTACCTTGTTTTCAGCCCTTAGGCGCAGCTTCTCTTGGTCCACAATCTCCAAATCCATGTTGCATGGGGTGGAAGCCCTGGAGCTACCACTCTGCGAGTCCTCGTCCACTTCTCTGTGGTTTCCCATACCCTCCACCTGGGTATGCGTAGCCTTACCTGAAAAAGAAAGCTGAAAAATAGAAGTTATGGTTAGTACATACAGAATATAACAAAAATATGTGTCTTGTAACGGTCCATTTCTAGATTTAATTAACTTTCGTTTTATTTAATGCTAATTGCATAATTTGGTTGGAGGTCAACCTTACAAATTCTAGAACCGACTTTTATTAAATTTGTAGATTTGTAAATTTGTAAATCTTTGATAATATGTGCGACACTGAACCTCTTTTATTAATTTGTGAATTTGTAAATCTTTGATAATATGTGCGACACTGAACCTCTTTTATTAATTTGTGAATTTGTAAATCTTTGATAATGTGTGCGACACTGGACCTCTAGTGCACCCGCGCGAACTCCGCTGTGTGAGGGACAAGGGGGAACGATAGTAAGAGAACAGTGAGGTTTCGGAGGCAGACGCTGGGAGGCCACGGTCCCGAGCAGATGTGTGTTTATGGTCTCTTACGTTGTACTACGTTATCTTATGTTTTATGGAGCAGTCTGGAGTTAGACTTTGAGCAAGTGAGTGTACGTTGCTGAGCTGGTTTCACGATTTGTTCTGGTGAAGCTATGTATTATGGTAAAGTAAGTTACTACGTAGAAAGCTGTGTGAGAAGGTAGGATCCCTTCTTATTATTATTATTAAAATAGGTACCTATTTAAAAATTAAAGCTGGCATCAGAGGGCTGATTTGCCTGTCCAATGAACTAGAGGTGGAGAAAGCCCCCTAGACTTTTTTAATTTGCTATTGAGCTGTGCGAGACACTTTAGTGAAAACACAACCGTTCTTTCCTCTTTTCAACGGCACTAGTGTGTGTAACTTTTGTAGACTTTTATAGAAACGAAAAAGAAAAGCAGGTGGCGCCCTAAAACAAACTTGTTAAGTGATATGATTAGAGGATTTTCTGAAGTTTGAATTTATATATTTATACCTAGTTTATTATTTGCTAACCACGCCCTGACTGTTATGTGGTATATTCTGAATATATGTATGTGTTTTTTTTATGTTGTTTCATTTGAATCATTAAAGTTAGTTAAAATAGCGAAGAAAGAAAGAAGATTCGTTATAAATTGGCGACAACCAACGTGGGGCTCGATTAATTAATGAAAATTAATTATAGCAGGTAATAAACTAGAAAATGTTTTTGATTCTTTAGGTATAATTTTGTATTTGATGTGTTCTGTTGCGATTTGCTATTATTTTACATATGTGAAGATACCTTTGTATTTTACGTTTTTGCGTATTATTTTATTTGCATTTAAAGATATAATGTTTCTTTGTATGTACTTGTTTGATATTTTATGCATATGTTACATTTCAGTCGGGTTTAGAATTTAAAACCTCGGCGGCAGTTTTTTATTGCGACTTTGGGTCCTGCGACAGGAAGTAGCAGGTAGTATCGAATGTTTACTGATTAACCATAAGTTTTTTATTTTATTTCGCAACAAGTAAGTAAATTGTATCTAGAAACGGATCAGTTTAACAGTTTTGTGTTGCAAGATTTAATTTAATTTTATTTTCTATTTTCTTGACCTTGTCTGAAATAATTAAATTTAATTCTTAGACAGGAAATAAAATTTTACAGGCAAAACGGAGGTACCTGGAAATTGTATTTTTATTTATTGCGCGTATTTTTTTGTTTGACATTTCAAAATTGACATACGAGGAGTATCTAAAAACATATGTATATGTGTAAACATTTTGTTTTTTATAATTTCATTATTCGGGTTATAATTTACATAATTATTATAGGGATTTCTGGTATCTAGGTACATTGCAGCAGATTATTTGCGCATAATTAATTTTCACGGTATTTGTTAACTTATTCTTAATAAGAAAATTGAGTTGTGGTTTTTTTATTTTTAGACTTTTTGCCACGTTTGGCATCCTTTGGACGAATTATTATTTTGTCCTTCAGTAACGAATTTTGTTACTTCATTTTCGCGAGTTTTGTGTTTTTTATTTGGCATGGAATTTCATGAATCTGAAAACACAGAGCTTGGTTTGATTTTCGTTTGTGTGGTAGCGCGACAAGAGACCAATTTGCTTTCACGAGCACAGTGGCGTGCTGCCTTGGCAGGCAAAGAAGGGTCTGTCCTAAAGTGCATGTGTGTTAAGTATATTTGTGTGAGCTGCCGTGTATAATCTACATTTAGTTTATATCTTTTCGTATGAGTGTCTTATGTATGATACCTAGTATTTTTCTGCATACATTTGAGTTATCTTACATTTAGGTTCTCTTATATTTACGTTATCTTATATGTACGTTATCTTTCCGTTTTACGTTTATGTATGTTTATGTGAGTTTCCTTGCTCCATTTACAGTTAAGTACGTTACCTTTCTGTGTATTTGCCTTTATATGTGTTATGTTGTGTTGTTTAGGTTTGAGTACGATATGTTGCCTTCGCGTACGTGTATCGTTATGTACTCTTTTTTCGAGTTAGTTATATTCACGTATATTACCTCGTTTTGTTGCGTGTTTATACACGCCACCTTGTGTCATTTGTGTTAGATACTTTAAATTTGCGAGTATCTTTATATACTTTGTCCTACAGGACATACCATTAGTGTTACCGAATTGCGCTACTCCTTTAGAGAATTTTCTGAGTAGACGCTCGTGTTCAAGTACACCTCTACGTGTATGAGTTTGTATACGTTTGTATGCGTTTGTGTGTGCGTATACGTTTGTATGAGTTTGTATGAGTTAGCATACGTTTGTATGAGTTTGTTTACGTTTGTATGTGCGTATGCGTTTGTGTATGTTTCTATGAGAGTGTATACGTTTCTATGAGTTTGTATACGTTTGTATGAGTTTGTATACGTTTCTATGAGATTATATGTGCCTGAATGTGTTGAGTTCATAGTTAAGTACGTTATCTTACCTTTATGTATACATTACATTTTGTTACCTTACGTTATCTTACCTTTCGTTATGTTACCTTTCGTTACGTTCCCTTGCGTTATCTTATCTTAGTTGTTGGAGGACACGTGGCGTGTCAGTCGACTTTTATTCATCGAAGATGAACTTCGAAATTCTCGTGGTCAGAAATAATTTGTTCTGGGCCAAAGACATGTCCCTTCTTCTAGAGATGTATGAGGACATAAAGAAGCGCCTTCATGCGGCATTTGAAACAAATGCCCAACAATATAATCTGCGTAAGCGCCCTTTGAGATTCTCACAGGGTGACATTGTTTGGAAGAAGAATCACTTCCTATTGGATGTTTCCAAGCATTTTTTTTATTTTTTTAAACATTAGCGCCGAAATATTTCGCCAGCAGGGTGACTAAAGTAGTTTCGCTGCTGGTCTACGAGTTGTCGGATCTAGACAACAACCCTTACGGATGTTGGTACATTTAGAATCTTAAAGCCAACCCTTGTCACTTTGACGACGAACCCCCAAAGCCCCTATGTACGTTCTTTGATAAATTCGAGTACATGGGCTTAACTTATCTTTAATTCATTTGCGTTTATTAATACGTTTCGACGTGTTTACTTACGTTAGTTTGTAAGTTACATTATGATATCTTTTGCGTATCTATTTTTACATTGTGTTTTTTTCGTTTTGATTTACGTTACCTTACCTTATGTATGTTTATGTTGTCTTACCTTGCGTTATCTTATCTTACGTTATCTTACCTTTCGTTACGTTACCTTTCGTTACCGTACGTTGCGTTACCTTACCTTTTATATGTTTGTTATCTTCCCTTTCGTTATCTTACGTTACGTTACCTTACCTTGTGTTACCTTACCTTGCGTTACCGTGCGTTGCGCTCCCTTACATGTGTCGACAATCGCGTTTTTTTGGTTTCGTTTCGTTATTATGCAGTTTATGTTTGTGTCCTTTGCGATATAAATGCGTATAGGTTGCGGTATCAGATACCAGACCCTAAAGTAACTTAGATTGAGTATAGTCGTGTTTAACGACCTTGTGACTGCCTCCCTTTCGCCCGCTAGAATTTTAGTCGGGATAGGAATCCCTCTTGTGAAGGAGAGGGGGAGTGTAACGGTCCATTTCTAGATTTAATTAACTTTCGTTTTATTTAATGCTAATTGCATAATTTGGTTGGAGGTCAACCTTACAAATTCTAGAACCGACTTTTATTAAATTTGTAGATTTGTAAATTTGTAAATCTTTGATAATATGTGCGACACTGAACCTCTTTTATTAATTTGTGAATTTGTAAATCTTTGATAATATGTGCGACACTGAACCTCTTTTATTAATTTGTGAATTTGTAAATCTTTGATAATGTGTGCGACACTGGACCTCTAGTGCACCCGCGCGAACTCCGCTGTGTGAGGGACAAGGGGGAACGATAGTAAGAGAACAGTGAGGTTTCGGAGGCAGACGCTGGGAGGCCACGGTCCCGAGCAGATGTGTGTTTATGGTCTCTTACGTTGTACTACGTTATCTTATGTTTTATGGAGCAGTCTGGAGTTAGACTTTGAGCAAGTGAGTGTACGTTGCTGAGCTGGTTTCACGATTTGTTCTGGTGAAGCTATGTATTATGGTAAAGTAAGTTACTACGTAGAAAGCTGTGTGAGAAGGTAGGATCCCTTCTTATTATTATTATTAAAATAGGTACCTATTTAAAAATTAAAGCTGGCATCAGAGGGCTGATTTGCCTGTCCAATGAACTAGAGGTGGAGAAAGCCCCCCTAGACTTTTTTAATTTGCTATTGAGCTGTGCGAGACACTTTAGTGAAAACACAACCGTTCTTTCCTCTTTTCAACGGCACTAGTGTGTGTAACTTTTGTAGACTTTTATAGAAACGAAAAAGAAAAGCAGGTGGCGCCCTAAAACAAACTTGTTAAGTGATATGATTAGAGGATTTTCTGAAGTTTGAATTTATATATTTATACCTAGTTTATTATTTGCTAACCACGCCCTGACTGTTATGTGGTATATTCTGAATATATGTATGTGTTTTTTTAATGTTGTTTCATTTGAATCATTAAAGTTAGTTAAAATAGCGAAGAAAGAAAGAAGATTCGTTATAGTCTCCAGGAGGGAGACTTTATTTATCTTTTTATATTAGCGTCTTGAAAAAGACGACTAATATTTCTCCTCTTCTGAATTCTTTTGGCAAAAAGTATATTAGAGCCTTGAAAAAGGCAACTAATATTTCAAGCTCGACCGCGCCAACCGTTGCTTAACTTTCGTTAGCTCCGACTGCGCCGACCGTTGCTTAACTTCGGATATCACTTCGGGTAGATCACAGTAGCACTATACTTCCGTATACACGTCTGCACTCACTCACTGCTTGCACTCAAATGTTTTACGCAACCCATGAGACTCACGGATTTATTTTCAACGTTGAAGTCACGTTGAAGTGGTTGAAAACACGTCTTTCGTAATAAATGTACGGTTGAAATAACGTAAAATAAACGTAAAAATTTGCAATGTACTCTCAACATTGAATTCTGGTCATTTTTTACTAATGTAAAAACATTTATGTTGAAAATACGTATTTTTTATAATGTAAGAGAAGGGATAACGTATGACGTAATAATCACGTAATTTTATAACCGATGATTAAATTTGACATTGAATACACGTATGTATTCGAAAATGTTATGTTTACGACAAAGACTATCTGAAAAAATTGAACGTTGGAAGAACGTGTCTTTAAACACGTGTTTAACACAGAACCGAAACCATGATGTTTTCATAAAACTTTTTTGTCTAACGTTTCAATACGAGGTCAAATAACTGTGTGAATCTGGACCCAGTAAACAGTAGTTTGATGTATGACGTCATTTTTTGGTACAGATTGATAGGCGACATCACTGACCAATAAATAGACGTAAAAATGACATTATATTCACTTAAATAATTGACGTGCCTACGACGTCGAAAATTGGTGTTCAATAATAAGTACATTTTACTTTTGCATATCTACAAGATGTTAAAACAAGTATCTCATGGCGGTACTCAGGCCTCATCCATTTACGATGACTATAAGTTTTTAGGTATACTAAATGAAGGTATATAGTTAATATATAGATAATCCCTACAAGAGCTCTATGGTATGTTACTGTAAGCTTGCAATACTTACGCAACAGACATTGTATTTTTACAGAGACTATTATGTAACGTTTATAGAGGATACTTTGCCACAGTGAGGCATTGATCTTGTGTATTTAATTTGGCACTATATAAATGCCCCATCTTGACCAAATTTTTACGTTGAAAGTATGTCTTATGAATTACGTCTTAAGAAGTGTAAAATTTTATGTTAAAGGTGCGTTCCTTTTCAGACATACCTTTTACGTTTATTTTTAATCAGATGGAGCCATTTTAGATGAATTTTGAAGTTGAAAACTGTATATTTTTGGACGTGACTTCAAGTTGAAAATTAGGTTGAAAACGTCGACGTGGGAAACACGCACGGTCATGGTAAAATGTTGAACGTGTTTGTGTCTCTTGGAATGTATGTCTCCTAGGTAAAAGAAAACCTGGTACGTATTTGCAAAGAAACATCTAAACTCAGCATTATCGACTACGTTCCAAGATAGATAATACACACAAATCATAAAAAATTCTTCTTTTGTAACTACCGATAATAATCTGTCGATGGATAGCCGAATATAAACGACTTTCATAATCACGGCATTTATGAAATACGTCGATTGCAAGGAGTACACAGAATATGTCACCTGCTGTAAGGTCATCGTAGTTTTCGATCATTGCTTGACGTTTATGTACAAACGGTAGTGACTGCGCCATTGCTAAGAGCGTTTTATGTGACAACCAACTCAAACACCACTCTACGATTATAACCGCACGCTTTCGTGTTGCTAAGTTAACTACGGAATAAGTGATAAGGTATTTATAATTTTACTAAAAATAAAGAAATTTTTGCTTTTAAATGTTTCAAAAATATTCTATTGGAACTCTACACGTGTTTCGGCTTTTTAAGCTCTTGTTAAGAGTACAGATGATACTAGACTTTAAATCGCGTTCTTTACTCATACATCACACCTGGGCAGTACAATATAATTATAAATTATACTATTTTCTCCAAAATATTAATATTAAAGAAATACTCATCGTTCCATACTATAAAATTTAATACTTCATAATTATTGTATTGTACTGCACAGATGTGATATATAAGTAAAGTACACAATTTATAATCTAGTATCATCTGTACTCTTAAGAAAGGCCTAAAAAAGCCGAAACGCTTGTAGAGTTCCAATAAAATATTTTTCAAACTTTTAAAAGCAAAGGTTTCTTTATTTTTAATAATTTTAACAATGTTTCACAAGCGGTCAATCTCGGATTCAGTTCAGTGTATTATAATTTTATATATGTATGAATATCCTCCTGCATCTTTCTGCCTCGATACTGCAAAAATAAGGGAAAACTTGTATCTTAATATTGATTTTGTTTATGTAGACTGTAATTACAAAACACAAAAAAGCAATGCAATAGTCTATTGAGTAGTAATTTAGATCCTTTTTACGTCTATTAATAGATATAAAGACCACTTTTAATTTCATCAATGTAGTAGGTAATGCCTATTTAGTATCAATTTGTATATCTTGTCATCTGGTATTCCCGTAGTTATCTGCTAATAAGAGAATGTTTACAGCACCCTAGAGATTTCCCAATACGTGATATATATTACAGTTATCACTTTGGGGGTTGTTCATAACTGTATGTGCTGAGAAAATGAAAACTAAAGAAAGAAAATTTATTACAAGGTACCGATAAATAAATCAATTAAGTGTGTTTGTAAGGATTTTAAAAATACAGAAAGAATGTATAAGTATATAGACTTGAAGGATAAAAAATCAACCTTAAGGGAATAAAAACAGTCCACAAAAAACAGGACAGGAAGTCATTACAACACACAAAGCATTATTCAGCAGAATTGGCTTTTTATATACGATCTTATAGTATCAATAAGTGTAAAAAAAATGTGTTATGGTTTATAAGCACGTACTGCCGCAGTTATAGGAAGACGGATATAAAAAGCTAGAGGAAAAAATGTATAGTTAACAAATTTTCTTATATAGATTCTTAATTTAATTTAACATAAAATCAATTATTAATAGGTAATATCTACAACTAAAATAACAACAATGTTACATACGGGATGTCCTAATAGTGCATCAAAGTACAATATCAGCCTTATTAGAAGACTGGAAAATTTTTTTTTTTATGGAAGTGATATAGCGCAAAAGGCACACTTTTTAAAAATGCTTTGAAATATACAATGTCAACCTGTATGTTTCAAAATAGTTTTAAAATGTGCGCCGTTTAACACCTACTAAACTGTTCCAGCTGTTGGGGATTCTGAAATATCGTTTTGAGATATTTTAATATTTATTTTGAGGTGTTGCCATATCTATACGAACAATTAGTTTTATCACTTTTTTTCAAAGAATTACTCATTTCTTGTTTACAAGTTCGTTAAAAAACTAAAATCGAGCCCTTTTTAATGAGTGAAATATCCAATATGACGTCCCTAATTAAAACCGAATTTTAAATAATCGAAACTAAAATCTGACTAGACAGTTATATTCTACGAAAACAAGTTGCTTTGAGAATGTTTTTATAGATTTAAACAATATCGATAAACAGAAAAGCTATAGCTGATTTTAGAAAATGCAACATTCAACTTTCTCGACGATATCACAAAACTCCAACAGCTGGAACAGTTTTGAAGGCGGCTTTTATTTGATAAAAAAATTGTCTAAAACTTTCCCCATTTAACCGTTTTTCTATCTCATATAATTCCGAAATCCCAATACATGAAACCCCAAAATGGCCCACACTGTATTGCTATATTTTGAAGAACACCCCAAATATTACTTAAGTGATGCTGCTAGGTATTTCAACCTTCCTTATAATTTTATAAGGAGGACTCTGAAAAATATAATTTAAACACTGTAAACATCTGTTCAAAACTTTTTCCTAATGATACTTTCCAAAGGGTGCATGTTTGGCAGACATGTACTTTGGACAGATCAGGAAACATTTACGACCGAAAAAGTAAGTATTTATGAGCTTAGCGAAATCCCTATATGATTGAAGAAATTCAATATCAGGGTCGTAAAACGTACATGTATAAACGTCTGGTGTGGTATGATTTTGATTATGAGTATCTCACTAGCTTACGCGTAACTCGTAAATGTAAACCCTGCTTAACACAAAGCATCAGTTCATATACCATCAGTTTTTTAAAACTGGCTTTAATTGCAATTTTTTTCAACAAAATACGTGAAAATGTTGTATTCGTGGAAATTCGATTCATTAAAAAGTTGTTCATAAGTAGAATAGATATACTTCAAGATTGTATTTAAGTGTCGTTAGGAACTGCAGGCTGTGGTTGTAATGATTACAGGTTTGGATATACTTAAGGAATAAAGATGAATATTTAGATATGCGTTATTAATGGAACTTCAGTACCTACATTCTACTTAATACATTTATATAATAAATGCAAATAAACATTTTGTTAGAATTGCGTCAATGATTACACAGCCACACAAAGAATAAAAAAATTCATTACCGTGAACCAAAGTAAATAGATCTAGTGTATTTTTCGACGCTAAATTCGAATCATCCGTAGTTAAAAAGATTTATCGTGTCAGTTTTTCTTTGCCAGGAACATCCCTTAAAATGGAGTGGTTGGAATCCTCCTTCAAATTACTTGCTTTTTTTGTATAACACTTCCTATACCTAACTGTTGAAGTTTTCGATAAAATTAAGGTTTTCTCTTTAACCTTGCGATCATAGTAAAAATTAATACAATTTTATCAAGAATGGCTTTGGAAAAACAAGAATTGTGCTGTCAAACTTTGTGGTTTACACGTAATTAATTTTACTTGGTGATGATTCTTCTGTATTTCCTAGTTGAGTTAATTATTTTTGTTAAATAAATTATGAATTTTTCACACGAAGAGTTGATCGATATGCATTGGGAGAAGGGGAGAGAAATCCGCTATTGGCATCAATAATTTATATTCAGCGTTATTCAGAACGAAGACATCCTCGCCATTCTGCATTTGAAAGGTTGCGAGAAAGGTTTGAACGAACTGGACATGTAAATTATGAAAAACATGAACGTACAAAACTAGCAACAAATGAAGAAAAAATGTTTCAAGTTACATTAAGTGTCGTTGAAGATCCGCATAAAAGTACAAGAGAAATTAATAGAGAACTTGATATAAGTCAATCCCTTGTAACAAGAATATTGAGGACACAAAACTTTCATCCTTATCATATTCAACTGCTTCAGGAACTAGAGCCAAATGATTTCGAACGTAGGGTAACATTTTGTGAGTGGACACTCAATAAGATTCACCAACAGCCGCAATTTTTTGATTTCGTGTTATTCACTGATGAGGCCACATTTCATAAAAATGGTTGTGTTAATAGACATAACTTACACTACTATGATACCATGAACCCTCATTTTACGACAACTGTAGATAATCAACACCGATGGTCACTCAATGTGTGGGCAGGGATAGTAGGTGAATATGTAATTGGACCGCATTTCTTTAATGGTCACTTGACTAGGAATATGTACCTCGATTTTTTACAAAATGTACTGGGAGGATTGTTAAACGGGTGTCCTCAAAATGTCTTACAGAGGCTGTGGTTCCAGCACAACGGAGCTCCACCCCATTATAGTATTGCCGTAAAAAACTTTTTAAATGTTACATTTGGTGACAATTGGTCGAGGAGGACCAGTTCAATGGCCACCAAGGTAGCCAGATTTGACAAAATTGGACTTTTTTTGTGGGGGTACATTAAAGGATTATTGTACAAAACATCACCAACTACAATAGAAGACATGCAGCAAAGAATTCTACTAGCGTTCAACACCATCACGCCTAACATGTTGCAAAATGTAAGTGACTCATTTCTTCATATAGTCAGAATTTGTAATTTACAACTAGGAGGACACGTTGGGCATATTTTGTAACTTGTTTTATTTTTTTCTCTTCTATTTACTGTCCACGTTCAAAATTACACTTTTATTTTGTTATGTACATACCTAAGGTGAAGTGTAAATTTTGTCATTCAAGTTCAATAAATTTGCTACTTTTGCTGTTTCCTTTACGATTTTATAGAAAACAATTTTTCGCCTGACCGCAATTTTTGTTTTTCCAAAGCCATTCTTGATAAAATTGTATTAATTTTTACTATGATCGCAAGGTTAAAGAGAAAACCTTAATTTTTTTCGAAAACTTCAACAGTTAGGTATAGGAAGTGTTATACATCATCGACACCCTGTAAAATAGAATAATGTAAAAAAAGGTACTAAAACTTAGCGTGTAGTATGAACTAAGAATAGTATAATATTTGCTTACCCAGCTTGTTTTCACAGGTAAATAAAAATTATTAAACGGACCCTTATAAATCCTTAAATTTCCAGAAAATGTTAAATATCTTGGCAACGTTACATGCAAATCCAAAAAACAAAATATCACTGTATGATACTCTTTTCATTTAATAAAGTGGTGACAAAATATACAGGGTGTTTCATTTAAAAAAAAAGTATTTTTTGTGTGTAACAGAAAATTTAAGCACCCTGTAGATTTCACAATATTTTTAAATGATAGATCTTATCGGCCCAAAAAACTTTTATATTTAATAAACTGTTGTATCACTAACGGTTCAAAGGTTATCGAAGGAGAATACACTATTGACTCACCCTGTATAAATTCTTGTAATATTACACGCTCCATTTTACACACGAGAAGATTTAATGTGGAGTAAGAAGAAGAAATTAACATATGTGATCAGATTTATGTTGGACTAAACTTAACAATCTTTAAGATTTTCAATTATTAATGTAGATTTCCAAGTATATACGTGGTTTCTTAATAATACCTAAACTAATTATGTAACAGTTAATAATAAAGAATCTTAACCAACTCTCAACAAGACTGTCTTATTTCACACAGTTATACCCCTATTATTCGTGTATATTCCAGGTAATTAAAATCCTTTATCTTACTATGTATTTATAATCTCTCATTAAATATTTTTACAAAAACTCTTTTTAATGCATTTTGTTCGAAATTAAGTTTTCACTAAATAATAAGTTTCAAAATAATGAGATTTTTCCATATATTTTACAGCTGAAAGAAGAGTGTGAAACTTAATTTGCAATTTCGTCCTAGAGTTCAATCCAATTTAAAAATTTATCGTCAGAATTTATTGGAATCCCTGCTCCTACAGAAGCGTGAAATCGGATAATCAGCAATTTTCAATACATGGCAAATATTTACAGTAGTTTAAGAGAGGTAGCTGTTTCTATTGAAATGCGAACGTAAACAAATCACATAAATATTAATTAGTAGTATCGGTTAAACAATGTGGATTGGACTCTATCATTATATTACATTAATGGCAATGTGTGGTCGTCATGCTGTATTGCAATTGTTGCGGCCTGCGTAAATAATTTTAATTGAACAACAGGGATAATTAATAGATAACGACATTTCAGTTAATACATGTTTTATTCTACATACATTTAATCAATCTATATTTTAGATATTCTGCTATCTGCATGTGGAATGATCAAATAAATCAAAGATATGATTCATTATGAGGAAATATTAAACTTTAATCACACCACTTGGTAATCATTCGAGGGCGGATAAAATTTCACTATATACAGGGTGACTGTTTAATTTCTCAAAAAAAACTGAGTGTGAATTCTGAGGGCACAGTTGGTTCTTGTGTGTGTGTGTCTGTCCTGGTTCAGTGGTGGAATAGCAATGTGCTAAACTTCGCCCGACGTTAATATAAATAAGACCTTAAAAAAAATCTTGTGTGAAAATCATGGTACTTGACTCAAAATGCTGTTATCAAAAATGCTTATGTAAAAAGCTTCAGCTCTTCAATGTTGCAAAAGAAAACCTAGTTAGAAGTTAGACTAGCTAAACTTGGTAAAATCTTTAGATCTACTCCAGGCTTAATTTGATGCAATATAAAAAAAGAAATGAAAACGATACTTGTTTAAGGGTCGTGTGATACTCTTTTTCCCTTATGGAAAAAGAAGTCACTTGTGATGCCCAAGGCTGCGGTGGTATTACAGCTTATGGTTATTTCTAGAACGCCAATTCCTATTTAGAGAGCAGAACTAGCACTTTTCCCTATTAGCGGTTAATAGGGTCTTAGGTAGCTGCAGTAAAGACCTGTTATGTCCAAGGGTCTAGAAAAATCAATCAGAAATAAGAAACAGGGCACTAATAATTTTACAAAATGTTTTTATTCGGTCTGATCTGAGAAAATGTAAACAATATATATATTATCGGTTATTTACAACGAAAGAAAAAATTGCAATGTACACATTGGTCATTGACTGATTACGAAAGCGTATTTTTTCTAACGTGTAATTCACAATTGCATGTCGGAATTCACAATTATCGTAAGTTGGAATTCACAACTATACGTCAGATTTCACAATGTATATCGCAATTCACACTTGTTATGTCGGAATTCACAATAATTGTATCTCGCAATTCATATTTGTATGTAGGAATTAACAGTTTCATGCAAAATCACAGTAGTATCTGAGAATTCACAATTATTTATGTCAAAATTCACAATTGTATCTAGAAATTCACAATTATTATTTCACAATTGTACGTCGGAATTAAAAATTATTATTCGGAATTTACAAAGGTAATTTGTAAATCAGTCAGGACTGTACTTCTTAATATAAACGTGTTTTAGGTATTAGTTAAAAGTGATTAAGGCGCGGTTGCACAGACTTTCCTTAAATCATAAGCTTTGATAAGTGTCACCTATATCAATCCTCATTAAATTTCCTAGAAAAAGGGTGCTTAGTACATTTTCTCTAAAGTTAACCGTTTGGAGATACAGTCGTGCAAAATTCAATACTTTTGCACGACTATGGGAAAACAATATTTTTTACTTGCAATGCCTACCAGTTGCGATGTGTAACTTCTCGTTCTGTGGACCATAAGACAATAGCAAATACTTAATCACTCAATATACTCGTTTCCATACCTTTAATGGGGATTAAGTTTGGTAATAAGTATTTCAGCATAGTTAATATTTGGGAGATATTCACGAAAACTAAATTTCGGCACAATTTCGTCAATAGCGGTTAACGCCGACATATACGAGGGGGAGAACTTGGTATGGTTAGCGGGAAATGTAATTAAAGCGATTAAAATAATTTCCAGATTTCCTGAAATTATTCCCCTTACTAGAATTTTTTTTATTCCTTGACGCCTCGCCTATATACAAAATTTTATTTTAAGTCGTGACTATTTTACGAATAGACAGCTTAAATTGAATAAATTAGCATTAATTTTGTTTGAAATTATTACTTGTCAAGAACTACAGAAAATAATAAAAATGGGAAAACTTGCAATTTGGTAAATAAATGTTCAACGTTAAATACTGAAAATTACGAGCAGGATTTTTCTAAATATTTTAAAATAGTAAAAATTAGATTTTAAATAATAATACAAATAAGTTAATAAAAAAAAATAAATACGGAAAACAGCTAGCAAGATTGTTTACCAAGTGTCTAAACTAGTAAAAAATTACATTAAATACAATTAAATAAAAATTCAGTAAAGCAGAGAAAAATACAAATAATTACAGACATATAGTTATCTTACTTTTAGCGGTTGAAGTAGCGGCGGTTGTGGAGCAGAATTCTACACTCTCTTTGCGAACTTAGGGCGTGTGAATTTAAATTATTTTGAAAGAGTTTTTTTTGTTAAAAATCTGCGTGGTCGATCCAAACATCTCCGGAATGCATACAAAAAGTAGCTAATTCCTATTTGTGTTTCAGGCTAGCGGTTTTTTTCAATATAGACTGGCATTTTAAATGTACAATTTAATTTATGTACTAAATAAAATTTTACTGTAAAAATAAAATAATTGGCCTGAACAACAAAATAATAAATAATTTTCATCAATTTCCTAACTGGCAATATTGCTGTGAATTATTTTTGTAGTGTTTAACCATGCCGGCCATTTTACAGCTGCATCAGGACCACGACGTACCTAGCGTTCTGAGAACCGGCCATAAAAAATACGCACGTTTCACACAGGCGAAAAATTCGTAAATCGTGGACAAAATGCAAAATAAAGAATTAGGGATTTCCCCGAAATTATCCAGTCTAATGTGTTAGTGGAATATTTAGGTATAATTGTTCGATATCCCCATATTACTATGTGCAAGAGTTCCAAGGTTACGGTTGGTGTGAAGTTGACGCTAGTGAGAAGTTGTTATCGGTGGCAAGTGATTAAATTTTTATAATACTTTTTTGGTGACAGTTTTTAAATTACTAAGTGAATTTATCAATGTCAAAAGATATGGAGCCTATAGCTGGAGGTATGTATTGAACTTGAACATATAATATTTCATTCAAAAATATATGCTGGGACGTCCACAAAATAATATACAGGGTGTTCCACCTAAGAGGGATTCTTCTGTAACTATGTAACTGTAAAATTTATAAAAAAATGGTTTTAATAAAAGTTGTCTGGAATCATGTGGGCCATGTAAAGAAAATATTTTTAGCTTTACATGGTATTCCATTTCGCGTGGGCGCTACATAACTTTGTTATTTTAAATGGAACCTCCTGTATATTACTGCATTTTTGAATTCCTTGGTTAATATTAGGTAGAGTTTAATGTACATGGTGTTTAAATCTTACCGTTTTCGAGATATTCAGTTGTTTTGGAAAAAAATCACGATTTTAGTTCTCTAAATGAGGCTAGATAGCATCTAAACCGTAACAGTTAGAAACGTGCAGTTGTCACAGTTCGTTTTGGCATAAATTACTCTATCTTGTCCATTGTGAGCAAAACGTATACGTTATTCAGACTCGGAAATACTGAGACCTACATTTAATAATCTTACGAGTCGAAAAACTTCTTTTTTTCAAGTGGAATGTAATTGTCATGGGTGAATTCAAAATTGAATGCTCTTTCGACTGATATAAGGTGGTCCATACTTATCTCTAACACTTTTCCAGAAAAATCAGGTTCTTTTCTAAAGTATGAAAAAGTAGCTATATCAAGAAGGCCTTGCAAAACAACTTTTCCCTCACATTTTATCAGGCTTTGGACTGACAGTGTCAATATTTACTGACATGTTTAAAAAGTGGTTTGACAAATAAAAGTAAACCACTAACAACAACTAAAACAAAACTCGAAACGAAACAAACAGAAACTCGGAACACAACAAGGAGAAGAATACTTAGATCGCTAATTTACATCAACTGCTCGAAGTGTCCTCCATTTTGATTAATACACAAACGAATTCGGTTTTTAAAAGACTGTTCAACATTGGTCAGCATGTGTGGCGTAATTTCTTGAAATGCTACTGTAATGCGCTGCCGCATATCTTCCGCGGTAGTTGGTGGTGTAACGTAAATTTTACTTTTTATAAATCCCCATAAAAAGATGTCGCAACTTGTCATATCTGGACACCTTAAAGGGCAACTCACTGGTCCCCCGCGCCCAATCCATCTGTTGGGAAAAGTTTCGTGTAAAAACTGACGAACCGCAGCGGCATTGTGAGGTGGAGCACCATCATGTTGCATCCATATTCTTCGAAGTGTAGCTAAAGGAATGTCGCCTAACAAATCTTCTAGAGTGTTTGTTAAAAAGTTTTAATAAAATGCTCCAGTTAGATGCTGGTAAAAAAAAGAATGGTCCAATGATATGGGTTCCCAAAATTGCTCCCCACACGTTCAAAGACCATCTGTGTTGGCTATGAGTTGTTCCGGAATTGGTGAGGATTTACTGTGTCATAATAATGGCAATTATGACGATTAACGAAACCATTTTTATGAAAAGTAGCCTCATCGGAGAACATGACCCGTTTGAAAAAATCATCATCTTGATTTAACATCTCAAGTGCCCACTGACAAAACTCCAGTCTCCGCTGAAAGTTTACTTCTAGCAACTCTTGATGTAATTGGATGCGATAAGGATGATAACTGTGCTTTTTTAAAATCCTATGTATCGACGTTGTACTAATACCCGTTGTGTGACCAATTTATCGCACACGTTTTTGCGGGTTTTCCTGAATACACCCCAGCACAAGAAATTCATTTTCCTCCGTAACTACAGTTTTATGGCGATTTCGTTTTGTATGTCGAATCTTACCAGTATTTAAAAACCTATCAAGCACTAGTTGTAAGGCTTTACGCCGTGGATGTGGTCTGTCTGGATAGTGCTGTGCATAAATTCGTGATGCCAATAACGGATTTCTTTCGCACTCACCGAGGACAAAAACCATATCAATCATTTTTTCCTGCGTCAGCGACATTTTGAAAATATTATAATAAACTTTTACTCTCTACTTAGCAAAATAACTACAACGTCAACGTTAATCAAAATTCAACTCATAAGATTATTAAATGTAGGTCTCAGTATTTCCGAGTCTGAATAACGTACACGTTTTGCTCACAGATGACAAGATAGAGTATTTTATGCCAAAACGAACTGTGAAAATTGCACGTTTCTAACTCTTACGGTTTAGATGCTATCTAGCCTCATATAGAGAGCTGAAATCGTGATTTTTTTTTAAAAACAACTGAATATCTCGAAAACGGTAAGATTTAGACACCATATACATTCAATAAACTTTACCTAGTATTAACCAAGGAATTCAAAAATGCAATAATATACAGGATGTTCCATTTAAAATAACAAAGTTATGTAGCGCCCACGCGAAATGGAACAGTTACATAGTTACAGAAGAATCCCTCTTAGGTGGAACACCCTGTATATAAATAGTGTTTTAAACCTTTAAAAAACACAATTTTCATTTACCTCTAAACGAAAAATAACCTATCGGTCGAGATCGAGTGACGATTTCTTAATAAGCCAGGGTGTACACTAAATAATGTTTCTTTGCAGAAAATTTTTTGATTAATTTTGTATGTTAAAATTCATTTACTAGTTTTATTTTTTATATCATAGGCTCTCGATCAGAATTTCTTGTTTTAAGAAAAAATGATCTGGTTCAATTTTTACAAAGTTGCCAAGCCCGTAATTTCAAGGATAAGTGTGACCATTTGTACACCCAAGTCAAAAAAATTATTGGGTGTGTGGACTAAGATTTGTCATTGGAAATCAAGCAAACTCATTTTACATCAGAATTTAAAAAAATGGGAGACTACATCAAGAAATAATCAGACTTTCAAGAATCACAACAGACCATGGCTAGAAATTAAAATTGATTTCTTATTAGCAACCCCGAAATCATAAGTACAGGTCGACCACCTGGTGATTTTTCTGAAGGTTGTGTAAGATCAAAGCGGTGGAAAACTTCAGAACTTCGATCCAGCTTCAGTCCTGAAGAACTGGCGCAGATGCAACTTCGAGTGGAAGGAAAATCAGATAGCGCGAATGTTATGAAGGATATTCCTTTTTCTTCGCCAAATCGCGCTACAAAATACAAAGACGCCTACAGAAACATCAGTCAAATTGTTATTCCTTATTCTTCTCACAAAGTATTGTCTCTATTTGTGGAAGCAAAACTCACAAAATTTCAATATACCATTTTAAGAAATTCTGCACTGCAAAATAATTGTACTTTATATCCAAACTATGAAGCAATAACCGCAGCCAAAAAGAGATGTTATCCAGAAGACCTTATTATCAAATCTATAGCTGAAGTTCAGTTAATTGAAGGAATTTTAATGCATCTTATCGTAAAATGTGGTGGCGATGGAAGCTCTGGTTTAAGCCAATATAAACAGAGGTTTAAAGATTCTACTATTTCTGACGAAAGTATGTTCCTAACATCTTTGGTGCCTCTTCACCTGGTATCTGCAGAACCAAGCTCAAAGATAAAAGTAGTGATATGGCAAAACCCAAGATTTTGTAGACCGATAAGATGCCAATTCGTTTATGAAATAACCGATATAACAGTTAAAGAAATGGAACACATTGAACACCAGATAGCCGAGGTTATTCTCAACAACTTCAAACATGGAACAACAATTAATATTAAGCACGATTTGGTATTCACAATGATCGATGGGAAGGTATGTAATACAGTTTCGGAAAATTCCTTAATAGAAAGGTGCTATCTATGTGAAATGACATCCAAAAAATCTTAATAATATTGAATTTTGAAGAAAACATTGAAGACAAAACCAAATTGAGCTTTGGTCTTTCTTCTTTACATGCGTGGATACGCTTTTTTGAGTGTTGGCTTCATATGTCGTTAATTACTGATATGTTAATGGCAACCTCGTAGAGATGAAAATGAGAAAAAGTTGCTGAAAACAAGAAAGAAATCGAGAGAAGTTCAGAAGTAGAATGGATTTATTAGGTGATAAACCAAAGCCTAGATATGGAAGCACAAACGATGGAAATACCGCTATGAGATTTTTCGAAAATACTACTTCAGAAATTACTGATATAGATGAAGAAATTATTAGTCGTTTTTGAATAGTGTTATTCAAAATTTCTAGTAGTTTTCGGCTAAGGATAAATGAATTTAGAAAGTATTGCCTTGATACGGCCAGAAGATTTATTCAGCTGTTCCCCTGGTACAATATACCTACTACAGTCCACAAAATATTAATTCATTCTTCAGAGATAGTAGAATATGCAATTCTACCTATAGGACAGTTTGGTGAAGAAGCATAAGAAGCGCGTAATAAGGGACATTAAAAGATATAGAGAAGGATTTTCCAGAAAATTTTCGAGAAATAAAAATATGGAAGACGTTTTTCATATGCTACTTGTATCTTCAGATCCGCTCGTTTCCAATATGAGAAAATTAAATTACAAGAAAATGAAAAATATCCGACAAAGGTACTTAACTTTTTTTGAAGAACCTATTGATGTATCTGATGACTATGAAGATGTGGCATATGACCTTGATTCTGACAATGAAACTTATATCTCAACTACCATAATTCCAAATTTTCACTGATATAACGACTTAAAAAATCTTTGGGGGAAAATATGTTATGAAATGCATTTCTTCTAGCTATTTTAAAGTAAAATGATAAAGCAAGTAAAAAATTTTCGAATTTTTCGCCAGCGTCTGATGTAAAGTAACGAAGTGCATCATCATGCATGTACCATATGCTTCTTCTAATCTGGCTCATACACCAAAGATACATTCAACATGAATTATGCTGTACTGGCCGCATTTGAGGCACGTATAACGAACTACTATATTTGAATGAATGCGGGCAGACCGAGGATATACATGTTTCTCACAGCAAATGTGTTGAGACACAAGCTAGCAGCATGCATTTTGTAAATAAACCAATAGAATCTTTGCCTAGGTACTTGGAGCAAATATGTCGCACAATTTCGGCGTGCGTATGAGGACAGATTTGGAGTTCCATATAAGTTTAATAAGATAAATCAACGCTAATCAAAAATAATAATAATAGTATTATTTTGAATAAAATTCATATTTAGTAGGTCGAATGTAATTTAACCAGTTAGATCGCCGGATCTAACCCTGTTAGACTATTTCCTATCGGGATACATAAAAAGCAAACACATAAATAGAACTGCAAATTTAGATGATTAATAGAGAAAATAAGTGAGCTAAACCCTAATGTCATCGCTAATATTCAAAGGAAATTTGTTAGTCGATTGCAACGTTGTGTTTGTAATTTGATTTGCTGGTGATTTTTTTATAATTTTTTTTACGATTATGTTGCATTTATAGATAAATTTTCATGAACATCTAAAATATTAAAAAAAAAAAGTTGTGTAACTACCATTTCTATGTTTAAAATGTGCTCTTTGAAATGACACTCTCATAAAAATGGAAATTACCATTTAAAAAATTATCGATTCTGTAGTGTATATCACTATAGAAAAATTTTGAAACACATTTTTTTAAACATGAAAAAACGAGGAAATATATTTAAAAATCGACCTGTCCGAGCGATTTTTGTTACGTTGTAACGGGTTTATCGAATTTATAGACTAGTTCAAAGACGCATTGTATTTACACTGTAATGAATTAATACTAAATTAATACACATATTTGAATTTGTACATGAACATGTACATATTTTTTATTTATTTGATATAAAATATACAATAATAATTGGAACAGAATAGAAATATACAATGTTTGGTTACAAAAATGAACAAAGTCAGAGCCATATAAAATGTTATTGCCAGGTCCCAAGTGCTTGTTAAAGGGGTCATTAGGGGGTCGTTAAGAGTCGTCGTCTCGATGTCAATACTTTTTAATTAAGTCATTTGGGGACAAAACGTTAAATTAACAATTCAAAATACATCCGGTTCTCAGCCGTTGGCCATTTAAATTACTAATTTAAATTTAGCATAGTTCCGAAGCTCCGGATATAGATATTTCACTTGAAATAGTAAATAAACCCTTTCGGTATTGGTTTCGGCTTGAATCAACAGACTGGAATAGCAGTGGCAGATAATAAATCGCCACTGTAAATCCTCTATCTACCTTCGAAAAGGTGGAGAATAGGACATACGTTAAATTATAAATTTGCGTTTTATGTTACAACGTAATTGGACAAGTTTTATACTGAATATGTAGTAGTAGTTAATATTAGGTGGCATCCATTTTACGTAATAAACCGAATTTTTAAGAAAAATGTCTACTTAAATATTTTAAATTTTCTGTAGTAAAGCGAAACATTTTAATAGATAGATAGATAGATAGATAGAAACATTTTATTTCCCCACAGTATGCAAATACACATATAACGTACAATAACCAAAATGAAATAAATTTTACATTATAACAAATATATACATATATATATGGCTCCGTGGTCTAGAGGTAACGTACTTGCCTCGAAACTTCGGGGTCCCGGGTTCGATTCCCGGTCGAGGAACTGGGATTTTTCTGTGAGAGAGATTAATCGTAGTATACTCGGATATTGGGTGTGTGTCCATTGTCTCTAAATGTGTAGCCCTCTACCACACAAGGTCATTCCAGACCTTCAGGGATAAAGGGGGTTGTAATTTCATGTGGTGTTATTATTATTATTATTATTATTATATGATGCACACTAACAACTATTAAAGCTTTAGAGAAAATGCTTAGCAAGCACTAAAAAATAATAAAACATTTTATTTTCATATTATAATAGAATTTTGAAACAAAAGAAAAAGATATATAAATAAAATAAACAATAAATACGTTCGGACACATGTAAATACGCATACCTACATATATGTACATACATATACACTCTCACGCACATATAGACAATCTGACTTTTAACTAAAATCTTCATTAAAAAATTCATTTAAGTCATAGAAGACTTTGGCTTTTAATATATTTTTGATTTCCTTCTTAAATGCATTAAGAGGAATCTGCTTGATCGATTCTGGCAGATGGTTAAATATTTTAATACCTGCATATTATATAGGTCCCTTTCTATTTACATCTAAATTATATAAGGGTGTCAAGAGTTTATTTTTGCATCGTGTATCATGATCATGAAATTCTGAATGTGTGGGCAGTTTATTTTGTTCTTTATGTATAATTATACTAATTTTATATATATACAAATTAGTTAACGTAAATATATGATCTCTCTTGAAATACTCTCTACACGACTCCCGTGCTTTTAGACCATAGAGTGCTCTTATGGTTGATGTTCCCCAGAATTCTATTCCATATTGCATAACAGAATAAAAATTAGAATAATATACTGTTTTACCTACACTAAAACCGATGTTTTGCTTAATTGTGTTTATAGCAAAAACGGCATGACTTAATTTTTTATTTAACTCAATAATGTGCATTTTCCAGTCTAATTGTTGATCTAAATGAATGCCAAGAAATTTTGTGCATGTCGTGGGAATGACTTCTCCATTATTTGTTGATATAACTGCATCAGGTAATTTTTTATTTGGTTGAAATATGATACTGTATGTTTTGTTAAAATTTAGCGCTAACTTATTAGCTGCAAACCAATTAAACAGATCTTCTAGTACTATATTTGTTATATTTACTAATTCACCCAGGTCACTATGTCTTAAAGTTATGTTTGTATCGTCAGCGAACTGAGAAAATTTCGCTAATGGAAAATTTGGTACTATGTCATTTACATATATTAAAAAAAGGGTTGGCCCAAGAATGGACCCCTGAGGGACACCACATTTAATATAATCAGGGTTTGATCTTATTCTGTTTATTTGTTCCCCCTCATTAGATGTTATTTCCACGGACATAGTACGGTTGCTTAAATATGATTTAAACCACTCATTAACAATACCTCTAAATCCATAATATTCCATTTTGTCGAGTAATGTTTTGTGATCGACGCAATCAAATGCCTTGGATAAATCGCAAAACACTGTAATTGGTATGTCTTTATCTTCCAATATTTTATTTATGTTACTGATTAGATTAAAAGTCGCAGCTGTTGTATTTTTTCCATTTCGAAAGCCAAATTGTGATTCTGAAAATATATGATTTTTTTCTAAATATTTAGTAATTTGGTCTTTAACAACCGCCTCTAGAATTTTTGAAATTACCGATAAAAGAGATATTGGTCTGTAATTAGCGATTTCCGTTTTTTCACCTTTTTTATACAATGGTTTAATTATCGCGTGTTTAAGGCACTCTGGAAATGTTCCTGTAACACTGGTCTGCAACGAAATCCTCCTTTAAAAAATTATGCTATAAGTATGAAGATTTTAATGCTCTGAATCTATTCCCGTTGGCCGATTTTTTCTATCACGTCTAGATTTTTTTATATGAATTTTTTTTTAAATTTCATAAATTTTGTTTTTTTTTAATTTTTTTTTTTGTCAACATCAAGAACAGTATACATACATACAAAATAAGTTTTAGCGAGTTGTAAGAGAAAGAAAGTAAAGTCATAGCGAATACTGCGCATGCGCATATCTACTACCATAAAAATCACTGTCAATACTTTCTTTCTTTCTCTTACAACTCGCTAAAACTTATTTTGTATGTATGTATACTGTTCTTGATGTTGACAAAAAAAATTTTTTAAAAAAAAAACAAAATTTATGAAATTTAAAAAAAAATTCATACAAAAAAATCTAGACGTGATAGAAAAAATCGGCCAACGGGAATAGATTCAGAGCATTAAAATCTTCATACTTATAGCATAATTTTTTAAAGGAGGATTTCGTTGCAGACCAGTGTAATCAGTGATAAATTAATTAAATAAGTAATCGGTTTTTTCAAACAATCCACTTATTCCTTTATTATCGTTATAGGTATATCATCATAGCCCGTACTATTTTTTTGTTTAAAATTATTAATAATTCCTTTTACATCTGATACTGTTATTGGGCTGAAGAAAAATGAATTTTCGTTATTAAAATCTAATGTTCTGACATATTCCATGGCTTCTTTTTTTAATCTTTATATTTTTTTGTTACGTTTTCTGCTATATTTAAATAAAATTTCTGGAATTCTGATGCAACTGTGTGTGGTTCTAAAATAATTGCATTATCATCGTTTATATTCTGAAAGTTTGGAGGTGTTTTATTTGTTTTTTTTTTTATATATGAATTAATTAATTTCCAGGTGGATCTTATTTTATTATCTGAGTTTACTATATAATTATTAGAAAAATTTTGTTTTGCTATAAATATGATGTTTTTTAGAATTTTACAATAAGTGCGTACATGATTTACGAAAAATAAATTTGTAGAGAAAATTTTTTTTAATGTGTAACAGCGAACGTTTGTTACGACATGACGTTTTTATTCCTTCTGTCATCCATTCAGGACACTTATTTTCATTGTTGATTTTTATGACCTTGACTGGAAAGGCTACATTAAAACAACTATCAAAATACTCATAAAAAATTTCATAAGCGTTATTTACATCGGTTTTAGTGTACAGGAGAGTCCAGTCAATTTCTAAGACTAACTTTTGAAACAAGGCTTTATTTTTTAAACTGAATATCCTTTTCTTCAACATCATAGAACTAGAATTATGGGAGTTGGTTTGAAGTGTAATTTTTTTGTCCATAATGATCACTGAAACCGTAATCATCATTCGAAACGTTTAAAATTTTTTCAGTATTATTGATTAGTATATTGTCGACTAGTGAATGATAATTATTCACGACTTTTGTGGGCGTGGTGATAGTGATAGATAAGTTAAACATGTTTAGCACATTTAAAAATTAATTTTTTTTGTACGTTCTCATTTTCGAGATGTATGTTAAAATCCCCGCAAACCACATATATGTGATTTGGGAACAGATTATTTATTTCAGACATTAAGTTATAAAAGAGATTATAAAATACATTGTATGACTCACCCTGACACGCTGATGACCTATAAATGCAAATTATTATAATCTTTAATTGTTTGCTTACAGCTGCAACGTACTCAAATTCTTTTTCTTTTATTTCTGTATTCAAGTTAACTATATTTTCAAAATCTAAATAGTTTTTTGTAATGATCAAAACTCCACCATGTATACTAAGTCTTCTACAGTAGCAAGAAGTTAAGTTGTAACCATCGAAAGATGCACAGTATTCCTTATTTAACAACCAATGTTCTGTGAGACAGAGAACTTGAATTTCGGGGTTATCTGCTAAAAAGAGTTGAATGTCATGTACTTTGTTAGATATGCACTGAATGTTTTGATGGTAAATGGTTAAGTTGTCACCGCCGAGGGCTGGGGTTGTTGTTCTGGTTGTTGATGATTTTGTTGTTGTGGTTGTTGGAGTTGCTGAGGGTTGAGACAGGGGGTTGCATCATTTTTTAGAGTAGCTTCACATTCTGCCAGTGTATAGCATTTGTCGTTTATCCATAGTTTGGTATTTCTTAAATAAACTATTTCCATCATTTTTGGCTCGTTCGAAATATGGTTGTAATTTGTGCCTTATATCTTGATCTCGGTGAGAATGGTAAAGAGAAATTGCGTATCCTGTGCCTTTTAACTTTTTACTTTCTTTGAGGATGATATTTTTTGTTCCACTGCCTAGAAATTTAAAGTGCCTGTTGACAACGAGTGACAATCGCCTTGTGTCATGATAACAAAGACGCCTCAGACCATTTCTTTAACGAATATTTTTAACATTTTGTGCTTTTTTGTTTTTTTGTATTTTCTTATACTATATAAGTGATTCTTGATTAACTGTAGTTAGCGTAGGTATCTCTATGTTGCATCTTGTTAGCTCTAATTTGTATTATAGTAAATTATCAATTTTGTAGTAGTATGATTACGTGTTGTAGGTCCTGGGACCACATTCGCATATTCGTGGTAATGTAAACACCCGAATCTCCAATCATACTGTTACATGGGGATTCTATGATTACATTGCGACAATCCTTATTCCTTTTGTCCTAGTAACGGGCAGGTAGGCATACTCGCTGACAATTGTTATTATATTAGGCGGAAAAACATAGTTTTCTTACCTACTGTTATTTTTTTTTTCATCATTTAATTAATAATTATTAATTTAAAGCTTTTTGTATACGAATCAATAATTAATAATTATTAATTTAAAGTTTTTTTCCTACAAACACCATTAAAAACTAAATTTTTAACACGGCATACTTGAATTAAAAATGTAATATTATATAAACTCGCGTTA
Organism: Rhamnusium bicolor; assembly: GCA_029963845.1. NCBI lineage: Eukaryota > Metazoa > Arthropoda > Insecta > Coleoptera > Cerambycidae > Rhamnusium > Rhamnusium bicolor. Next base: position 85,372 of record JANEYF010004663.1, on the reverse strand, counting down.
ATATTGATATTAATTGTACAATTGGAGCAATTAGTAATATTTATCCCTTGTGAGGAAGCTACTTCACAAAAAGAAATTGTTTAAACTCATTTGACAAAGTTCTTCACGGCGACACGCGCCTAGTATACCCATTACAGCAGCTACTTTAAACAAAGTTGCCCTTGTAGCTGCTTCTTCAATTTCTTGAGGAATCGATGCGCTTCCTTCTGGACTATAATTAATATTGGAACTCATCATATTGCAATAGTTTTTCACATTTGACAAGCATGTGTCAAACAACGGGCAAACTTCATTTTTTTATTTCATAAATCCTACAAACTACTAGAATTATGAGGTAACCATTAAAAGGATTTGAAATCTTTTTAAAGAAACTTTATTGTTCTTTTAATGGTGTTTGTAGAAAAAACATTGTATGATACACGTTTTAAAAATGACTTTATTTTGTTCGTGGAGTTGCTCCACTCGCTTACGCTTGTTTCGCAAACTGCTCCACTCACAAAATAAAAAAGTCATTTTTAACACTTGTATCATAAATAACTATTATATACCATCCAATAATTTGTTGATACATGAGAGTTTACACTTTCTTTGAAATTATACTGTTATAATTTAATGCGCCCATGAATTAAAATGTCTGCATTAGTTACAGAAAGATCCTATATAGTGTATAAAATGTTTCATCGAGTATGGATATTAATGCAAGAAACAGTATGTAATTATAACAATGTTTCCGTTTTTAAGGGAAATTCTAGGCCATAATCTATTATTTAAAAATAACATATTAGTCTATTGCAGAAAATGTATTTGATAAATTTGTCTGACAGAGAAACTATTGTAGTTTACTTATTTGATGGATTTTTAACTTGATTTTTGTGTATTAGGTTTATTAAAACTTAAAATCATCTCCATCATTTTCTTTGTGAGAAAAGTTAATATTAACGACTGTGCTACGTCGTTATACGTAAGTACCAATAATTTATAAATCATCACTGAATGCTTGTATTTCTTCACATTTTTATCTATGATGTTAAAGAGAAGATAGGTATTAGATTCCCTTGTAAGAAGTACCTAACAGTTTCTGCTGAATTTACTATGTAATTAAAATGTTATTGGTAATTAAAGTTATCAAATACATGTATTATAGTAAATTATCTTAAAGCCATATCATCTCATTTATAACCATGTGATAATTATTTTGAGGATTAAGGCATAACTTTACTGTTTATATTTTTATATCTTTTCGTTCGCTTATTCGATTTTTCTCTATTTATGTGTTTTATAGGCTATGGTAATAAGTAGTATACAATAAATACCTCACATATTTAATCTACTTCTTTTCTTTCTAATCATACCATGTGAGCTTGCGCCCACGTTTCCGAACCCCATCCTGCTCTCTTCGACACAGTAGTATCAAGGAGAGCAACACGAGTGTTTTTGCTAACCCATAACCTTATGGGCATATTTAACACCGGGTATATTTTGTAAAATTTAGTATTCACAAACCTACAATAACCGTAACATCCACAAATCAATTATCCTAAAAATAAAAAGATAAGAGGGTTGTAGCAAGACATGCACAAAACATCACACAAATCAAAAAAAAAAATCTGTTTTGTAACTGTACCGGTAATATTGACAACAGCATTTTATGCGTGAATGTTAGCTGACTATATGCCCGTTACCTATAACATTATATATAGGGTGGGGCAATAGTGCGTCGGACCTCGATATCTCGAGTTCTACGACAGCTAGAAATTTTTTAAAAAATTGCAAGTAAACTAGATAAAAAAGTTTATAACTGGAAATTATTTTCGAATATACAGGGCGAGCCAAGACGAAATTACGGGACCAAGTGCCTTTTTTTTAACACGCCTTTATTAGCTTCACTTGTATGTTTGTTTGTTTGTTTGTTTGTTTGTTTGTTTGTTTGTTTGTTTGTTTGTTTGTTTGTGTGTTTGTTTGTTTGTAACCGACTTTTTGGACTCGATTTTGACCCACTTTAAACGTACAGTTTTAGTTGAAACTTTGTACACTTACGAAGAACCGGTAACAATACAATAATTTGATAAGTTTATATCATTATCCTGATCAGGATCGCCAGTCCTTTCCTCACGTATCCTCTGCGTGAGAGCAAGAGGCTTAATACTGTAAGTATATTCCGTAATTCTCAGTTCGGTCGTTGGCAGAGCGGGCAAGTCTTCGTCGACGCGAAACGACGGACTTCTCGGGCGTGAGTTCAAATCCCATGGCTGAAATAAAAAAATATTTTTTTTTCAGAAATATCTGTTGGATCGTAATATGTTATAATATCAGCATCAATAAGCAATATAAATATAGTTTAAAAAAACTACAAACCACGCTTTCATAGCACATCAAACTAAAAAGTGAAAAATAAATACAGTTTAAAAAAACTAAAAAACACGCTTTTAAAGCACATCAAACTAAAAAGTGAAAAATAATTATTAATATAAACTGAAAACAATAATGAACGAAAAATACTAGTATTATTGTGAAAAAAGCGTGGGGCGCTTTGTGCCATATTTTTCGTATATCGAGCAACCCACGCTTTTTTCACAATAATACTAGTATTATTCGTTCATTATTGTTTTCAGTTTATATTAATAATTATTTTTCACTTTTTTAGTTTGATGTGCTTTAAAAAGCGTGTTTTTTAGTCATTTTTAAACTATATTTATTAAATGGAATACTATGTATATCAGTACATTTTTTGAAGCCTCTTTCTAGGCTCTATTCATTCCTATATTATTATTGGCTATCTCCCAACCACTTTGATGTGTAATGAATTTTTTTGTTGAAATAATGCCATCTGCAGATGGATATTTAAAAAATCACCACAGTCACAATTATGGGTTTTAAGAAAAACTTATGTGAATACCAGTTACGAGACATCTAATTAATGTTTTTGAATATTTTCGTTTCCTAAAAATGTACAGGGTGGCCAAAAATTAGTATTCAATTAAGAACTTTTTAAATTGAATTTTCTCATTTTTTTCAAATGTATATTTTTCAACGATGTGATGTAAAAATGAAAAACGCTAATTGCAACCATTTCCGTTTTATAAATAAATGTGTAAAATTCTAGAATAAACTTAAAAAAAGAGGTTCCCTCAAATAATTCATTGGAAAAATTTATAACAGGTGTTCGACGTGTTGCCCATTTTGATTGACACACGTCTTTATGCAATTTTGAAATGAGGCCATTTGGTGGGACCATTTCCATTGAAATGAGTAAATAGTATTTAACCAGTCCTTTATTGTAATGTTTTTTTGTAAATTTTTTTGCTGTTTTCGTTATTCGACAAGCAATAAAACCTCAGTTTGGTATAAATTGTCGTGTACAAAGGAGCATTTATCACACTTATCGGTCGTTAGTTACAATTTGTATTGAATTTAAAATATTTGGAATTTTACAATATGTATTTTAATAAAGCGGAACTTGTAGACATGACTTTTGTTTTGGGCGAGTCAGACAGAAATTGTTTACTTGCCAATAGAATTTATCACCAACGTTATCCTGAAAGAAGGCTTCCTGATGTTAGCAGCTTCCAAGACCTTCTCGATAGATTTCTGAAAACTGGAAATGTCGAATATAAAAAAAGTGAAAGAATAAAACGTGTTGTGAACGAAGAAAATGAGTTTTCTGTGGTGCTGGCAACGGTTGAGAATCCCCATGTTAGTCAAAGAGAAGTGACCTCATTAGTAGGAATAAGTAGACGGTCTGTGGGTCGAATCTTAAAAACAAATAAGTTGCATGCATATCATATTCAAATGCACCAGGAATTATCTGATGACGATTTTCAAAAGCGCCTACAATTTTGTAATTGGGCCAGAGGTAAAATGTAAGTTGATGTCAACTTCTTCAATAATGTTTTATTCACTGATGAGGCAACTTTTCATAAAAATGGATTTGTTAATAGGCACAATTTCCATTATTATGCTTCGGAAAATCCTCACTTTTTATGCAAGTTGATAACCAACACAGATGGTCTATAAACGTTTGGGGAGGAATTATTGGGGAACATGTAATAGGGCCACATATCTTTGATGGTACATTGACTGGAGCTATTTAACTTCATTTTTTGGAAAACCATCTGCCACAATTATTGGTAAATCTCCCTGGAAGAATTCGAAATAGGATGTGGTTTCAGCAAGATGGTGCTCCACCACATTATTTAAATGCAGTTAGAGACCACTTAAATAATACCTACCCTCATCAATGGATTGGAAGGAATGGACCCACTAAATGGCCTGCTAGATCCCCAGACCTTACAAAAATGGATTTCTTTTAATGGAGATAGGTGAAGGAAATTGTTTATAGAGACACACCAACAACAGTACAAAATATGAAGGAAAGAATAATAACTGCCTTTAGATCTATCACACCGGCAGTTTTAGGAACAGTGGGATTCCTATTTCAAAAGCGCATAGAGATGTGTGTCAATCAAAATGGCCAACATGTAGAACATTTATTATAATTTTTTTCTTCTGTGTTATTTGAAGAAACCTCTTTTTTAACACGCTTTTATTAGCTTCACCTGTATGTTTGTTTGTTTGTTTGTAACCGACTCTTTGGACTTGATTTTGACCCACTTTAAACGGACAGATTTAATTGAAACTTTGTACACTTACGAAGAACCGGTAACAATACAATAATTTGATAAGTTTATATCATTATCCTGATCAGGATCGCCAGTCCTTTCCTCACGTATCCTCTGCGTGAGAGCAAGAGGCTTAATATTGTAAGTATATTCCGTGATTCTCAGTTCGGTCCTTGGCCGAGCGGGCAAGTCTTAGTCGACGCGAAACGACGGATTCCTCGGGCGTGAGTTCAAATCCCATGGCTGAAATAAAAAAATATTTTTTTTTTCAGAAATATCTGTTGGATCGTAATATGTTATAATATCAGCATCAATAAGCAATATAAATATAATTTAAAAAAACTACGAAACACGCTTTCATAGCACATCAAACTAAAAAGTGAAAAATAAATATAGTTTAAAAAAAACTAAAAAACACGCTTTTAAAGCACATCAAACTAAAAAGTGAAAAATAATTATTAATATAAACTGAAAACAATAATGAACGAAAAATACTAGTATTATTGTGAAAAAAGCGTGGGGCGATTTGTGCCATATTTTTCGTATATCTAGCAACCCACGTTTTTTTCACAATAATACTAGTATTTTTCGTTCATTTAAGTTTCTTTTTGAATGTTGTAATTATTGCTCAATAAAAGGAAAATGGTTGCAATTAGCCATAGGGAAGTACTTACAAAAAATATTCGTTTTTCATTTTTACACCACATCGTTGAAAAATATACAGGGTGTTCCATTTGAAAAAATTGAGAAAATTCAATTTAAAAAGTTCTTAATTGAATACTAATTTTTGGCCACCCCTTATAGAATTAAAACTTTTTATCTTTTACTGCGTCGTCCTCTTTATTACAAAAAAATATATACATTACTAGCATTCTGTTTTTAGTTAAGAATATGAAACTATGTAGTGCTATGTTTACAAACACCAGAAAATATTGATAATTATTCATGTTACCAGAAATTATATATTTTAACTACCTATAAATTGTATAGTGGTCATAAAATATGTGAAAAATACAATAAAGAAATTTCTTTTAATTTTATACTAGCAAAAGTTAGAAAAGAAATAGCACTGTTTTCAGTATAAAATATTAAAACACAGTTTATATAAATAATTATAATGTGTATTATGTTTCTAAATAGTAAACATTAATAATTATTTTTCTTCAACTTAAAAGGAAGCTGTTATCAAAAATGAATAAATTTACAATTATTATAAAAATTTTGCTCCAAAATATATTTTTTTAACGAGCAGCTTAGGGTTGGTATCTCTAAAATTTCAAGTCGTATAATATGTAAATTTTATATCGAGTTTTGATGAATCGTTATTATTTTTTTGGGGAAAACCAGCTTAAATTTTAATTTGGCCATACGGGGAAATCTCTTCCCATCCCAGAGGACCGGTCCAAGCCCTATTTGCCTCATATCTATGCATATTATATTGTCCAATATTCCTTAATATTAACACCATTTACTTTCGGAGCAGTTATAAACCAGTTTTTAGTAGGGTTGTTTGGTTTACTACGCCTGTTTCTCAGTGATTACTTGGTTGGTAAAGTTTATTAGATTTGCAACAATTTCAAACGAACGATTTGCGCCTCATAAAAGAAATATATTGCCTTCCGCAGTATTGTCCGAAGCGGATTTTATTTCCAACAACTTCTGTGGAAAACTTAAACTCGTAAAAGTGCTTGCTGTATTCTTGATAATAAATGTATTCTAGAACGTATCTTATTTTCCTGGATCTCTACTATATCAGTTTTTCTGCTTAGGAAAGTTTGTACAAGGGGCTCTAAAGTTTAAAGTATGCAGGTAAACTACTGAGTACATTTTTCATGAATAAATATGAATAAACTTTACTGAAATAAATCCTCAAAATTGCACTATTACTTAGACAATCAATGAGTTTGAAAAATGTCGAACTTTAAAATATGTGCACATTAATTTGTAAAATCAACAAAAATCTACACAAAATTTAATCCGACTATTTAGATTCTGTAACAGATATTTCAACCCGAGCAGTTTATCGTACTAGGTAAAATTGTAACCAAAATGTTATGAATGAAAAATTAAGTCGGTGTTTTATACACAGAAATAAGGAAAAACTTTATACAAAGTTGTAGTCCAGAAGCCTGCCAAATGTCTGGTGGAAAATCGGCGTACAGGGAATATCTCTTCTCTAATATGTTGCAGGATATCAAAGCCAAATTCTGGTTTGGTCTCATATTCTTCAACCCGTCAGTTTGTTTCCAAAATAGCCGCTAACTTATTACTGCCACTTCTCAAGAAACCTGGCTATTCTCAGAAACTATTGATTTTAGCTATATAAATGTTATTATAATTACGCCACTGGACTGTGTAGACTGGTTAGATGAGACTAAAATTGTACGAGAACGGCCGGGAATATTCTGGAATGTTCTAGACCGTGTGAATGGATGTATAAATAAGACGCACGGTGGGCCGAGATTCAATCTTAAATTGAACGTGAACGAGTAAAGAAGAAATAAGAAAGATACTTATAAAATGTTTAATTGTGATTATAGTTAAGACAGTCATTAATCTATCGCTGTTAATTATTAATTAGTTAATAAAATAGTGATTAAGTGTTACCTGGATTTTCAGTCAACGAATCTACGAGTGTAGGTGTTTGTGGGGATAGCAGACACGTAACAATTTGGTGTCGGAAGTGGATTGAAATATTCGAAAAGGCTCTACAGTGTTCTTCTTAGAAATTAGTGATAATACGGAGAATTAAGCTACTGGACAGTGTTTGGAGAACTATTTCTGGACTAAATAGTGATATTAAAGTGGATTTCGAGAAGTTTCTAGAACATTATATTTAGAAATAGCTGCAAATATGTAAGTATTGCTAGTAATAACGTATTGTGGACTGAGAAAAAGGACTATTAGTGCAATTTCAGAAAAATTCTAGAACATTCTATTTGAAAACTACGGGAGATGCGTAAATTGTGTCAACGCGAACGTGTTATAGACTTAAAAAGAAGACTATAAGTGGCTTTTAGTGACAATTCTACAACATTCGATTTGGAAACAGAAGATACGTAAACAATGTTAACGGGAACGTGTTATAGACTCAAAACAAGACATTAGTGATATTTCGTGAAAGTTCTCGAACATTCCATTACACAATTAGTGGAGATAAGTGAAATTTGTCAACACAAAAGTGACATAAACTGTAAATAGGCCTTTCTAGTGCTGTTTCAAGGTATTTCTGGAACATTTTATTATTAAAATAGACGTGATAGATACATTTTATTAACATTATAGCATAGTCAACTTTATTTTGAACTGATTTACGTATCGTGAATTAATGCCAACAACAAGAAACATGGCGGAGAAACAAACAAAAGACTTGCTTGCAGCATTGATGCAACAAATAGAAGAACAGAAAAAGAAGACGATAGGAAGACAAAGAAGAACAAGAGAGAAGACGAAAGGAAGAAAGGGAAGAACACGAAAGAAGACGACAGGAGGAAAAAGAAGGACATGAGAGAATACGACAGGAAGAAAAATAAGAACAAATTATGGAAGATCAAGAAAGGACGCGATAATAAGAAAAGGAAGAACAAGAAAGAAGACAACAAGCCGAAAACGATGAACAAGAAAGAAAACGGCAGGAAGAATTAAGAAAATGTTTGAGGATCAAGAAAAGTTTCGACTCGAGGAAAGAGAAGACTTCAAAAGAAGCCTAGATGAAGAGCCGGCAGCAATTTTCTCCCTCACTGAAAAATTTAAAAGAGATGTTATCTAAAAAGTCACTGAAGTCACAAGGAAAGTCTATGAAGTCGAAGGACAAGTTAATGAAGTTGAAAACGACGTCAGTAAAATTAAAGGAGAGTTCAGTGAAGTTAAGGGAAAAGGCAGCCAAGTTGAAGGGGAAATAACCGAAGTTAGAGGAGAAATAGCCCGACTCAAACAACAATTAAGAAAGAAGAGTAGCCAGTTGGTATTGTCTTCTGGTACTAGGTTACAACCCTCTTCATTTGATGGTCAAGGTTCATGATCAACATATAAGAGACAGTTCGAGGCAGCTGCACGATCAAATAATTGGAACGACGAAGAAAAAGCAACAGTGTTGGTGTTAGCACTGAGGGGTCAAGCATCAGACCTGCTCCTAACAATTCCTGCAGCACAACAACAAAACTTTAGCATTTTTAAGGCAGCGTTAGAACTAAGATATGGCGACCAACATCTCGCCCAAGTATATCAGGCGTAGCTGATATAACGCAGACAACGGGGTGCAGATACTCTCCACAAGGTCGAGGCTGCTGTGGATAGACTAGCCCATTTAGCCTATCCTGATGCACCAATGGAGTTTTAGCAACAATTGTAAGTTGGATCGTTTATTGATGGAATAAGGAACCAGGAGGTTAGATGAATCCTTAAATTAGCCAGGCACAAGCGAAGTAGTAAGGCCCTAGTACATGCACTTAAGATTGAGGCTGCCTATGAGGATACCACACAATCAGACCAGAGAGTGCGGGCCCTGGCTGTGGAAGAGACCCCAACCAGATTGATAAACTCGAAACTCCAGCCGAGACAAAACCAACAGCAAGGTAGTGGAAGACAGAGCGGAGGAGGCATGTGCTGTTATAAGTGTTGCAGAGTGGGCCATACTTAGAGTAACTGTCGTCAGCGCAGCCCAGAGAGAGTAAATGTTGCAGTAATGAAGAAGCCACAGGAAAGCTGGCGAGCTGGTACTTCGTGGAATATGGCACAAAATAAAAATATTAGCTTTGTTTTTATTTCAATAATATTTAAATTTATATAATTAATTAAATAATATTTATGTTAACTTTTTTGTAATATTTTACAGAAAATATTCTTATTGTGTGCTTTAACAAATATATTTACCTACTATACAGAACAATGTTTCTTGTTTGAATTTGTAATAAACTTTATTAAATAGCATTATATAAGATACTCATGCACATTCTTACTGACAAAATAAAGATTATTGTAACTATTACTTCCTTTTTTTCTATGTATTTATGCAGTAACATTTATTTCTCGAAAAAACAATGTCGTTGATATTATTTTAAAACCAAATTAGGAGAAAAATCAGTACGCATTAATGACTTCTGAATTCCTGTTTGAAATTATATTGTGATAAACTTTATTAATCAGTATTATTTAAAATTTTCATCCATATTGTTACTAAGAAATAACTTGTAACTATTATCTGTTTATTTTTCGGGGGTAAAGTTATGTAGTAAACGGAACATCATTTTATTTATTTCTCGAAAAAGCAATGTCGTTAATATTATTTTAAGGTCAAATTAGGAGAGATATCAGTATATATAAATTTGAATTTTTGTCTAATTCAGTTTTATCACCCTCTCCAACATATACACCACTGGTATTGAGTATACTAATAAACAAATAACTAGCTTCATTTTAATATTAGGATGTCTCAAGTTACAGCAGAACCAAACAATTCCTTTGTAATAATTAGGGAGTTATTTGTCTAATTATTTCTGAAGTAATTATCTAGAACACAATCAGCCATCGATGTTACTATTTAAATTTAAAATATTTCAATTTTTATTAAATGCTATCAATGGAAATATTAGTACCAAATATACTTTTTATATATAAACAAATCGCATACGATATTTAAATCAGATTATTTTATTCGTTGATTTGAAAGGATAAAGCTAATGACAGATCTTTTATGCAAAACAAATACGTGCTGTTATCTTTAGTTTTTGCTTGTGGTGCTACAAGAAAGATGTGATACTATCGTATTCTGGATTATGTTTTGTCTTCTCTCCCTAGTGAGAAATGTTGAATCAGATACAAATGAAATTAACTGCTTAAAGGTGAAACGAAATGAATCTTTTTTATAGGTTGAAATCGAAAAAAATTACAACCACATCAGTGACGGTTGGAGCAATTTATGTTCTGCCATATTATAATATTGAAGTATGGAACCCACGTGATATTTTAAGGCATGATTGTAAATAATTAACTGAAGAAGTTTTGTAAAAAAAATATTATTAAAATTGAGAAGAAAGTTACAAATATGAAGTACCCACCCAGTTTTAGACAATTTGTAAAATATTTGTCAAATATATCTCTTATTGATCTTTTATAAGTTTAATAGTATGAATGAAAAAGTAACTGTCGCTAATATAAATAACTAATCTAATTCGATAAGTAAGGTGACTAGATATGATAAATTATTTCTTTAAATTTTAAATTAAAGGTAAATTTATGTCTGATACCCTTCTGTAAATATAAGAATAATTGGAAGTGATAGCTCGATAGATATAGAAAGTCAGATAATAACGAGTGCATTTTTGTTTGCAATCTTTTATGACCTTTCGTGTCCTGGAATTGAACATGTCGAGTAGACAAACATATTATGTTATGATTAGAAATTTATAAAAGCATTCATCATGACATTAGTTTCTACTAGTGTCACTCATAAAAACGGACATCTCCAGTGGTTACTAAATAATTCAAACAATTATATAGTGTGTTGACATGAACACTGATTAATAAAGTCAACAAAGTCAGTTCTAATAATGGCCAATCTTAATTTTAGCATTAATTAGATCATACATTATATCATGAAGGTTCCACGATAATATATGTTTACAGAAATGAAGAACAGGTAATCGAGTTCAGAAAATTCTGTTAGTGAAAAAGCATGTGCTTTGTCACTTACCATTACATTAGAAAATTATTTAAATTAGAACAGATAAACTAAATATTTATTATTTTCAGATTGTCTCAATTAACAAAAAAAAAACGAAAAGGTAACCCTTCTTCATATCAATATTTCAAAGTGTCTCATCATATTTATATGTTCGACTGACATCCATTTGCAACTTGGCGATTATTTCCCAATTATTTTTTCACATTCAAAATCATATTTGGCGAAACTGATCAATCTTCTGTTGAATCCTATGATTTGCATAAACGCGAATTTTGAGATTTCCATAAAAAAAACTAATTGTTGACTTTGTCGATAAGTCCTCCTTGCCCATACGTCCTCCTTTGCCAATTTAGCGATTTGAAAATACATATTTCATTTAGGTACAGACGTACAGAAAGGATGTAATGTGGTGATGCACTGTCCTGTTTAAAATAAAGATAATCCCCTAAAGGATTCGATAATTCGTTATGAGGATACATACATATTAAAGAGGAACCGAAAACTCCTGCAAAAATTGTAGATAGTTTTTGCCAGTTAAATTTGAGTCTGTAGAGTCAGAATCGTATTCTTCACTTCTTTTCAATCGTTCGCCACAGTCTTTCAAGGTTTAAACTATTTGACCCATTGTTGTGCCTTAATAATTAATATAAGATGCTTCCATATGTTAGCATAGGTTTCACCGGCCTTCCTATTTCCATACACAAACCCCAGTCTTTTTTCCATTGTACAAATTGCATATAAGCAAATTTTCTGCCACAGGGCTCATCAGAATAATAATTGATATCATCAGTATATTTTTACATCGCTTCCATCATCATTTTTTGAGACTATAGCATGTACTTGGTGGAACATCTGTAGGAAAGCTGCCAAAATCATTAATTTTCGAATACAGCTCTTCAAGGTCGCATAAATCTTGAAACCAACCTAATCCAGCGCTAATGGTTATAACGGCTTCCGACCATAACCGATCTTGACAAACAATATATCCCAACGTGATCCAGTGCTCAACGTCTTATTGGGTTGGGGTCCGTACACACTTATTAAGGAAGGAAAACAATTAAAAGAAATTCCAAGTTACTTTTATTTCTTCCCTTCTTTATTTAATCTTTCTTTCGAAGTTTACTGCTCAGCACAATTTTAAAGAAAGCAATATTTACTGCGCAGCACCGTCAGCTTTTTGCATACTGACCCCAACCTTTGACTTTCAGCACTGAACTAGGTTGGGATGAATTGTTTGTCTTGTTTGGTTATGGTTGGAAGCCCGTCGCGCCGATTAACGCTGAATGAGGTTGGTTTCTGGAATTACCCGTCCAGGCCAAAGGAAGGGCAGATGTAACATGGTAAGCACTTCAAACAAGTATTACCCAAATACATTGCACTTCATAAGTTTGCAATTTTTAATTTAAGGCTCATCAAAAACAAGATATTTCGAAGAAACCTACTTTTCATGCTATTTATGAAAAATAGCGCATACATCGGTAAATTGCTATTCACTAGGATACTCAAAACTACCAATCTCCAAATTTTCGTTACTCCTTGAACAGGTTTTAGATGAATTTAAGATCTAACGCCAAACTTAATATCCTTATTATAAATTTAGAAAATGAGCTGCTACAAGTAGGTTGTTAAATGTATAAAAATAGGCTCCTGTGGGCTTCTTGATGATACAAGTGTGAGATGGTCTCAGTCTCGCTTGACCGTGGAGAAATACGTAAAATTTCGATAGTGGCACTCTAAAAAATTGTGCGTTTGGATGCTGTAATTGATAAAGAAAATGGTCGCCATCGCAAAAACTTTTTCTCATTTATTTACATAACTTCGCTTTGACAAGAAATGTTATAACACAGAATCAGTATACATTATATTTGTGGTTATAATAAAGAATATATTTCTTTTTCAGTTCTATACAAAAAAAGTACTACGTATACAGGGTGTCCCAACCAAAAGTAGGCACCCTGAATAACTTTGGAGATAAAATTTTTTTGAAAAATTGGTGAAACACGTTGACCTTGTTTCCAAGGGGGTCGTATTTTTATGTAATACTTGTGTACCTATCATCATCCCTCTACCCTACACGGCCACTCCCTCAAAAAATTCAAATGGCAAAGGGGGTCGAGTGATACATCTTTTGAAAGGTCTTTCAATTCTCTACATAACTGTGTATTTTTTTAAACTTTTATAGATTCGTTCCTGAGAATAATTGTTTCATTTTTTTTGGTTCGGGAAATAAAAATAAAAGAAGCAGTTTAAATTATCGTATATATTGTTCAAAATGATCTCCACCGACTTGCATACAGTAGTATAATCTGTCTTGAATTTCTGTACGAATATTGCTGAACACATCTGGAGTCAATAAACGGCATTCTCGAACAATTCTTTCAGGTAACTCTTCCAGAGATACGGGTTTTGTTGCAAATACCTTCGATTTCAAATGTCCCCACAGAAAGAAAGCCAAGGGAGTTAAATCCGGTGACCTAGCGGGCCACTCCACAGGACCTCATCTTCCAATCCATCGCTCAGGAAACCGATTATCCAAAAATTGACGGACTGCCATAGCAAAATATGGGGTGCCCCATCCTGCTGAAAAAACAGTTCGCCCTCTAAAAGATTATCGTCTTCTTCGAACATTTGGTTAATCATTGGGTCGATGTTATTTTCTAACAGATCGAGGTACCTTTCGCCATTTAAATTGTCAGGAATAAAAAGTGGCCCGACAATGTAATCCCCTAAGATGCCAGCCCAAACATTTAACTTCTGAAGCCTTTGGGCATGTGTTTCCATGAACAAATGTGGATTGGTTTCACTCCAATACCTACAATTGTGCCTGTTTACCTCCTTATTTAACTGAAATGTCGATTCCTCAGAAAAACACGTATTGTACAGTAGATTGGCATTACCGTTTAATTATTCACTAAAAAACTCACAGAATTCAAGCCGACGACGATCGGGATCATCTTCATTTAATTCGTGTACCAATTTAAATTCATATGAATGAAATTTGTGAGCCTTTACAATTCGATGAACACTGCTTCGTGATATACCGAAAGCCTCAGCTACATTCCTGATCGATTGAGTATTATCCATCTGCAAATGACCCAGAAATGCCACTTCAACTGCTTCATTCCTAATCGGTCGCTGAGGTTCGTGCTTTTTGTTTCCTACAGAACCTGTTTCCATAAATTTTGTCAATAATTGTAAAACATACTGAGAACCAACCCTTCTATCTGGCATATTGAATATGCGCTCCGTAGCTCTAGCACAATTATTATCGTTTTTAAAATAAATGCTGACAATTTCTTTTCTCTCCAAAAGGGTATAAACCATTTTGAGAATTCACTCTGGTAAAATGTATCTCGATTTAAAATTAGTTGCGAACAAATTAATGTTCAAGGACTATCAAATACTTATGAGTCTTTTATTATTCTAAAACTAAACGAACAAGGGAAGTGTTTTATGTCGAAAAAACTCGTGTTGATTTGAGGGCACTAAAAAATGTAGTTTTTTTTTATAAATTCCAATACTTAGTTCCGTGTATTTTAGATTTTTTAAACGATTTCGATTGTGTGTAATCAGAAATAAAATTATTTTCCTTAAGAACGAAAGTTAAAAAAAAATACACAGTTAAGTAGGGAATTGAAAGACTTTTCAAAAGATGTATAACTCGACCCCCCCTTGCCATTTGAATTTTTTTGAGGGGGTGGTCGTGTAGGGTAGAGGGATGATTACAGGTATACAAGTATTACATTAAAATATGTCCCCCTTGGAAACAAGGTCGACGTGTTTCACCAATTTTTCAAAAAATTTTTATCTCCAAAGTTATTCAGGGTGCCTACTTTTGGTTGGGACACCCTGTATATCTAGGATATACTGTTTTAGGGCCACCGGATACCCTCCACGTCCAGATACTTTTTTCTAGTATATTATGTATGTACTGTTTTAAAAATAACAATTGAATTGGGTAGTATACTTTAAACATTAAATAAATAAAGTCAAGCATATAGACAAGGAATAGTTGCAACTACTGGAATCATCATTTTATTAGAGTCATCATCGCTTTCATTACAAACCTTACTTAGTCCTAAGTCTTTTTCATCATATTTGAACTCTCTCATATTATCACTGAAGCCGGCCAGTTTTAAGAAATTGACTGGCGTCGGTGAGGGGCATGATGTACTTACAAAAACTTCCCTCATATATCATGTCCATTAACAGATGTTTATGGTTGTCAGCTTACACTTGCATCATTAATAAACCTTCTATATTATACTCTACTGTTTGTGCAGCCAGGTGTGTATATTATATATTTTTTTGATATTTCCATGTTTAAAATAAAAAATCTGTAGATTTTCTAGATAAACGAACAAAATACAGACAGCATATTTTATTATTAATAATTGAATAAATCAATGCTAAACATTTTTTAGGTGACCTAATAAAATAGCTGGGTATAAAAAACAAATGCATTATTGATCTCTTCAAATTATTAGTTTCTTGTTTTGTTTGTCAGTTTTAAAAATTCTGTTAATAAATTTAAGAGTGTAAAATATTCGTATTATTTTCTCATCCCTCGAAGTGAGGAAGTCATGTATTCGTGAAAAAAATTTTGAAAAGTTTTATTGCATTTCTGGACGAATCTCGACGAAGTATGACGATACACAAAATTTCATACAGAAAAATTTTTCTGTCTGTGTGTCTGTTTGTCTGTTCGCGATAGCAGCTACAGTTTTTGAGACAAAGCTTTCAAATGTGGTACACACATTCTAGAGGCCAAGGAAGAGATTGAGTTCGTTGATGAGCAAAATCGGTCCCAATTTTTGAAACGTCAAAAAATTTGACTTTTTTTAAAGGTCAAAGTGACTTTTTTGAAACGTCAAAATGTGACTTTTTTGAAACGTCAAAAATTACTTTTATTATAAATTCCACCACACGTCGAGTTTTACTACGGTGAGGAAGTTCTGATCCCCAAGTAATTGGCAGCGGTTTATTTTTCTTAGAGAACTTTTCTCCATATTTTAGAAAAATTGCCAGTACAACACTTCTAATCACATGACGTGGTGTAGAAATAAAATATTAATTAAATTTAGTATAAATTTCGTTTTGAATTCTCCTTAATATCCTTACTAAAAACAACTTGTGCATTTTTTTAACATCAGAAAACACCTTGGAAAATGCAAACATTTGCATATATAACAAGTATTTTGTTATTATCGAGTAACCCCTTTAAGTTAACAATAATTATGGTTTGTGTAAATAAATTTATATTTTATGTGTTGCAAAACGTTTTGCAATGTTCTAGTGTAACTTTTATTTTTACAGCTTGTTTAACAATAAACGTGACTAGATTTTTTTCTTTGCTCCTTCCATCACACCATCTTAAAAATCAAACATAAAATAAATAAAATATCATAGTAAACTAATAACAGTATCTAAAACATGGAAAGCATTAAACGCACTTAGCGACCACCGATTACTGTGTCTAGCGACAAGCTTTTATATCAGTTAGAGTTGTTTTAAAAATTTGCAACTGACAAACAAATACTTACTAGTCCTAATATCTTAAGGGAGATAGATTGTTGTCTCAAATCTGGCGAAAGCCTCTAATAGCTCATCCATCATGTACAAAATAAATGTCTTCTACCACTTTGCTTTCCCTCTTTTGACAAATATCTACTCCTGGAATTGTATATAATCCTTTCAGTGGACCTAATGCTTTATAAATTGAAGCTAGCTAAACAAAACTTTTCATACCATGGCCAAGGAAACCTGCAAACACTGATGTAAGTTTTTGACTCCTCTATGTGTTAAGTATGCAGTATATAGTATTATCTTCGTGTCTGCTTCCTTGGGTACTTAAAGGACTCAATACATCAGCGCCATGTGATGAAGCTGTTTTGTTCTTCCAACTGACCGCGACCTTTTTCCTATTGTTCACAACGAATTGAAGAATGTGGTCGGAAAGAACTCTGTTAATTTATCCTTTGTCTTATCATGAGTCAGTAATTTATTCATAGGTGTACTTTCAATTGTTGTTTCTTGTACGATTTTGTATTGGATTGAATATGAACATCTCACTGTAGTTATTACTTTTTGGTCACATATTGTTTGTAATAATTCTAACAAAAATATAGCAAGTTATGGAGCGATTTCAACTACTAATATTTTCAGAAGAAATGTTCAGGAAATATTATCGTACAGAATCCTTAAACGTAATCTTTTTTGAGAAAATGGTAGGTCCGATATAAAATACGTAATAACCTTTTTGAAGATGTAACATTTTTCTTACTAACAATTTTTTGATAAAACGGACGGTTACTTAGATAAATGTGCAAAATTATATGCGATGTCGGCTATTTTGTTATTCGCATTCAGTACAAAATGTAACATTTTCGAGAGAGCCTTCAATAAAATTGCTTCTTCAAATAGATTGAGATCACTCCCACCCTTGCATCGTCAAGAATCCCACGAATGTACATTTGACAGGACACGATACGTAATGTAATGTAATATTTTCAACTTTTTCTTCATTTTGATATTAACAGATAATGAAAATCAGTATTAAAGTTTTTGAATCATTCAGTTGTTGCAGGTGTTAATAGGAAAAAAATTGTTTCGTTCATAAATCACTAAATATATAAGCACAGCAATCAATGAATATAATTTACCATAACATCCTTGCCGAATTTAATTAAAATTTCATTACTACCTACATACAATATAAATTTAACTTTGGAGTGCATTTAAGTTAAATGTAGTAGTTCCAGGGCTAAAGCAAATTCAACGTACTAGTCAACCTTCTAAATAGTCTGAAATTAACACAGACTTATTTGTTTCTCTTTCCCTAGATATTTACTTGTATCCCATTTGATTATAATGAATGATCAGATCATTAATTGTAACTGCCGGCATACGTCTTTCGTGTCGCTTTATTGGAGAAGTAATCGATTACATATATCGTTACATTATTATAATATAAGCTTTGTAACTCTTCTAGAATATCTGATAACCCGTCATCATGAAGTTTGTCAAACACTAAGCTACGAATAATTAATTTGATGATTAACAAATATAGATGGATGAGAAACTAATTAGTTATTTATCATATATTATAACATAACGATTTATCTGTCAGGCTCTTGACTGTATGCCATATACAGGATTGTAAGTGAATCAGGTATGCCGAATAACATTTCCTGTGGTGGTAATTTAATAAGGGAATCGAAGTACTTTTTATAATACAATAGGTATATTAAAAGTTTATAATCCGTTCCTTATAGGAGCGTAAAAAATAACGGCTCGCATAAAAGCATTATATATAAAATTGTATTTTAAGCTCCATTGTGAGAAAACAGCATTTTAAATTTTTTTTTATAAATTGTATAATAATGGTCTTTTTCATACATCATAATTAGGAGTTTATTTTCAGTGAAGTCGTATTTTTATGTTTTCATATTTAACAACGAAGAGACCTAGTTAATGGAAAATTTAGCGCACATCGTGAGATTGAAAGAAGGAAAGTTAAGGAAAAATTATTTATTTAGTAAATATAACTTTTTGAAACAGAAGCATATTAGTATTAGTAGTAGATCGAGGAAAAAATTCTAATAGTATACAAAGAAATAAGACAAAAATTAATTTAAATAGAGAAAAGTCATAAGCGTGCCCCAGTAAATAAACCCATTAAAAAAAAATTAAATAAAATGAATGACTTATTTTATTTTACTTTATTATGATTAATATTATTATGACAATGCTCATCAAGTGACCAAACTTAGTATATCCATTCGGTTATTTTTGCACCTAACTCGGTAGAACGAAACTATACGTTCTATATATGGTGTTTCCTACGATTTTAAAGAATAAAGTTCTTATGAACATGGGTCCGGAAATGTTTCCTTGCAAAGTTATGGCCCTTCAAAGTTATAGAAAAAAGAAAGTTTTTTTGGCACATTATTAAAATGGCTTCACTTATATAAGAATAAAAAGTTTTTAATAAAGAAAAAAATGATTATATATTATACATACCATTACTTAATTACGTATATTGTTAACATACATATAATTAAATACATACAAATAAATATTTAATGAACGAGTTATCAAAACTGACTATTTCTTTCGTTTCCGTCCTAGATCTTGGCGCCCAAAATCTACCAAAAATGTTCTATATTAAATTACTAGTATTGACATTTAATTTATTTCTGTGGATATACCTCCGACGATGTAGCTGGGAACATCCTTGATGATCCGCATTGCAGTTATTCATATTCAGCAAAATCGGCCATCCTGGAATTTGTTCTGTCTTCAGGACATGCACATTTGAATTAACTGCAAACTGCATTTATGGTATCATCAATTGCGAACCTTTTAATGCCAACTGCATTTCATGTTATCGCTAACTGCGAAAGTTTTAACGCCAACTGCATTTGATATTATTGTCAACTGCGAAAGCCTCCGTGCTAACTGCTTTTCCTAATTGTTGCCAACTGCAACGAAAGACTAAAGTTTACTAACCACTAAAAGCCAGTTGTACCAATGTAGTGCAGCCAAAGCTCAGTTGAACTTGATTTTAAATCCAAGGTTACGATTGTTTCAGTAATGGTTTCCTTGAATTTTAAACAAAGTTCAACTGAGCTTTAGTTGAACCACATTTGTACAACTGGCCCTAAGTGTTTATGGGCGTTAGTTATCACCACAACAATATATTATTATTGAATAATTCACACTGTAAATACGTAAGTTATATCACAATTACATTCAACATAAGACACGGCTTGATTTTATCTGTAGCTACAACGGTCTTGTATTTCTAAAACTTCCTCGCAGGTCTTCAACCTCATAGCGAATCATTGTATAGTACTCGATTAATGCGAACCGGTCCTTTGAATTTTGAAGGAAGCGTCCTGCTACCACCTGTTGCTGGATGTCCTCAGGACCATGTCACATCCCCTTTTTGATATTGTTTCGTCTTCGTTCGCGTCTTATCAAATCTTTCTTGCTGTGTCATTTGTTCTATTGTTATTCGCTTGGAAATATCAGATCGCAACTTACCAACCAAATTGTTAATTAAAATAAATAAAAAAAGTGCAAAGAAATAAGTGAAAAAATAATGGAAAGAAAAATATTATGTGGTTTATCATTAGTGTGTCGAAAATAATCGAATTGCATGTGTGTTTAAGTTTTTTACTAATTTCAAAGAAGTATATTATCATTGTGATAAATTCATACGCTATAAAATCATATTTTATAGCGTATGAATTTTAAATTGTGTGCTTATTTGAGACGTATTGACCTAACGATTCTGAAACTTTTAGCCCTCTAAGTTCAATATTTTCAATTCTAGAGCAGTTTCTTCTCCTGATTTTTTCCGCATCAATGGCACGTTCGTTGCATATATTGTTTGCTACGTTAAAAATATTTATATTGACAAAATTTTGCACAATTGTTCGAGATACATTTACTTAATAGTACAAAAATTTACATTACATTACTTTCATTATTTTTCATTTTACAACAAGTTTTGCTCCTAAATTTCCTAACGCTCGCGTCGGTTGCGTATAAGAAAATAAACGTTTGTTGTTTTACAAATAATTATTCAACTTTGACTAAACTATGTGTGCTTATTTGAAACGCATTTATCTAACGTTTCTAAAAGTTTAACCCTTTTAAGGTCAAATTATTCAATTATACAGCAGTTTCTCCCAGGATTTTCTCCGTGTCAGCGGCACATTTGTCGCAAAGATTGTTTTGCTGAAAATATATTTATTAAAAATATTCATTGAATCATAATAAAATTTTATATAATTATTTGAAATATATTTCCCACTATTTTTCCCCAGGATATTATTTAATCCTCATATTTTAAATCATACACGTAATAATCATCAAAATTTCATAAATTAATTTCATTTCTTGTAACTCCATTGTAAAAACTTCACAAATCATAGTTCATCCAAAACTAAAGTAATTGTATAAAAAATAATAAAAGGAATAAGATTCGTGTAAAATTTTGGGAAATTTTTGGAAATGTTTTTAGAAAATCTCAATTAGGATAATAAATAGAAATAAAAAAAATAGAAAACAGAAATTCGTAATCAGTGACCCCAAATACCCCCTACGTATAATTTTATTGAAAAAAAGTTATTGTTCACATTTCCACATTTCAAAAAAATTTTGCAAAATTTTCGAAAAATGTTTGTACGAGTCAACGCTATTTGTGATAATTTAATCCGAGAAACACCTTAAATACACATTTATATAAACAATTTTAACAAACATATAAAATATTTCAAAAAACTATAATTTGTAAAAAAAATTTGGAAAGTACTGGAAACTCCTTATTTTAACTTGACGCATCTGTAATCAGTGCCCCCAAAAACCACCTAGGTAATATTTTCTCGTTGAAAATAGGACTTGATATATGAAATCTCTAAATCATATATAATTAAAAAAAAAATCAAAAGTCTCAAAATGTGATCCAAAAATTTAAACCGACAGCTGGAATGTATCTGATTTCAAATAATATGCCACATTATTTGAAATCAAATGTTTTAATAAAGTTTCATTGAAACTGGTTTAGTTCTTCTGGGTTCCGAAGTTTTGACGATTTCTTGGCTTCATTGACTCGACTATCCCTATGTTTTAAAGTACTAGTATCTTTTCCGTATATGTCAAATTCTAACTTATTTTCGCTGTTTCTAATTTATCAATACATCTAAAAATGGTAGTTAGCCACAGTTTTCTATTTTATATGTGAATTTAACTGACGTGAAACGACTGTTTAATTTAGAAAAAAAATTGTTTAATATCAGTGACTACAAAAATATCATCCACGTACACGTAAGTCAAACACTGGGGAAGTATTCAAATACTTCGTTTGCCTCTGTTTCGAATTTGTTTACACTGGTATGGTGACAAAGATTTACCCATTGCTGTTGTTCGAAAGCAATTTAGTTTCATGCAAAGTTTAGTGAGTTGAATATATTCTTCTGCTATATCTTGACAGATTGGTTGATTCGAGTAAATCCTCAAGGTAGTCCAAGGCCTGTGATATCGGAATACTTGGAGAAAATGAACAAACATCAGAGGGAAACAAAATTTCACTTGGGTATTTTTCACCTCATTAATGAAATCATTGGAATTAATCACAGAGATTAGGTGGTACAACGGGTAAACTTTCGAACTCCTCTGTTAACTATTTTGATTGTAGCACTGAAAATGATAAAACATTTTATCGAAACGTGGACAACAGTTTAATTTAATAAAACAGTATAAAGTCCGAAAAGTGAAAAAATTGTTTCAGCCCTGTAAATCTGTTATATTGATGAGTGATGGGACCGTAATTTATAAACCTGTAGATATTTTATTTTTTATACATTCTTCAATTAAAACAAAATAATTGAAGACATAAGTGGATAAAGGATCTATGTCACATTTTATGAAAAAAATGAGATTTTTGCGTGGAAGAAATAAATGTAAATAACTGAAAAAAAAAGCAGCTAAATCTAGAGAAAGGGGTGAAAGTTATGTTTCACAGACAGGAAATATTGTTCCGAGTAAGAAACCGGAGTTGGGGTTTTTATGCAAAAAGGAGAATTGTAAATTAGTGCGATGAAAATTTCAACGAAGAAGCGAGAGGAAAAATTTTCGAAAAATTTTACAATCTGGACATAAATTCGAAAAATTCGTTGCTATTCAAAAGCATTATCATACAGCCTGTTCAGCGCCATAGGAAGAACGTTAAAATTCCAAAATCTTATTTATTGAAATATATGGTTATATATAATAAAAAAAATATCATGGTTTATAAAAATGCAATATGCGCACTTTACCAAATTTCTTTTACAATGATTCAACTTTTACAAAACACACTTAAATCAGGAGCATGCGCGCCAACACCAGACAAAAGAGGTGCTCATCAAAATAGGCCACATAAAATTCTAGAGGATGTTGTAAACTATGTTGTCAATCATATTAAAAAGTTTCCAGCCGAGCAGTCTCATTATTCGAGAAATAGGAATATGCATAAAAAATACTTGTCGCTTTTATTAAATTTAACAAAAATGTACGATCTTTATATCGAATCATGCAAGCAAGAAAATCTCAGAAATATTTTTTGGTAAAAAAATGCAGTTACAGCAAAATTTTTTCACAACGTTTTAATTTGTCGTTTGGTCAACCCAAAAGCGATACCTGCAGTACATGCGATGCTGAATTAGATAGTGATGAACACAAACAAAATTACAGGCTTGCTTTTGAGCAACAGAAGCGGGATAGACAATTTGCTCAATCAAATGAGACCACAGCTTATATAACAATAGACTTGCAACAGACGATGCCCCTGCCGAAATTGAGCACTTCAAAGGCCTTTTATTTAAGGCAACTCTGGTTTTATAATTTTGGGGTAACGTCATCTGAAAATAAACCTTTTTTCTGTACTTGGACGGAACATATTTCAACTAAAAGAAGTTTAGAGATTGGCAGTTGTCTGCATACATTTATCCAAATGTTTAATGCCGAAAGGGAGAAGAAAGTTAAACATCTTATTATATGGTCAGATTCATGGTCTGGCCAAAACAAGAACTTCAACATTATTGCCTTATACCAATACTTCATTTTGAAAGGATATTTTCAAACAATTGACCACAAGTTTCCTGAGGTTGGTCACTCATATATGGACTCATATAGAGACTTCGGCCGAATCGAGAAATCGCTACGAAAAAATGAAAATATTTATACCCCTGAAAAATATCACCATATCATAAAGACAGCTAGTTGTAAAAAGTCTGTGGTCATTAATATGGAAAACCACTTCAAAAATATTGAAGAAATACCCTAGTTAACAGAAAAAAAAATGTTTTAAAACAACCAATTCATTTCAGAGATAGAATAAAATGGATTCACGTTAACGAGTATGGGAGTTATTTATAGAAAAATAACTTAGATGAGTACACGCCATTCTTGCAGGTAGATATTATGAAATCTGGGTGCAAAAAATTCTGCCAGACAGTTATACTTTAACCATTTTAAAAGACAAAAAGAATAAAATATCAAGTGAAAAAATTCAAACTTAAAAGAACAACTCGCTTATGTTGACAATGAATTTAAATATTTTTACGAAAAAATTATCTACGAAAATGAAAATATTGATACTCAGAATCGAACTGTAAAGAAAAGAAGAACTAATTAATACTTAAAATGGTGAAAAATTAACATGGACCCTTATTCCATTTAACGAGAATTCAAATCTTCCTACTTTTTCAGTTGATAAAGGATCTATGTTATCTATTTTTTACTTCTGCTTTAAAACTGAAACTTTTGTACAATTTCACTTTTGTTACCTTAATTCTATAATAAAGGCCTATTGAAACCTGCATGTTCTGTTTTTATTTAACGTAAAACAAAGAATGACAGTTACAATAACTTTGAACCCTGTTTTCTCAGCACTAACTTTGTGCGACATGAATCCTTTATCCACTTGTGTCTTCAATTATATATTTCTTCCATTTACTACCCCACCCAATGTTTTACCAGAATTGGAACATTCATTCACATTCCTCACAAGTTTTCTTATTTTGTCTGCATTGTTATAACTGACCTTGAGGGTTACCTTGGTTTGTTTTGCTTTTATTATCTAATGTTAATTGTATCCTACTGTAATAATACTTATACACAAATAAACATTATTATTATTATAACTTATTTTTAGGTTTTAGTTTCGTTTCTTAACGATTCAATACGAAATGTGAAACTGTTTTTTAGAATAGTGCAATATTTTCTTACTCTTGCCACTCAGTTTGTATGAAGATATTGCTCTTATTTTTAAACAGTAATCTATTAATTACATAGATATTCACACTTTACAATGCCTGACTGCAATTAATATTGGTGTTAGATTAAAGGAAATTCTCAGTAAATATTACCTGTTCTATACCGGAAATAAGAACGCCATTAACATACCTCGTGTTGGAATACTGTAGGCAGTTGAGTGATTGAAAATATGAATTCTGTTATATATAGAAATTTTAGGTATGATATGTTCACTGATTCAAACGATACCTCCATGTATCCCCAGGAGATATGATTGAGTATGACATTTTCTTAAAAACCAAATGTTGTACGGCTATCCTGGTGACTGTTATTTATGCAAATCGACAGAGAGGTAAATACCCTTAAGATTAATTTTACTTTTAACAATTATTTTAAGATTTTTTACTAAGTTGTTTCTTTGGTTAAATGAAGTACGTATGTATAACTATTTAAAATTTTAGAATGTTTTATTATAAGGTAATAAATTTTAAGTAATTGCTATAAATATTCCTCAGAGTACTTACATACAGTGTGGCCCACCGAATACAGTCCAAATTTAGGTTGAATAAAAATTATATTTATTAATTCTATACAGTATGTAAGAAAGTTGGCAGAAGCAAACAAGTTTGTATCTCTTTGCACCTTTTTTTTTCATAAACTTAAATATTTATTGTATCGATTTAAAACACTTAATAGATTCTACATGTGAGAAAAAATTATTTATAGCCCAGTGAAAGTTCAAAAATATATTACTATAACATCGAACCGACTTTATAAGCCATCAATAAAAAAATATTCCAATACAACATGTGTTCAAATATCTTGTAAAAATTGCCTGTTTTTATCACTTCCGATTGACGTATCTTAGTCCGTTACAACCTACGAATTCTTTTTCTAAAGAGTGCGTTTTAGCGAAGTGGATCACTAATCACATATTGATGTTCTTGTTTACAAAGATTTGTGTCGTCTAGCGACGAACAAACACGTCTGTTAAGCTTTGGCTATTTCATTAATCGAATAAGCGGCCATTATAATAACTTAAAAGTTTGGAAATGAGCGTAACTATGCTATGAATTTGGTGCAAATTTATGCGAAATTGCAACACGAAAGAATCGCATCTCGGGCACCAGTTCCTCTTCAGAGTGCAGGAACAGTAGTTTTCCTTATTAGCAGATAATAGGATCTCAGATAACTGCAGTGGAGACGGAAATATCCAGGTGTTCAGAAAAAGTAAACCAGAAATAAAGAAGGCATTGACAATTTTACCAAAATGTTTTTTATTAATGTAAATCTGAAAATTTAACAATTAGAAAAGTAATGGCATATATTAATATAAAAATATTTGTTAAAGAAATAAAAGAATATTTATGTTTGAAAAACTGAAAAACTGAAAAACTGAAAAACTACTATAACTTTAGTAGTTTTCCGAGGTTTTGGGAAGTTACTAGATTTCAATGCTATATTGAATATTTTCCTTGCAACGCATTTGTAAATACATGAGCAAAATATTTAACTATATATGACGAAATCATGTCAAAATTAGATGTCATTTTATTTTAAGTTATTTAATAGAGTTAGTTACCTCAATAAATGAGACTGAATCAATATATAAGATATTGCAATTATTTCATTTCGTATTTTGAGATTACCAAAATTTATGATCAACATATACGACTTTCTTATTAGGTATGTACTCAAATATGTTTAAGCGTAACTGGGCAAAATTTACCATTAATTTTTTTCACTTAATTAGCTACGATAAATTTAAATTAACTAATTTCCTAGATGGATGCGTAATTATTATTTGGACAATAAAATTCAGAGGTCTATTTTTAATGTCATGACAAATGACTCATAATAATTACAAAATATATTTGTTTTTGTAGTATATTAATTATTCCCATCAGTGTAATGCACATTAATGTAATTGAAAATGCTTTATGTATAACATATTTCTACTTAGGCTTAATTTAATAAAAAATAAATATTGGTTATTCCATTTGTAAATCAATTATGATATCAGCCAATGGCATAAATAATATTAAAAGCAAATCAATACTTTTTAATTATTTTTAATAGATGCAAATAGCAGTAAAACAATATACGTTAATACTACTAAAAACCAAAAACTAAACTAAACTTCAATATGACAAATAAATGATTAAAAGAAAAAACGTTACTTTGGTTTTTACTGTGAATATTTTAGATTAATAATACTAGAAGATGAGTAACAAGACATGAAAATATGTCCAATTTATCTACAATGCACGCGAGATACGTAAATATTATCGCTGGTTTTATTCCTATTGGTCAGAATCATGTACACAACACGAAGAAACGCGATCTATGCCCGATCTATAACCGTCTTGACAACAAATAGTGTTCTGTAAGACGACATCTGTCATTTTAATCTGTATTTTTAAATGATTTTAAAGTTTTGTTGTTTGGTACTGTGGTAATCGATTTTTAGTTATAAAAAAATTTATTTATAAATATTTATTGAGAAACAATGATTAATAAGTGTGTAGTGTGCGGTCAAAGAGGAACACTACGGGGTTGTTTATCTTTTCACAGGTAAGTAAACAAAATAAATCAGGGTCGGCATAATGCGAATATTAATTTTAGTCATTTTTGTGCTTTCACACTGTCGCATTCACGCATTATGCCCACCCTGATCTGTGTTGTTTACTTACCTGTGAAAAGATAAACAACCCCGTTGTTTTCCTCATTGGTTACACACTACACATTTATTATTTATAGTTTCTTAATAAATATTCACTAAATAAATCTTTATAACTAAAAATCGATTATTAATCGGTACCCAATAACACAAAACTAACGTTTTTTACTTATCACTTATCACTTAAAAACAACAGAGATTAAAATAACAACAGCAAAATAGCATTGAAAAATACGTTACTCAAGCAAACAAATTTTGTATACCTATTAAGTTTTACATTATGCAAAAGCAGTAAAATAAACACTGAAGCCTAGAGCCGCCCCTGGTTTGTTTTGGATACGTTAATATGTAAACATGCAAATTGCTGTGTATGTATCGGTCATAATAATTAGCGCATCTCTTATGGGTGTTACTTATCTTTATATTATTAATCTGAAGTGAATATTATGTAAAAAAAAAGTGTATACTATATATTTCGAGGGCTTCTTCGTAAAATGAATAAATTATTGTCAATTCTGCTTTACATTTCTGTCACAAACAATATCCACAATGCCCAGAGTTCGACAAGTTCAAAATTATCGTCAGGTAAGCGATTTTGAATGTGGTTGGATTATTGGTATGAGGGAAGACGGACTCTCACTTAGTGGCATTGCCAACTGCGTAGTCTGTAACGTGACAATTGTGTTAATATGTTGGTTAAGGTTATCTGAAGAAGGTCTTCATGAGCGTCACCGTAAATCCGGACATCCTAGGAGGAGTACAGATCGTGAAAAATGTCATCTGAGAAGATTGGCTCTAAGAAACAGATTTGCCACAACACGAGACGTGGGAAATGATTGAATGGACACAGAAAATTTATAATTTTTGCATACGTATAATATTATAATAAAAATGTGTGTATTATTAAAGCTAACATTTAATTTCGGACATAATATTGTCATAACAAAATGCGAGCAAAATAATATGTAAGGAAGGAGTAACCGTCAATTATAAACACGGTCAGCGCGGACGATTTCTCCAAGCGTCATGAGGAGACCAGCGACCGGTGATCCACATATCCCACCCCTGCGAGAAAAGTGACATAAGACAAAAAAGGTCATTTTACAGAAATCAGTAATAAAAAATGCCAGTTAGAGTTATGTTCTAACAATCGAAACATTATAGTATAACTTCATTCTTTTTTTATAAAATGTAGGAACAAAAATGATACACATAAAGTATAAGTACACCACTATATTTGTAGGGTAATTTATTCACCCTTATTTTGTGTTATGTCACTTTGGACTTGGCTTAATCCAAACAATTTTTTTAATTGTGTCACACTAACAATGTAATAGGAACAAAAAAACAATACACATAACTTGAAAAATATTATATTATATTAACTAAAACACAAAGTAACATGGGGATATGAACAAAAATTCATTGAAATTAAAAAAATGTACATTCTAACCTAATTATTACAAACAGAATTATAGAAGTCCGTGTAATATTTCGGGATGTGCCGTGAATTCAGTAAACTTAATAAAGAGGTTTTTTTCTTCTCATCTATGACAGGCTGGTTTTATACGCAGGTTTTACTGTTACTGGATTTTGTTCATTTTTAAATAGTCTTGTTTTCTTGGCCTTAATTTCCTTATACTCGGTGTCTGATTAAGAGGTCTTATACGGAAGTCTGCAAGGATTTTGCTTTTCAATTCTAACAACTTTTATATCGCCTATTTTATCAACACTCATTAATTTACAGAATGTATTACCGTATTGATCGCACAAATCTTTAAGATCTAAAAAATCGTCATAACCTAATTTCGTAACATTGTAAGGATTTCCTTTATTCTTCGCTGCTCGAATTATAGTTACGTATTGTGAGGGTACATAAATCGGTCCAGACCTTAGAGATTTCTTAACAGACTTCTCTAACTGAATGTATACTGTCACCCTCATTTTGGGTGTGACCCTTAATTAAAAATTTATGTGTGATTGCCAAAACTGTTACGGCGTGCATGTAGAGAATGAAAATAAATCTAAAAAATACACAAAAGTGTATACATATAATACGTTGCATGGAGCTAGTCAATAGGAGAGGCGCAAAATGATACCTACCTGTTTTTCTGCTGACCACAGCAGTTCTCAGAATATAGGACTATTTCTAGATCATCTGAGTTTACTGAGTTTGAGATTCCTTCAAGGAACTTGTAAACGCACGTACCAATTTTATTTGATCCTCGCTTTCCTAGTCCTTCATGCCAGAAATAGCACTCTACTCTGTCTGATTTTAGTTCAGAGATTGTAAAATTGTATGAGTTAAATTTTTGCTTGTAATAAAAGACGGATACTTCACCTCTTGGAGTAGGTAAAACTGCCTGTAGATCATAGCAAGCGATTATAAAGTTCGAATTGGCATTATTTTTGTCGCTTTCCTTTTCTGCACGTGATAGTATCTTTTCATGTTGATGTTGATCGTATTTTTCCTTTATTAAAATGTCCTTCTCTTGACCTTCAGAGTTTTCAAATGCAACGCATAATTCACAGCGATCTTTTTTAGGAATGAAAAAAGAAATGTTAAATTCAGAATTAAAAATTCGAGAGTATTAACAAGGTTTGCATGTGGAAGTCCATTGCCAATGCATTCGGCCTTGTAATCACGAAATAGATCAGCTAATGTTTTTCCACCATCTATAAATTCACGCGTAGTCTGTTGCCGGAGGTAATGGCTTTTTATGCGTGGTATTGAATTGATGTGGTTACGAAAATCCTCTTTTATTGAAGGATTTATCTTTTTATGGCATCCGTGTTTACATCTGAAATCTTCAGAAATGAAACCAGTTTCTGTCTTGGAAATAACAGTGCGGATGGGACGATCATTGATGTCAAAAGTAGCTTAAAGAAGAGCTTGCATACCCTGATACGTTGATTTTCAACTTCGAAATAAAAGGCATTTTTGTTGCGTCTTCCTGTTTCTGTTCTGGTGTATCGATAAGTTGGCTAGAATATCTGTATACATTTGGAAATTAAATCAAGTTATCTGGAAATGTCTTTCAGTTGCCAATATTTCTCGAAAATGAGCTGTCGAACTTCTCCTATCTTGGAAGTGCACCTCAGTCTACGTTTTTGATCACAAGGGTTACGTAACTTTCTTGCTTCAATTTTTTTTCCACTTCGAGATGTTGATGTGTAGCTCTTTCCTGAGTTCCGTAAAATTTTGGCTTTTTTCTTTAGCTATTCTGGTGGATTGACGATTCGTTTTTTACTCTGATGTACTATTGGGTTTTCAACATCAGCTACATTTTGTGTTTCGGTGGAAACACTTGAATTAGAAGAAGATTTGGAACTAGATTCCTCATAAAGTGGATCTCTGTCACTGTCATCAAAATCTTCGGCAGACGAATTCGATTCTGAATCACTTGACTTTGCCACGCGAATCAGTTTTATTCTTGTGCTACCAGCTGATGTGCATGGAACAGGTTTCCACACAATATCATGTAGTTTTGTTGTATTTTCTAATGTTGTTTCTTCAGCTACTTTAGTTTGTTTCTCTGTGCCTTTCGGGATAATTTCTGAACATTCTTGTTCCTTTGTATTTTTTATAGACGTGTTTTCATTTTCTAGATTTACTTCCTCTGCTATCAGTTCCACTACACTCTCATTTTCACACAGTTTCTCCATTCTTTTTTTGGCATTCATTTTTTTCATTTTCAGTATCTACATTCGTTCCTGTCTTTCCAAAATTTATTTTCTTCACAAGATTTTTGATATCTATTTTTTCCGAGATTTTTCCTAAATTGGAGTTCTCCAATGCTGCAAGAACCATCAACTTTCCTCGAGATGTCATGTTTCTTCAAACAGATACTGAAAAAAAGAATTTTATAAATCTAATACGAAATTAATTTAAAACAATTATGCAGAAAAATTCATAATTTATTGACATAATACAAAACAAGACCGTCATATTTAACGAAACTTACTTTTTAACATTAAGAATAACGTCATAATTCGAAATAATATCATTGATATACACCAGTTCAATACTTTTCGTGCAAAATGAAAGACAATTTAAAATAGGACTCTTTACAAGTTTAAAATATAAGTAAAATTAACATACCTTGATCAAGAATAACGTCATAATACAAAAAGATATCATTGAAATTCACCAGCTCAAAACTTTACATGTAATAAGAATGACACAACTCAAAACAGGGCTTTTAAAAAGTTTAAAATATAAGTAAACATAACTTACCCAGATCAAGAAAAGCGTCACTTTTTGAAATATGTCGTTTTTCACGTGAAAGATAACACATACGCACTCACTTAAGTCAAAAGTGTCACTGTTCCTGAACACGAAGTACATCATATGAGCGTGCAGTAAAACGTCACAAGCGCCACCTCTTGGAAAATACCAAAAATAGAATGTGTCACTTTTACCGACGGAAGAACGTATTTTTTTCACTAATACTATATTATCAACTCAAAATATGTACATTTTGTGTTATGTCATTTTTCTCGCGGAGTGTGATTTATTGTAGTGGCTCCTGCTCTATGCGTGAGAAATTTTGTCTGCGTTCTAATCATTAGAGTTTTATACCCAAATTGAAATTAGTTTTTGCATCAATTAGTATCAGCACAAAAATGATACTTTCCTCTTTTTAAAATAAGAAATAAGAAACTGAGTAACCTAATTTTTCTAAAAGCAGTGTATTTGGGATATATAACTAATATTTGGTTTTTCAGTCATTTAGTAGTCTATAAATCATACCATTCCTGTTGTTGGTGGAAGGGTTCCCAATAGAAATAATAATAATAATTTTTAATATTAATTAAACTATTAATTCATTAACTCTTAAGGATGAATATGTTCAGTGCAAACATAGATTTTTAACGATATATTTCTATCCTTTTAGGATCAATATGGTTATCCAAGCAGCGAGAAATGGGTTTACCAAGCTATAAATAATGCTACACTATATAAAACATGTTGTATTTGAGTAAAGAATGAATAATATTAAGCCTATAATGATGACTTTAGAGAGTATACCATATCTCGTACAACAGCTTAGACAATTTTTATTCTAAGGAAAAATTAAACCGTACCACTATTTTAATATTTTAAAAGTACTATTAGCAAACACTACATGTTTATGTTAATTTTATTTATTTTTGGTTAATTACTTTTATCGCGGAGATAGACAAACATAAAAACACATTTTTATTTTTATGTCCTAAAGGAGTATTTACCTATTTTATTGCATGCCATAAAAAATAAATCAATATTTAAGCCACGGAATTTCCTATAGTCTATATTTATTACCTTATTTTAGAATAACTGTCTAAAATTTGTATTAACAGGTTTGTTTACAGCTTTTTAAATAAAATTTATACAAATTTCTACTACTTTTTCAATAATTTTTTTAGTAAAATCTATAAATATATTCATATCTTTTATTTGTTCCTTTGTAACATAAAATAATGTGTAGAACATGTGAAAGTTTTCAAGTTTAAAATGTACAAGGTGTCTCAAAAATAACACCTTTGTCACATTTATCAAATTTATTGTGTAACCATTATTTCTTAAATAGGTCTTAAATATGAAATTTAATTAATTTCCTATATATTATTGTAGATATATGGATATACCAATGAACGGACAGACAAAGGAACAAATATATAGACAGACATCATTGAAATATAATCAAATAAGATTTAGGAAGGTTCAAAATATTTATATCAATGAAAATCTCATAGCCGAGAAAATATACGATTAATATACTTTCTTGTATAGGTATGATTCTAAAAAATTTGAAACACATATGTTAAACGTATTTATTAGCTCTGTGATGTCGCTTGTTATATAGATTTTCTTAAAAAAAATCTATATATACATTTATGCTCAGCGACTTTGGGCCCCCGTATCTCGAGAACGGCTGATCGGATCGACCTCAAATTTGGGATCTATCCGAATCTCGAGATTTCCGGAAACTTTCCGTCTGTCCGGAACTCCGGAACTCCGGAAACTTTTCTTTGAAATGCGATAACTGTCCCAAATATTGACCGATCGATTTCAAATTTTTACCAGAGGTAGACCTCCATGGTCTACATATGCCTATTGATTTTGAGCCGGTTCCCAAAAAGGCCAGTGGGGCAAAAACGGCCTAACAACCAATTTTTTTACCTTCCTTTGAAATGCGATAACTGTCTTAAATATTAACCGATCGACTTCAAATTTGGAACAGAGGTGGACCTCTAAGGGCTACATATGCCTATTGTTTTGGAGCCGGTTTCGAAAACGCGAAGTGGGGCAAAACGGCCTAAAAGCCATTTTTATTTCTTTTTTTTTTTTTTGAAATGCGATATTGACCGATCGACTTGAAATTTGCAACAGGAGTAGACCTTTACGGTATACATATGCCTGTTGATTTTAAGCCGGTTCCGAAAACGGGAAGTGGGGCAAAAAAATTAAGAATTTTGTTTTTTTTTTGGAAATGCAATAAATGCCCCAAATATTGACCGAATTGGTACAAATATAGGCATATTAGCATAAGACTCAATAAAATGGATCACAAGGAACCGATTCCGACTATTCACGAACCGCTACGATCATTCCCGAAGACGTTATAAGCACTTTTAATGGCGCTTTAAGAAATTAAAAAGGGCAAACGAGTTTCAAGGGTGTGAACAGCCACCGAGGCTACAGTTTTAACCGCAAAACACGAACTGGACTCGAACCTTTCCGAAGTCACCCGAAGATACCCGAAGGAAATCGGGGCTTGCGGTGTATCATTTTTAATAAAACCGAATACGAGGAACCGATTCCGAGCATTCCCGAACCGCTCCGATCATTTCCGAATGCGTTTTAGGCAAGTTTAACAACGATTGCAGGAACCGAAAAACAAATTCAATATCCGAGGGAGTTGACACGTACCCAGGCCGCACTTTTAACCGAAAAAACCGAACTCGGTCCGAAGATATCCAGAGTCACCCTTGCGCGGGCGAGGCTTGTGGGAATCGTTTTCTAGGTAATCGGACCCAAGGAATCGATTGGAATCATTCTGGAACCGATCCGATGTACTTTGTCCGTCTTTTGAAAATCTATATGGCATCTTCACCGCAGCGGTGAATGTACCTCACTTGTTCTCTAAATTGTTTTAAATTAATTTTTAAGTACAAATTGCCGTAATGTAGCAGATATTAATATCAATTAAGGTCAAGTTTAAGTCGAAATTTTGATGGGAGTTGAAACTTTTTTTTAATTTGTTTTTATCCCCAGCCTCCTCTACATTTAGGTGTAATCCAAGACCAAAAACTCACCTGAAACGAACACCTGACAAGGGTTACATAAAGAGCAACAGCGGATGTACCGCAAGCTCTTCCGTAAAACTTGGGGAATAAAACCGAAAATGATATATTGGTCATCATAAACAATTGTCACAACAAAAGATAGAACAGCACAAAACAAATTGCTAAGAGTGCAACAATTAGCGTGTTTGGGAATCACAGCAGCAATGAGAATCTATCCAACAGCAGCAACGGAAACCTTGTTTGATCTGCTCTCTTTACTGATGCATGTAGATAACGAGTATATATTACACAAGAATCTTGTTTCTTCTTGTAGGTACACTTATTATTATTTTGTATTTTATGCCTTAATAAACATTATTATTAACATAGATGTAATAGTCCAGTATCTAGGGAGTTTAGCCGTGCAAAAGATGGGGTAGTAATAATTTTTAAATTATGTTGTTGCTAGGTCTGGGCCTTGACAAAGAATACAAGGTTTTTCAAAATAACTTCGCAGCGGTTGATCCAACGACGAAAATGTCTGCAACGAAGTTAAAGAAGACAAAATTCCTTAAATTTTTTTGTAAAAACATTTTTTTTGTAAGTCTAATATTTAACGAGTTACAGCGGCGGAAAGATGAAAAATTTTCCCAAAAAACAGTAAAACTCTCCATTTTTGTTATTTTTTTGATTGTTTCTCGGTATTTATTACATAGTTATAATAATTTTGTAAATTCAAAGTATACTGATTTCCACACCACCTTGACCACGCAATTATATTATTAGCGTTTCCCGTTTTTGATGATCCTGGTCAGTTGAAGTTGACGTCTTCAGTATAATCTGCGTCGTCAATGTCATCATCTTCGATGCTTCTGAGAATCCATTATTCTTCCACTGAAAAAACTTCGTCATCTTCATCCTCGCTGTCGATGCGAACCTCCGGTACATTTTCTCATGACTGACCACTGCAGAAGCCACATACAACAGAGCACTTCAACCCAGCTTTCCTGCAACTACATGCTCCGCCGCATCCTTTTCGACAAGTGCATGAAATGAATTTCAATGAGTTCTCGGGTGCATTTTTGGACTTGGTGGTACGTCCGGAACGCATGATACGTTAGTAGCGGACTTCTTTCAAGGTTTTGTCTTCCATGTTGCCATCATACAAAGCATCGAGAAAGCGTGCTCCAGCGTCTGAGATGTGTTCTGGTATTGCATTCTGATGTTTGAAGATGATAATAGTGGCATTGAGTCCTGCGGTTTTCTGAACAAACGACCAAAATTTTGTTTTTTCTTGGTTGAAGATGGACGATGTCGTGTCGCAGCTACTAAATGCATGGAGAAACAGAATTTTCTCAGCCTTCTTCATGTCTCAAACTATACTCGGAATACAGTCTTTCAGCAATTCTGCCTCTTCCTGGTTTGCGAAGGTAGATGTTACTTTGGGATGGTGCTAATGCTGTTAGAAGAACAAGAAAATCAACGTCTTCGCCAATGACGAAAACAACATCAAATGTTGAGCACAAGGAAATCGCTGTGCTGAAAATCAATAGCATCTTCTTCCGCCTGTTTAATAGTAATAGCAGCCTGTTCCATTTTTGTTGTCAGCATCGAAATTAGACGGGCTTTATTGACTTCATTGGTTAAAAATGTTTCTTGGGAAACTTGAACCGGCATTGTTTCATCGAAGAGAGCATCCTCAGAGATATGCTTCTTCGATCGGCGATCTTGGTATTCCTTTTGCCACCATTAATCGGATATCCACCGAAAACAGTGACTGCATGTGAACCGTAGTGACTTCGTACATATTGAACGTACTGCTCGCAAATGGACGCAAAAAAATCATTACAATGCCATACAACTTTATGCAAAAGGTATCATCCATCCAAAACATTGATTTGGTTATCCCCGAGTTCCACACCATTTGTAAGTTGTGTGAAAACTTTGTACAATGATGATTTTGTGCCTTTGCGCATTCCTTCTTCCGAGAAAAGCGATAAAGGAAATGGGGCAAGCTCGAATTTAAGATAATACTCGTCGTTGGATTTCTTCGCAATTCAGATTCTTTGAAACAGCATGAGTGGGTTAATGGAAATTGTTGCTTCGCCGACTTTTATGCTGCTGTTGACTGCTGCCAATGGGATGACCTTAACTTTGCGTTTGAATTTAATGGACTCGAAATTTTCGAACGTGGTAACCATGGTCGACATCCCCTCGATACCTTTTTCTCTGGACAATTGACAGTTAATCTTTTCATCTCCGACAACTCCAGTACTTATGGAAAGAAGCGAATCGATTTTTGGGAAGGGAAGATGTTGAGTAAACCAATTCAACAGTTTTTTTCAAGTCTTTATCGTCCCGAGTGATGCGTGAAGTCCTCGTATCGACATGTTGCTCGGATGTATTTAGATGAACGTTACAATATGCCTCAGTGGCGTCGCACGTTTCAAGTTGAACACGTAAGTATTCCCGAATTCAAACTTCGCGGAAATTTCTGACCGAGACTACTCGATACGGGCACGATTAATACCGAGCACTCGAGTTGAAAGGCAGACTCTAGACACTACTCGGTATCCAGCCGTACCCGTCTATCTAAACTAGAAGTGGAGAGAGGACTATCCTTTTCAAAATAAACAAAAAGACGCACGAGGAACGGTATATACCTGCTACACCTCTTCCGAGAAACATCTGTTCCACAAACCAGAATAAAAGTTGGATAAATATTCTCTACTAACTTATACCTACTACGCCACTGCGCCTGCGGCGGTAAGAAAATTTGTATGTAATAAGAAAAATCACTGTAATTTGAAATAGATTGGTGTTAGTGTGGTGTGGAAAAAACATTAAAAATAAGTGTAATTTGTTCTTATTAAATTTACCGTCAGAAATGGGGAGTTTTACTGTTTTTTTGGGAAAAATGTTCATCTTTCCGCCGCTGTAACTCGTTACATATTAGACTTACAAAAAAAATTTTTGTACAAAAAATGTGAGGAATTTTGTCGTTTAACATTGTTAAAGACATTTTCGTCGTTGGATCAACCGCTGTGAAGTTATTTTGAAATAACTAATTTTTTGTATCTTTTATTCAAGATGGTGGCTCGAGCGGTCCCCTCCAAGGTCGAAAACTTGGATCTGAACGACATAATTTAAAAATTATTACTACCCCACTTTTTGTAAGACAAAGGCCTTTTTTGGCCCCTACAGACTGGATTATAAGGGTTATTACAAAAGATCTTTATAAGTTGAAGTGAAAGGTGCGCTTTGGCATATGGATGCATGGTACTCCTGTTGCAGAATCTCCTGGAAAAAAATGTAGTTTATCACTTTAACAAATATGTGGTTGTTGTTGTTCTACTTAGACGACCTGAGTGCAAAATCGCACCAGTCGATGAAGTATAATAAATGAGCGGATTTGTTCGCGTCACTAACTTTCGAAAAGGATGTTAAACTGTGGGTTTAATGTATTTACGAAGTAGGCGCGTTGAAGGGCCCTACCCCACAACAAAATGGAGGTTCAGAAAAATTTCCTGGTTAAAAGTACCTACCAGTGATTACTAAAGCTGGCCGAGGTGGCTGGAGTACAGCCACGGTCTTGCGCTGGCGTCACATGTGCCGATTTAGAAGTGATTTACGCTGCAGTCTTATTTGAAAGGTTAATGCGTGAGGTTGTACCTATAAATTATACATAATGTCAAACGCGCCAAAGGGTAAAAAACGACCGTACACGGACACAGTGAATAAATTTATCGGTGAATTTCCGGATTTATTCTATGACGGATGCAACATAATTTGTAAAGTTTGCAATCAAGACTTAATGTGCTGGCACAAAACAGATTGTCGTCGTCATATCAATACCATGCAACATCAAAATAAAAAAAATGGCATGCCTTTGACAACTCAGTTTATGTTTGATTTATTGTTAATGTTAATAGCCTATAATATTCCGCTACACATACTGGATAAACAACCATTTCGGGAGTTTTGGAATAAATACAATCCCCAGGTGAACTTACCAAGTCGTACATCGTTACGTAGATATATTCCAGCTATTCGTGAAGACATTATAAATAGCATTAAATGTGGATTAAAAAATACACGGCTCTGGTTATGTTGACGAGACGACAGATTGTAAAAAAAATTATATTTTAAATATTATAGCACGTGTACTGGACCCTCTTAAACCAACATTTCCACTTTTACTAGCTAGTAAAAGACTAACTGCGTGTACTAGCGAAATAATTACGCGTGTGGTGTTGGAGACATTCGAAAAATTTGAACTTTCAACAAGTCAAGTATTGATGTTTGTGACTGATGGTGCCGCGACAATGCGCGTGGTAGGCCGTTCTCTTCAAAGAGACAATTGTAGGTTTTTACATGTTACGTGTAAAGTGCATGCGTTACATCTTGTGGCAGAAACGATTCGAAAATATTTTCCAGAGGTAAATGCATTAATAGCAAATACAAAAAAGTATTTCTCAAATCTCCTAAACGGCTTCGAGCATTTCACAGACAGTGTCCTGGTATCCCTGAACCACCAGAGCCGATTCTTACACGTTGGGGAACGTGGTTGAAAGCGGCTTTTTATTATGCTGAATATTTTCAACAAATAAAAGCTGTGATACTACAGTTCAATCTTAACGAGGCTGCAGCTATTAGGGAAAGCCAGACAAGCTTTCAAGACGTTTCCCTTGAAACAGATTTAAAAACTATTAATAACAATTATAGAGGACTACACGACGAAATAGAAAAATTGCAAAATAGTTCGTTGTCGTTAGTGGAATCGCTGCAAATAGTGGACGACGTAAATACACAGCTACAGGCTATAAATGACGCAAAAAATAATCGCGTGAGTGAAAAATTCGAGAGCGTATTACAGAAAATCCTGATTTTAGCAAATTAAGACAAATTTGTGATGGTGCATCTACAACTTCGTTAAGTGAGTTCACAGATTGTTTTACTTATGCCTGTATTACATCCGTAGATGTCGAACGGTCATTTTTAAAATACAAACATATTTTTTCACCAAAGCGAACATCGCTGACGGAGACAGCTGTAGAAACATACCTGATGCTATTATACTATAGATCTTCCCGACTTTGTGATGACGACAACTAAACTACTTTATAAATCTGCTTGAAAGGGTGAGTTTTATACAAATTTTTATAAAATGTAATATTGTTGTTAAAATTTATTGCCATTTATTGTACTTATTCAAGTATTATGATATGATGTAAACATATTTGTCATATGACGGCTCTGTCGGCCAGGTGACCTCGGCCAGCTTTAGTGATTACACAAACACTGATAGATGATCGTATCTCCCTGGCATTGGTGATTTAACAAAAACAACATATCTGGGTTAATATGTTTATAACTAACTATTTGGCACAACTTGGCAGAACAAATATTTTATTTACGTCCTGCTACATCGCATTGAGTTTAACTGTATGGAAGCAATTTATTCTGAAATGAAAAATAATATAGTTCACCTGACATTATAGATAAAATGTTTGACAGTTCATAATTTAATTTAAGCACATTTGTCGTTAAATTAGAGTTTAATATTCTACAAAATGCAGTTAAATTAAATTATAAGCTCTCGCAAATGAAACAGTATATGGTGAATAATAAAAATACATCTGTCATTGTTATCAATCTCTGTTCAATTCTGAATTTAAATGCAAATCAATCATAAATATATTCTATTCACAACACAACAAACTATAATATAGTCAAAAAATTACAGCATTGCAGTGATGGATACAGGACACTAATAATAGCATTTTTTTTTTTGAAGAAAGTGGCTTTATTACCATATGAAACACGAATAGGAATTAAACAGAATTCTTTCTAATTATTTTATAATGGTTTTAGGAAATATATCGCTGCACCTTTTTAATAACAATTTATTAATACAAACGTTACCAAGAAATTAATATGTATACCTACTCGTATGTATTAATTTAAAACACATGTTAATTAAATGAGCTAGTGTGTAAAATATAGTATAAAAATGTTCTATTGAATGAAAATTTAAGAACACAATTAATTTATAAAAAAAAACTGTTTTGGCACAAATATCTATTATGTTTCAAAGGTAAACGATGATATTTTTTCTATTGTAGGAATTATACTGTGATCTATATTATACAGAGTTGGCAAATTTTATGATTTTTTTAAATTTAAAACAGGTTTATTAAATGTTTTAAAATGTGTTTAAAACACGGTTAAAACAAGATTTAAACAATTTGAACAGCATATTGTCAACTAGAATGGACTCTATTAGTTGTGACGTCACATAATAATTATACAACCTACCGTCATGACTAGAGCTGTCCGAGGTGGCTGGAGTACAGCCATGGTCTTGCGATGGCGTCACACGTGCCGATTTAGAAGTGATTTACGCTGCAGTCTTATTTGAAAGGTTAATGCATGAGGTTGTACCTATAAATTATACATAATGTCAAACGCGCCAAAGGGTAAAAAACGACCGTACGCGGACACAGTGAATAAATTTATCGGTGAATTTCCGGATTTATTCTATGACGGATGCAAAATAATTTGTAAAGTTTGTAATCAAGACTTAATGTGCTGGCACAAAACAGATTGTCGTCGTCATCAACACCGTGCAACATCAAAATAAAAAAAATGGCATGCCTTTGACAACTCAGTTTATGTTTGATTTATTGTTAATGTTAATAGCCTGTAATATTCCGCTACACATACTGGATAAACAACCATTTCGGAAGTTTTGGAATAAATACAATCCCCAGGTGAACTTACCAAGTCGTACATCGTTACGTAGATATATTCCAGCTGTTCGTGAAGACATTGTAAATAGGATTAAATGTGGATTAAAAAAATACACGGCTCTGGTTATGTATTGACGAGACGACAGATTGTAAAAAAATTCTATTTTAAATATTATAGTACGTGTACTGGGCCCTCTTAAACTAACATTTCCACTTTTACTAGCTAGTAAAAGACTAACTGCGTGTACTGGCGAAATAATTACGGGGTGTTGGAGACATTCGAAAAATTTGAACTTTCAACAAGTCAAGTATTGATGTTTGTGACTGATGGTGCTGCGACAATGCGCATGGTAGGCCGTTCTTTTTTAAAGAGACAATTGTAGGTTTTTACATGTTACGTGTAAAGTGCATGCGTTACATCTTGTGGCAGAAATGATTCGAAAATGTTTTCCAGAGGTAGATGCATTAATAGCAAATACAAAAAAAAGTTTTTCTCAAATCTCCTAAACGGCTTCGAGCATTTCACAGACAGTGTCCTGGTATCCCTGAACCACCAGAGCCGATTCTTACACGTTGGAGAACGTGGTTGAAAGCGGCTTTTTATTATGCTGAATATTTTCAACAAATAAAAGCTGTGATACTACAGTTCAACCCTAACGAGGCTGCAGCTATTAGGGAAAACCAGACAAGCTTTCAAGACGTTTCCCTTGAAACAGATTTAAAAACTATTAATAACAATTATAGAGGACTACACGACGCAATAGAAAAATTGCAAAATAGTTCGTTGTCGTTAGTGGAATCGCTGCAAATAGTGGACGACGTAAATACACAGCTACAGGCTATAAATGACGCAAAAAATAATCGCGTTAGTGAAAAATTCGAGAGTGTATTACAGAAAGATCCTGATTTTAGCAAATTAAGACAAATTTGTGATGGTGCATCTACAACTTCGTTAAGTGAGTTCACAGATTGTTTTACTTATGCCTGTATTACATCCGTAGATGTCGAATGGTCATTTTCAAAATGCAAAACATATTTTTTCACCAAAGCGAACATCGCTGACGGAGACAGCTGTAGAAACATACCTGATGCTATTATACTATAGATCTTCCCCACTTTGTGATGACGACAACCAAACTGCTTCATAAATCTGCTTAAAAGGGTGAGTTTTATACAATTTTTATAAAATGTAACATTATTATTAAAATTTATTTCCATTTACTGTACTTATTCAA
The DNA here is from genome assembly GCA_029963845.1 of Rhamnusium bicolor. Lineage (NCBI taxonomy): Eukaryota > Metazoa > Arthropoda > Insecta > Coleoptera > Cerambycidae > Rhamnusium > Rhamnusium bicolor. The sequence goes on along the minus strand of JANEYF010004663.1, from coordinate 42,326 downwards.
GTATTATGATATGATGTAAACATATGAGTCATATGACGGCTCTGTCGGCCAGGTGACCTCGGACAGCTCTAGTCATGACACATCGGTTGCCTATTGTATATCACACTGGAACTTGACCCTTAATATACGTTTATAAAATCGACGCCTTTATACAGCGTAGAATTTTATTTTATTTTTCCCATGGAGAAAATATTTAAGTTAAAAAAAAATATGTATTTTTTTTATTTATTTTTTTTAAATATGGACCTGGAGTGGGTTGGAACCTTTGATGTTGGTATCATCTGGAGATGATAAAAACTGTTTTAGTTTAGTTTTAATAATCTCCAGATGATGCTATTTTGGTTGGCGAAATGCGCGTCGAGTGAGTATATGGTGTTTTGGTGTTTAGTGGAAAACTATGTTAGTGTTATTAAATATGGAGTTAAAAACATGTCCTGAGTGTCATAAATTTAAAAACTTAATTTTTTTAAATAATCCCATATTTTTACACCATTAATCAATCCCTAGTAAAGAAGTATAAGAAACTATTTGGCTAAATCCGTTTTTTTATTTTATCACAAAATATCAGTTTTAACCGCATAGTACAGGGTTATTCATTATAAATTACCCACCCCTTATCATCGTTATTATTGCCTATAGAAAAATAAGTTTTAAATAAAAGTTATGTGGTTATGACTGAATTTTGTTAAAATGCTATTAAAAGTACAGTAGCGTGCAGATTTCAGGGGATACAACAAAATAATATTTTTTTTAAATGGGATACCCTGTATATTATTAAATTTTTGGAATGATCCTTTGTTCCTGATTTCAAAAATATACCATATGTTACCCCTACCATATACCGTTTTTGAGTTATTAAACGTCGAGTTAAACTAGTTACTGTAAATATGGAAAAGCATTAAAGTGAGCTATGAAAATGACCATATGAAAATGAGTCATAACCACACAACCTTTATTTAAAACTTTTTTTCTATAGGTAATAATAACGATGATAAGCGGTGGGTAATTTATAATGAATAATCCTGTACCTTATGCCTTTTTACCAAGGATTGGTAATGGTAATGTAATGGCACAAAAATAACATGGGGTGCTATTTAAAAAAATGAAGCTTTCAGATTTTAAATTTATAGCATTCAAGACATGTTTTTAACTAAATTTTAAATTTCTTTTTCAAACATTTTTCTAACTTATTAAAACATTAAGAAGATGTCAAAAAATCATTAATTCTTATCAATTAGTTTTGAAGATAACCGCAATAATGGGAAACGCTGCAAACGTAACAAATTTTAAAAAAATTATAGTAATTCAAAAATAGTTGAGAATGGAGGTAGGGTTGTAATTATCCAATTTACTCTTAATTTTGATGAGGAAACCAAAAATGTAAGAAAAATGTGGGGTTCTATTTAAAATAACAAAGTTAATGTCAGCTTCCGGTATATCCAGAAGTGATAAAAATTCGAAAATATTGTAGAATGGTACGTCTTTTCCAAAAACCCATTCAACCAAAATTTCAAAGCGATATTCCCATTCAGTCTGGAAATATGTCTAGGGGGCGGGTTGAAAACGAACACCCTGTATATACATATACCGCTACGAGTTGACATGAATATGGACTATAATATGATAAAGCAAATATCATCGGCATTTTCCCATAAACTGACAAAATCACATCTGAACACAACATGAATATTTTACTTTAGAAAAAAAAAAAACAAAACAAAATAGGTATCTGTACGTATACCGGGTGTAACAGTTTTGAAGATAATTGATTTAAATTTGGGATATCTTAGATACATAACAAGCAGTACTTTTTGACATACAAGTGATTTTTTTTCACTTTCGATTTCGCCGGAGGTGACACTAACTTTCGATTTTTAAATAGGACATCCTGTATATTATTGCTTTTTGAATTCTGCATAATTTTCTGAATCCAACGACACCAAATAAGTGACATTTCAAACGTCAATATTTTTTATAATATAACTTTTAATTTTCCATTTAAGTGTGCCATGATGGTTCCGATTTATTCTATATGACCCGTGTAACGCTAGAAAAATCGAAATCCCGTCAAAAATACTAAATTACGTGAGTTATGAGCAAATAAAATTCATCAAAATGGTGTTTGGGGAAAAACTCAATTCTTTCAAATGGAACCATATTGGTACCAAGGTACGATTTATTAGTACTATTAATAAAGAATTAATTCATATGTCGTATTAAAATGTGCGATAAATACAAACAAAATTACAGCCAAAAGAAAATAAGAAAATATAATTTTGTTCCAATTAAATGTTAAGAAGTAACTAACTAAGATGGCTTTGAAACCAATAAAATATTTAGCTTGTCAAACATTTGTTGGTTTACCGATGTTTTATTGTGTCTTTAAAAATTATTTACAATACTTGTTAATTGTGTTCGAAATGCCACAGATTTATACAAGAGATTTTTTGCCCATAAATCTTGTATATATGAATTCATGGAAAATCTACAGGACTTCCTATATATTATAACTTCATTATTTGAAAATCTAAATTACATTTCATGAGAACGTAATTTTCAATATCCTTCAATTTCCAGCCAAATACAAAATTACGTTCTTATGAAATGTAATTTTGATTTTAAAATAATCTGTTCACATGACAATGAAGTTGTAAAAAGTTCTGTCATTTAAATAATAAATAATATATTTATATTTACAAGACTTATGGGAAAAAATTGGGTTAAGTGTATGGTGGGTTGCCTGGTGACTCCGGAGCGCTCCTAATATAGACTCATTGAGTTAATTTTGAAATGTGAGAATAACTCGTGAAAATGTCAGTAACTATCTACTTTCAGATTTAATTCATTCGTTTTGTTCATCCGCTTATGATCAAAATAAAATAGCATAACTACACTTTTATTGGGATTTAATTTTAAATGATGTTTAGCAGAATAAGTATAGATAGATTTAAGGTTTTGTTTAATTTTATGTGATGATTACTGAGTTACAGATGATTGAAATAAGTGTGATACCTGTATGTCTTCAATAATTTATTTGCTATTTCAGTTTTCTTTTTGCTGTGTTGGTTGCATAGACACTGATTTATTAATTATATTATTTCATTTGTTTAGGCCCGGTATATCCATCTTATGGCAGAGTGGCTGTTAGTTACCAAACAGATTTATATTAATTATCACGTATCTACTTTTGCAAAAAACTGATCACAGCAAAGTATATTCTCATATGGAATAACTGATTTGCAAAAATAGATAATTAGTAACTATTATTTTGCTGGTTTAACAACATTATTCTCAGATTTATCTGTTCGATAACTTCACCAGGAGGTGGATATACCAGCCCTTAGCGGTGTAAATTTATGTTGGTGTATTTCAACATTTAAGCAAAATTGGTGACTTCTTTTTTTGTTTTAGGTAAGTAATATTTCCGATGGTAGATTCTTACATCAATAGAGTAGAGGTAAGTTTATTAATAATTTAACTGTATAACAATAAATTGGTTGTCTTCCATTTGATAGTTATATATTATAAAATCAATATATTTCAAATAAAGAGACTTATTATACTAATAAAGCTTAGCATTAGCAACCGGTTTCGACTATTTAAATCTTCTAGCCAAAAGCTGCAAATAATATTGTTGGGAATAATATAACAGATAGGCTTTAAATTTTGGATACTAATTGAGGCGTTGTTCGTAGTAACCACACATGTCCAATATCTTGATTTACGGGAAAATGAATAGAACCTTCTAACTTGTAAAAGAATTTTTTTTTAAACTGATTATTTTATATTCATATCAGACACTCTGTGATGAGTTTTTCTCACAATTTTATTCCAAAAATGACTTTATAATCATAGTTAAATAAAGACAAAATAGATGGACATTTGTTGTTTATAAAGGAAGAAATGCAACATACGGGGAAATACTTCTATTTCATAAATACTAATAAAACATTATAAAACATTTATAAAAGAAAATTAAGGCATTTCATAACACAAACTGAAAAATTATTGTATTTTGTCAGCAAATTTAGAAACCTTGAATTTATTCATCGTATCCACTACTATTATCGTCCTCGTCAAGTTTAGCATTAAGATCTAAGAGATCATTATTACTAGTTATTGGATTTGATATTGATGAAAAAAGATTATCATAGAAAGACCTACTTTCGGGCTTTTCTAGATAGTCTAGGAAAATTCTTAAATTAGCCACTTTAAGCGGAGATATTTTAAGTGTTCCACTGTAACTACGTTTCAGTTTCATTTCTGAAGGCAGTGGTATTTTTGAGTGAACAACTCCAAAAACTTGTAGGTTGACAGTGTACATATATTTGTTAATTTCGATTTGAGGAACATTTTTAATAAGTATAGGAGGTTTTGCCGACTTCAGAAAGTATTTATCCGTTGATTCTATTATATCAAAAAAATGTTGCTGATCCATTTTAACTTTCTCAAAAGGCGAAGGCTTCTTCCTTGACTCGCAAATTAACTTGTCCCACTCTTCTGGAAGTTCAATTCGTTCTTTTCTTCTCTTTCTCCATTCTATTAGAGCAAAATTCTGGTCCTTAGGCAAGAACAAATGACCGCGCACTGGGAATATGTACAACACAGTATCGAACAACATGCACCACAAAATACAAAAAGTGAAGCATGACATAATTCTTGTTCTGTCTGGGGCAGTCGACACTCACTCCTTAGTGATATGTATACATTGTAACCTGATCATTTTTCAAATTGTGTATTCCAAACACATTGTACCAAAGCTGATGAGCATAAAACACTGGATTGGAGGGCATATGGGGTAGGGGAAGATTTTGCATAAAACCGAAAGACAAACATGGAATTTTTCCTAGTTTCGCTTTTTGCTTATACTGTTTCTTGAGGGTGAAGAGTGCTTCCGCTTTTCTTAGATGGAGTTCTTTTTCAACCATAATTGCATTTCTATTTTCCTCTGGCAAACTCTTGTCACCAAGTCTTAGTAAAATTGTCACATGCTGCGCAGGTATCAGAGCGGGGAAATCCAAATTTAATGTTGAATTCTTTTTTAAAAACACTCCAATACATTTTGTAAGATATATTGATCTTGTATTCCACAACAAATATAGAATGCATGTCTTTTACTGTTAAATCGTTAGGAAGAAAGGCGCGCTCAGGATTTTTACGCCTCGAGTAATGAGACTGCCTTTACTGAAATGTACAGATATGTTGCTTGATTAGGAAGACAACTTCTTGAGGGTAGTTTCGCGGTCTTCGTGCGTGTCTGCCTCGTAAGTCTTTAGGTGATCGTCCTGTGGTGACGAAACTGTTTCGTAACCTGGGGAGACTAGCTTCTGTGATGCCATGTATACTTAAAAAAATCATTTCGACATACAGGATACTCTCTACTATTATGCCTCACTTTGTAATGAAACATCGCAGGTTTGGTTTCTCTTTTATTTTCATCAATATTATTTCCAGGCCTTCGCCGACCAATAGTTTTATCGATATGAAACTTACTAGATGGCTATCTTGTTCATTTTTTTAAGTCATATCATAGAACTGTTGAAACAAGGTTTGCCTAATATCCAGTGAAATATTCTCGAAGCAACGAAATATCTTAGATCTACAAATATAATATGTTTTATAAAAGTAGAACAATAAAATAATAAGTTAAACGTACCTGCAATCCTGTCTAAAAATTCGTTCAGAAACTGGCTTCCCATTATGGCTGATGTATGATTTTCCACCTGTAATAAGTTTTTTTAGTGGCCTCTGATTTATGTACTTTCTTTGGTTTTTTGCGAGACCACTCCTGGATTGCTTTTAATAGTTCAGTACTCGATCCAGGTTATTACTGCTATATTCTATTTCCATTATTAAAAACACAACAGCAATGAATATGCAATACCCTGACGAAACTAGATCACTATTGCAACTGCCGCACATACCTAAATTTTATCGAGTCAGTCGAGACACTACGCTCTAAATTTTCAGTAAAAACCACACATGCCCGGACTTGTGTGGTTGTTACCAGAAATGGATAAAGTTTGATTCGTTGTAATTTTGTTGATGTTATGTTTTTTATAGAAATTATGTACCGATAAATATAAATGTAAGCTATAGTTACTATTTTGCAATTTTTGAACATGTGCCCTTTTTACGAGCAACACCTCAATTATAAATAAACAAACAAATGACTACGTTTTGTGGTACATATAGTATATAAAATATATATTCTATGATTTTATAAATTGTTGAATATGTTTGTAGAATTTGACTCTTAAATGAACATTATATGTTATCAAATATGATTTGACCGAAACAACTACTCAGCGGGCAAATACCCCGACCTGCATTAGATTATACCTTCAAAGCATGATAGATCGGTAGCCAATATCATTTGTCAATTCCTAACCAGACAGACCGGTTTCGAACTTATTAGTTCTTCTCAGTATGCCATACGTTATGGAACAGACAAATGATAGCGGCCAACCTGCTAGTCATACAGGGTGTCCCAGATTTAAACGGATATATTCTAGTGGTAGGTAGAGCACACTCAGCTGAGTTCAAAACACCCCTATACTTACCGTTGAATGTGAACCGTTTTTGGGTGTTTTATGGTTTTTGACCAGAACTTTAGTCCGCCATATTTTTGAAATGACTGCACATATTTAGATAAAATTTTTGGTATACATATTATACTCTTTTAGGTTAATAAATAGCTTAAGCAATTTTGGAAAAATTCCAGGACTGACCTCCATATTCTTAATATGGCTCTTAGGGTCGTTAATATCACACTGTATATTATTTTTTGGTAAATGTTAGTAAACTTTTAAAAAAGCCTATGGACCAGTTTATGAAATAATGTTAAAATATTTGATGGCACGTTTATGGTTATTCTTCAATAAATTTTCAAAAGTATTGAAAGACCAAATTTAACATTCTACAAATAACACAATCCAGTTGCTAACATCATTATTTTGTTAATTTTAGCTAAATACCCCGCAGAAGAGGTTGTTATTTGTTTTTGTTTTGACAATTAGTGTTTCTAAGCTTTTTTTTAGTTTAAATTTCCTCCAAAATATTACACATTCTATTTCTTTTATGAAAGAAAAATAATGTTAGTGAAGAGGCTTGAATTAACAAGCACAATTTAAAAAAATATTAAACACCTTTTGAGAATAACTTGAAAATATTAAAGACAAAAGTTTGCAATTTTATTTTGACAAAATAAATTTATTTAGAACTTTAAATAATTAAATTTTGCAAATAATTAAAACTATAACAGGATTTCAAAATGAAAGCCCCCAGCGTCAATACATTTTCGAGAACGTTTTAATATGTTTTTCACTGACCTATCAATCACTTCCGGGTTATTTCTAATGTTATCACATATAGTAATAATTTTTTCTAGAAGCTGTTCTCGTGTATTGAACTCTTCATTGTACACCTCTGACTTGAGATGACCCCATAAAAAATAATCCAGAGGTGTAATATCAGGAGACCTCGGTGGCCAATTTACCGGACCTCCGCGACTAATCCATCTGTTGGTGTAATGTTGGTTCAGATGATCCCGGACCGGTACAGAAAAATGGGGTCCAGCACCATCGTGCTGAAATCACAAACCCATAGTATTGATGCCTTCTAATAAATCTGACAAGATATCTCTAAGGAAGTTTAAACAAACTTCACCAGTTAGCCTTTCTTCAAAAATGTGGGGCCCTATTAGATGATTATTGTAAATACCACACCACACATTAATATTAAACCTGTATTGGGAATGTTTCTGAATCACTGCATGTGGATTTTCGTTTGCCCAAACATGCTGATTTCTACAGTTGTTAATTCCGTCACGTGTGAAAAAGGCTTCATTTATGAATAGAACTCTCGATATTGTTCTTCTGTGAGCCAAAATCCACCTACAAAATGTTAAGCGGGGAACGTCATCGCCGTCTTCTAGACGTTGAACTGTTTCAACATGAAATGGATACAAATTTTCCTTCTTTAATGTTCGCCATACTCTTGTCTTAGGTATTGCTAACTCATTACTTATTTTTGTAACACTTATGGATGGATTACTTTCCATAACCTGTAATATTTGCTCTTCTTGTGGAACATGTTCATGCTTTGTCATTGACGGAAATTGTCCATGTTCCCTACTAAATTGGTATACCTATGAAAACGTTTTAGGATCTGGTACACGGCAATTTGGAAAACGCCTTTGATACTCTCTTTTTGCAGCTCTCCCATTTTCATCGCAAAAGCCATACACAAAAATAATATCCGCATAATCTTCATTACTAAATTGAAACGGCACCTTAAAATTTTTAGTTTTATAACTGGTTTTTTATCACTTATTCTAATAATTACTAAGAGCGAACAGCAATTCTTATTTGTAAAATTACACATTTGACATGTGCCTACTTGGTATTTTTAATGCAACAATGTCATGTGTTAATCGCATCATTTTATTACTTATTTTTTATTCGTGAAATAAATAGAATGTGCTTTATTTTGGACGGAAAATACTGAATGTCAAAACAAAAGCAAATAACAACCTCTTCTGCGGGGTATTTAGCTAAAATTAATAAAATAATGATGTTAGCAACTGAACTGTGTTATTTGTAGAATGTCAAATTTGGTCTTTTAATACTTTTGAAAATTTATAGAAGAATAACCATGAACGTGCCATCAAATTATATGACATTATTTCATAAACTGGTCCATAGGCTTTTTAAAAGTTTACTAACATTTACCAAAAAATAATATACAGTGTGATGTTAACGACCCTAAGAGCCATATTAAAAAAAATGGAGGTCAGTCCTGGAATTTCTCCAAAATTACTTAAGCTATTTATTAACCTAAAAGAGTATAATATGTATAACAAATTTTATCTAAATATGTGCAGTCATTCCAAAAATATGGCGGACTAAATTTCTGGTCAAAAACCATAAAACCGTATCTCAAAAACGGTTCACGTTCAACAGTAAGTATAGGGGTGTTTTGAACTCAGCTGAGTGTGTTCTACCTTCTATTAGAGTATGTCAGTTTAAATCTGGGACACCCTGTATACTGACTAAGGTAAATTGAGTAGTGGTGAGAGGTATGTGAAACTTCTCATATGGTCCAAATCCACTAATCATATTTAATAACAGTAGTTTAGTCCACCTGGGCTAGAGGTCGCTGCTCTCGGTACTTGCTTCGCAAGTCGCTATCCGCCACAGAGACATCTGTGATGTCGGTCGAATAGTAGCATTTGGACCATATGAGAAGTTTCACATACCTCTCACCACTACATTATTATGTGGTATAATACTTAGTTTCAATAGTGACTAATGTCATAAAAAACAAAAATAGATATAAACATATGCAATGCTGTAATCAGGGAACCCACCAAACAAATTAAATAAATTTCATAACAACTTTCCAGGTTTTCCATGACAAAAATGACAAAAATGTTATACGTCTAATAATTGCTGGAATATACTTAGCATATTACAATGATAAGGTTTCATTTCTCTCGAAACGTTCCTAGAAACCTAACCTGTTTTCACTTACCAATTAATTAAATTTTAAGTACCGGACTATCACACTAAAGCTAAAGGTTGTTACATATTTGTTTCTGTGGTGAAATATTCCTAAAACATGAACTTAATGCATTGTTTACAATTGTTGTGTGTATGGAAATGTCATGTTTAAGGCGTAAAATGTAGGTATTAAAATATATTTTTCTGGCATATATAAAATGACATATAAGGGCAATTTAAATGTTAATAACGAATGGTTAAAAGATTGAACTTTCCAATAGTGTTCTCATTTTCTTTGAATCTTTTTTATAGTTTACGATATTCTGGTACCTACCTAAATATCGCTCGTTTTTCAAGACGAAATATGGCGCCCCTAAGACACTCTCGGTAATTTGGTTGTGATTTATTTTTGCGCTAAATATGTTGAATTTCCTCGATTTATACACATTTTCAGAATTAATAAAGCATAAAATCTCATAATTAATGTCTGGCCATAAGCTTAGCCTGAAGAAACGTTAACGTTAACGAGTATTACAGCATCTTTCTTTATTACTGCTTTACATCCAGTTGAGTTGGTTTTGAGTCAGCATAAATGGAGAAACAGGGAGTAGTAACATAATCTTAAAATATTACGATTTCCTTGATTTTTGTATCTATATAAATTACTTGCTTACAAACAGTATTAAATTTATTTAATTACCAACATTAAATACTATTCAATATTTAAATATTACATCAAAAATTGTCTTGCCTAATCGGCTTTGGTCATAGAGTTGTAAATAAATATAAAAAAATATGCCGTTCTTAAATGTACATTACTAACGATATTATACAGGCCGACACAATGTTTGTAACATAGTTCACACTACTGTTGATATATTGTTTATATCTTCCTATTAACTGAAAAAATATTCAACAAGTCCTAATACGTACCATTTTTGTGTTAACATAAAATACTCTTAATATATTGCCAGGTAATAAATTTTATAATTGGTCGACAATTTTAGAAAAGCAAATTAAAATAAGGTGGGATATTATCAGTATCAGTCTTGTTCTGATTTTTCAAGTGTCCAATTGTGTCTGTTAGAAAGTGTTTTCGTTTGTCTACATAACTCTATTACGACAAAAAGTCAAACTTGCCAAAGTTGCAAAACCACACCTGACAAGTTTTGTTACATTTATGGAGAATTCTTTGTGAAATCAGAAACGAAGGCGTATGAAAATGTGAAAAAAGCGTATTTTTTATATTTTGGAGATTTAGTCGGAGATCAAGACAAGCAATGGGCTCCCCACGTTTGTTGTGTAAGTTGTAGCGTATCACTGGTGCATGGGATGAAAGAGAAAAGAAAAAGTATGTCTTTTGTGGTTCTAATGGTATGGTGAGAACCAGTGGCAGTTCGTGGGTCAAGAGATAGGGAGGTCAATTAGAAAAGTTTACAGTATTACCTACCTTTTAAAGTGATTTAAATTCTAAGTCGATCCTCCGGTCTTTTTGAGATGCAAAGTGGTCAATTACTTTTTCATTAAAGTCTTTTATCTTCTTTATTAATGTCCTTTCTATGGTAAGCATAGCTAAAGAAGATAACTTTTCCTGACACATGGTATTTCTTAAAAATATCTTTATTCTTTTTAAGGTGGAAAAACAACGTTCACCTTCGACGGTAGTCATAGGGAGAGTACACAAGATTTTTAACAGTTTGACACTTTCAGAAAAAGTATTGCACAAATTATTGTTAATAAAAAGTTGTAACAAAGCCACTGTACCTTCACTATTGGAAAAATCTTCTCAGCTATATAATACTTCTAATTCAGTTTTAAGTTTCAAATGATTTATGATTGGATACTCCGTTTTAACTAATTTAAACATATCTTGAGGAAAACTTTTTTTATAATCTTTAAATCGATCTGCGTGAAATAACTGAGACACTGCTAAATGATTACTGAAGCCAAACCTGTTTTTGATCTCAGATGTAATTATATCACAAACTTGTAATGAAATTCTTCTTTTTGATTCTTCCGTTTTACATCTCTGGGCAGACTGCATGAATGTCTCCTCCAAACTGTTAATCAAAATTTTATTTCTGATGTCTTCAATTTTACTATTAAAACGCCAATACACTTATTTACTGTTATGACATCGATATTACATTTTTGTAATTGATTGAACAATATATCACAATGAGGCATAACTAAATGAAAAAAATTTAACCAGTAAAGAAAATGTTCATTTTGTAAGTAGTTTTTTAAACCGAGTGTTGTTTTCTGATTCATTATCAATGATTTTTTCTAAACAATCTAATAATTCTGTTTGATTGGTATAAACAGTCTCTATGCACTTTGTATTAAAATCCCATCATGTTGGAGCCGCTTTAGATAATCTCACCTTAACAACATTATCTAACACGGCTGTTCTTTTTGGCGATTTTCCAAAGAATGAAGAAAAGTATATAAATTAGCAAAAAAAATTTTTATGCTTTTGTCCTGACGATGCTTTTTGTAAAATTAAATTTACTTACTTACTTACTTACAAAATTTATTTGACCTCGAAATATTCCCGGGTTATCAGAGGACTCAGTTTCGTCATGTCCGCGTAGTGCTAGCTCAAAAGCTCCACAGAGTAATACACAGTCTATTATTTTATTTAAAATATATCTATTTTTAGAAACGTTTTCGTTGTAAGCTTTTAAACTTTTTCTATAGGCACTGTCTAACTGCATTCTAATATCAACTGTACCAAGTGTTGCTAGACTACAACAGTTATTCATATGACTTGATGCGAGCGAATGTTTCTGTACTTTTATTTTTAAATGTTTCAAGTCAGTTACATTTATTTTGAACCATATAGGATCAGGATCATCACCAAATAACAGGCATGGGAAACAAAGAAATGCATTTTTTACCTCGCATCCGCAAATCCACTCGGATAAATCGTACATTGAATTTCGAAAATACCTATTAACTTTTTTTCTTATCAAGACATGTTTGCTTTATCGTCATATTAGGTTTTGGACGGCCACCAACTTTGAATTCCACTCGGTCTTCATAACCCAACTTATGTCCATCTTTCAGTTTTAATATATTTTGTACAACAATCATATTTAATAGTAAACACCAAAAACACTGTTTTACTTAATTTTACGACAAGTAGAGATTTACTAATAAAATGTTCACAAATAAAAACATTAAAAACAACGCGACAGAATTTACCGACCAACGCGTACCTAGTCAGCATTAAGACTACTGTACTGAACTGAACTTCGTGCGAATCGTGCGTTACCGTTTCCGTAAAATGTGTCAGGGACATTGTCTCCGCCAGTGTTTTCTGTCTCTTTTGCTTTCTGACGATTCGCGAATAAGTCTATTTCACTTTAATTCGTTGTAAATTCGGTCCGTAGCTAGTTTTGAGGACAAGTTGTGGCTTGACCCCAGATTTTTAAATTCTGTAAATGAATAATGTAATGAATATGAATGTAGAGGCTCGGTGCTCGAAGATGATACGAAATCCTGCGATCTAGATATTTGAATAGTATTGTGCATAGAGTGAACTAGAAACTTTAATATATTTTTTAAGAATATTAAAAATATATGTATTATATATTTTTAAACTTCAGAAAATGAATAGCTCTAATTTTTTATTTGTATGTGGGAGGTCATTGACCAAATGACCCTATAGAAGAACCACCAGTGGTGAGAACACATAAATCATATCGATGATTGTTATTTTTGTGTTACAAGGACTGAGGGATATTTCAAAAAAGAAAAACAAAAAATTAAATATCCGAATTTGCCATCAACCCTAAGACCTGTTCCTCACAATGCATCAGACTTACCAATGCCAACTGCACCTTTAGATTGGCAAAATATTGTTTGGGGAAGTAATGGAAAGAGTAACGACTCTTTAGACAGTCTAGACCAGTATATCCTTCATATATTCCAGAAAGTTTTAGTGAGCCTCGCATAATTGCTCAAAATGAATTGAATGATTTGGTACGTGACTTGGGCTGTCAAAACAGCAGAACTTCTTGGTTCCCGACTTAAGGAGTAGAACTTACTGGCTAATGAAACAAAGATTATTTTAGAAAAAGAAATGCAATATTTTCCGCATTTTGTAATATGGAAAATTCACTATGCCAGTGCTAATACAAGTATTATTGAGTTAATCTCCTGGCATCGGTTATTGGTCTTCGTAGCGGAAATAGGCCGATGTTAAATAAGTGATTATAAAAAACAAATAAAGAAATTAGGCATTAGTTTCGCATGTAATTGCACCTACTAAATTTGCATATGATTTCAAATGAGATAATAGTTTCAGTTTTTGGTTATTATATGATTAGAACAAGTTTAAGAGAGATACACAAATTTATCATTAAATACCGTATCTCAGGTAGTCACTTCGCGAATATCAGTTGCAGAATCAGCTTGTGTGCGAATACATATTTTCATATACAAAAATGATATACAATACAAAACAGACAATATCTTACCTTACATTTTTGTTGAGTAATTTTTGTAATGTTAAAAATTAGATTAACGTTGAACATTTATCAAAAAACACGATTGCACTATAAGAATTACTTTTTGGAACTATAATAAGAGAATATTATTAATAGGAAAGTTTTTAGACTGGCTTATTAATAGTTGGAAAAAGTTTTGTTCGGTAAGGGTCCTTATTTTGAGAAAAACTACTTAATCAACTTGCCGATGTTTCGATAAATTTTATTACCATCCTCAGGGCACTAGTTATGAGTTTTTCCTGGTCACCATAAAAGTTATTAAAACAGGAAACAAACAGATAAAGTCACTGGGTATCAAGAAGTATTTTACGCGTATGTATTTACATAACATAGACCGGTTTGGAACTTGTTATGTTCTCGTCAGTATGCCATAAGGAATGGAAAACACAAATGATAATAACAAACCGGGCTAGCCTAAATCAGACTAAACAAGACAGACATGGAGAGTGATAAGTGTATCCTTCCGGTGGTCAGTGCTACTACCCGTCAGACATAACTGATGTCTTAGTGACTGATAGCGACCCGCAAAGCAGATACCAAGACTTGTGACCTCTAGCCCTGGTGGGCTAAACTACAGTTTAGCCCACCAGGGCTTTTTATGGTTTAGCCCACCAGGGCTATTAAGACCTATATTTGTTTTTGCAGGCATCTTTACAGATATTTTACGATCGTACAAAACTTACAATTAATTTATTTTATTTATTTAGTTTTAGGTGTTCCAAATTTGCTAACTGATGAATAAATGAAATTATTTTATTTTCCAACATTTCGATTTTATTCAACCATTATTAGAGAGCTACACTGTTCACATTTTGAATTACTCTTTTTACAGTTATTATTAACTATGAACTCATTATTTATTATTTTAAATAATTACATATGGAGCCATCTGTTTGACTTAAAAAATGTTAAAATGTTTTCTTAACCGCCTCTGAAGTCACCGAAGTAACTCCCAGAAAATCCTAGGATTTTGTGTTGAGTAAGGAGAGACGAGTCCCTACAGTTTACAGTGGAGTCCGAACCACATCTAGGGCATTGACAGTTCTCTCCCATCTTAATCGGAAACAAATTACAAATAAAATTACTTGCTTCGGGATGGATTCGAACCATCGATATTCGGTGCCGAATAAATAGCTATAAGCACTTTACCCACTCGGCTACCCTGCCCTGTTTATATGTAACGAAATTATTTTACCAGTTATTTTAGATGGTTATAATTCATAACTAATTAAAAAAATACACTACATTTTCATAGGTTTAATAATAACAATTTGACAAAGTATTATTGGAACTCAGACAGAATATTATTTTTCTCGATAACAGATTCTATAATGTGGAAAATTTCATTTAAAAGAAATACACAATCACAGTAATCCATCAGAATTTTAAATGTGTTTGTTTGATGGATTGGAGACAGAGGGCTTGCCATTCCATCCTGTTTGGGTACTCATATTAAATCCTTCTCTGCTTAATGTCACCAATCTATCATATGAATTTTCGGGGAAACAGAATACAATCGTTATACGGAAAATCTTGAAATGTTTTCACATACATTCGTATCTACAAAAATGCCCACACAGCAGTTTATTGCTGATGTACAAAAAATTATTGAGTGCCCTGATGGCGTAATAAAAATAATAGTGATTTTTATTTGTGGCCAAAAATAAGTTTTAAATTTACAACTATTGAAACTGAATTTTCTCAGTATTTCCAAATGGAACACCCTATATATTTTTGGCCGATGTGATGTAGAATTGAAAAATGAAAATTTTTTTGTATGTATATCCCTATAGCTATTTGTAACTATTTTCGATTTATTGACCAATAACTGCAAAATTCAACAATAAAAATTAAAAATGTATTTTTTTTTGTAATTCAAGAGAAAATATTATAAAAAAGAGCTCCATATATTGCTCATTTTGATTGACACACATTTCTATGCGTCTTTGGAATAAGGTTTCTACTGTTCATAAAATTGCCGGAGTGATACTACTAAAGGCATTTATTATCCTTTTCCTCAAATTTTGGATTATTGTTGGTGTGATGTTTTCATGGGCATCATGTAAGACGTTTATTATAATACTTTCTCTTGAATTATTTGAAAAAAAACCCTCATTTTTAATTTTTATTGCTGAATTTTGCAGTTATTATTCAATAAATTGAAAATGGTCACAAATAGCCATATGTATAAAAAAATGTTCGTTTTTTAATCTTACATCACATTGTCCAAAAATATACAAGGTGTTCCATTTGTAAAAATATGGAAAATTCAGTTAAAAAATTGTAAATTTAAAAATCCTTTTTTGATCACCCTGTATACTTTTAAGAAGTGAAAATAGCTGATTGTCATCGCACAGATATCTCATAACTGGTACTAAGATACTATTCTTAAAATCAATAGTTGTGATTGTAGTGATATTTTTAATAAACACGTGTAAATGATATAATTTTTCAACAAAAAAAATCATTACATCCAAGTAGTTGGGAAAAGTCAATAATAATACAGCAGTGAAAGGAGACCACAAAGAAGTTTCAAAAAATGTTCTGATATACATGGCATTTCATTTAGAAAAATGTTACTTGATCCTGTTGAATCATCTTAGCTCACCCTGTATATACGAAAACAATTTCCGGTTATATATTTTTTTTGTCTAGTTTACTTAAGTTTTTAAATCAAGTTTCTAGCTATCATAGAACTTGAGATATTGAAGTCGGACCAATGACTTCAGAATAGATAGACAAATAATTCCCTATCTTAATACACAGGAACTGTTGTGTTATGCATCATCTTGAGACATACTATTATTTTAAAAGGATGAAGATAGTTCATTGTTTATTACCGTACTCGGTGGCAGTGGCGTGTTAGAGAAGGTGCAAAATTTAAATTTTTGTCCAATATACATGCACATTGATTCATCTCCTGACTTGGCTTTAAAATAAAATTGTTTTTTGATATGAATAAAAATGCTGTACCAGCAGTGGCTGGTGAAATTTTGGATGGCTATATGATATATACCAACGACTACAGAATAAGTCATTGATATATACCTACATAATGTGATAAATTAAAAATCAGTCTAAAAACAATATTTCAAAAGGTTGTAATAATCAAAATTTCTTAATGGAATTTAAATTCTCTTACAAATTTAAAAAAAAAAAAAATAATTTTACAAATACTTTAGAAATAGTTTCAAAAAACTATGGTAGGTGATGTATTTACATGCAAAAATGTTTCACAAATTTTGATTGATTTTCTTTTACAAAATATAAGATATAGCCAACCCAAAATTTTACCAGTCACTGCTGTGTTTTCTACTGCATACATTTATACACAAAAACAAAAAAAAAAAAGAAATAGTTACAATAATCTTTATTTTCTCAGTAACAACATGCGTGAATATATAAAATAATATTAATTAATAAAGTACCTACATTACAACTTTTTTTTTACTACATTTATAGCATAATATATGGTAGGGGGTATGTACAATATGCATTTATAAAAAAAAACAAGAAAATTAGACTACGAAATAAAATAAAACATTGAATTAAAATTCTTTATTGATTTTTAAATAATATAGTTTTTGTCAATATGCTTCTAACTCTGTTTGGTAGCTGCATCTTTCAATTTTGACGTTTCATGGTGAATTCGAATATTAAAATATTTTTCGGTAGGTATTTCAAAATGTGGTACTTTATTTCACTTTTTAATATTATGTGCTATAATATTTTGATTAAAAAAAGTAAATAATTTTTTTATATAATTCATGTCTATGCAAATAAGAATATAATTATTTATCAATTTAACTAATTATTTCAAGATGCTATCATTCGTATTATCAATCAATAGAACTTATATAAACTTAATTTTGTTGTAATCATGTTAACTACTAACAGAAATAACTTTCATAATTACAAAAATGTGAAAGAATATCTCTAGATATTTACTTTTTTATTGGCGATTCTAACTCTTTGTGAACATCATCAAGAATATGTTTTCTGATATTCTGAGATTTCAATGGATTCGTTATGGTGCTAAAATGAACCAACAATTATTGTAAATTGATAAAAGAAAAGTGAAAAGTAAAATAAAAACATCAACTTTTGGCTAAATATGTTAACATTCTCAGGAAGAATTATTGTTTCATAAAATAAGAAAAAAAAACTGTGATCAGAAGTATTTACAATCGTACACCTGTTAATTGAGTAGGTATTATTTTTCTTATAACAAAATGATATCTTACCAAACTTGTGTATTGTCCTTAGAACAACTTGGTAATTCTGGAACCGCCGAGTCCTTAAGATAAACTATGCCACTGGGTTTTCTTAAGAAGTCATATGATGTGAAGTGATCTGAGCACACAACACTATCTTTAGGAATATTTTCCTTTCCCAGATATTTCAAAATTCGAGAGTTCCATATAGATCTACGTTCAATATTCGAAGGAATCCTAAAAACAAACAATACATTATATTTACTACTACTATTTTTGAAATAAAACATATCTATTACATATTTTTATGTTTACAATATTACTGCACTGGACATTTTTAATTTTAGATTATGCTTTTATTTACCATTTTCCCGTTACGCCTATGGTAATGTCACTTACCTGTGGAAAGATTGATTAACTCCACTTTTAAAGGGAGATTTGCATATAACACAATATTTTCCCATTGTTTATTCACAAAAACAGAAAATGCGTCTTGAAAAAACTAACAATCACAGTAAACACAGCGTTAAACTTAAGATACACACAAGCAACTAATGGCGACCAAAAAACGTAAACAGTGATGAACACCCGAAAATCGAACAGGGACTGCGCGCGCACAAGCGTATGTCCCTAACAACTGAGTACTGAGTTTTTACATCAAACTACAACAAATCAAGAGGATACTTTGTCTATCCTATTTCTGAAGTCATTGAGTCGGACGCACTATTGCCCCACCCTGTATATTACGCGTTATATACAACTTTTGAAAAGAGAATATGATATTTTAAAGTAGTTTCTTGTTTAAATACATCAAATAGATGATAATATATTAATTTATTTTACACCGGACAACATAACGAATATGCCTTCGAAATCATTTAAATTTACATAATCGAAAGCATTACGATATATCTCGCGGGCTATCTTCACAGAGGAATATTTTAAAGTTCCCTGGCTTAAAAAATGGATAAAAAACACATAGTCGTCTTCCATTTAATGTATACTATCAATTAAAAATTAAACTAGCCTAGCGAACACGATTAGTCGTCACTCATTTTCTGAACGACTTTTAGAGGATAATTTGCTCGCCTATAACAACTCATGCGAAAAAGGCGTAGGAAAAATTAATAACAATTAGGAAATTATCCAAATTTTCTTCTTTAGCCCTCAAAATTTTTTGCACTTTAGAATTGTAGTTTTAAGCAATTTATGGAATTTACATAATACTGTGCACATTTTTTTTCGTCATACAATCAATTTACTTGTGTTAAAGTGTGGAGTAATTTTCTTTGCCGTTTTCTTTTTTTTTTTTAATTATGCTATTAATCAAAGTTGAAAACAATCTGCATACCTGCAGAAAGCTATATTGTCTCATCCTAGGGATAAGCGGTTTCTTCCAGAATAACATGGGCGCCATCTATGAAGGGGTGGCTAGTATCAAGGAAAATATAATTTCTGTATTATAGCTGCGTCGGAATATTGATTTTCCCTGCTAAAGTTTCCCGTTCAAGTCCCCTCTGCAAAGTACTAGGAATCTGCTTTTTGTATAAATTCGGAGGAAAAGAAAATGCTGAATTTTAATTTTAGTTACAGTGGCTTAAGGTCTCTGTAATTTTAGTCAGAACCAGTAAATAGAGATCTACTGGCTCTGATTCTAGTATGTACTTCACTCCCTCTAGTGTAAAATGTTAGTAACTTAATCAAAATTTATATTAGTTTTATTGAAATCAATATTTTCTTCATTAGTGGTTAAACTACCGAGTTAATTCCCCTAATTGCATACATAATTATGATTCACAAATTCAGTATTTAAAATCAAGCCTTACCCTCGGGAATTTGCTTATAGACTGTTGTTGTCAATGTTGTCATTGTGCGAAAATTTTAATATTTAGGAATTTAAAGCAACGATGAGCTTTTTGCTGACAGTTAAAAAGCGACCCATTTAGTCGACTAATTTAAAAATATGTACAGGGTAATTCAAAATGATTTGTCCGATTTTAAATGACTATATTTTTGAGTTTACGAACACATAGTGATTAGTGATATATCAATCAAAAGAAAGACTGCCCAAGATTTGTCTTTTATCTCATAAGTGCTCGATGTGATCTTCCACAGCTATACGAGCAAAATCCAGGAATAGTCAAATTCCTTCCATACTTGGTCTAGAATATCCGTTGTCACCAACTACACAGCAGTAACATTGCTATTTTTGAAGACATCCATGGTTGTGGGCGACAGGGGAGCCATCTCGAGGTGACCTTCTAAAACTGTGAATGCCAAGTTAATACACAGTTACACTACGACGTTTGTAGGTAAACTGAACTGTAAATAAACACGGTCTAGATCTCGCTGCGCCCGCACAACTACTATGATTTCCTATGAGATCTCAGAGAGGCCACGGTCGGGAAGCTAGTACGGTATTTACGGAAATTGTCCGGTACTAAAGTATGCAAATAGTGGAAATAAAAATTAAAGATGAAAACTTATACACTGTTGGCGAACTTCTATTTCAGTTACTTTTCGTGATAGAAACTTGTGGTCACTACAGATATAATCACAAATTGGTATCTCTTTTTTTATTTATTTGGAACAACTTAAATATTACACAGGGAATTTTCAGATAATTACAAATATAGAGTGTGTCCCACTTTTAAATACTACGCCTTTGAAAATTGAGAACCCCAATTAAAAAGAAAGTTTCAGTAAACATACATCGTATTTTGTTCGGTTTCAGAAGTATGGGGCGCTATTTTTTTTTTAAGATTTCTTAATTATCTCCAAAGCAAATTGAGATATCGATATGAATAGTACACTTATATTGAACAAGTCACAAGCAATATTCAGTAGCTAATTTAATTGTTCAGATATAGTGGATGTCTTAGTTTTCGAGTGCATATACCGTTAAACCCGTCAATCCAGTTTGTACTACGTCACTGGCGACTTTTGATTTTGATTTATTTATTAATTATGCAAAATAACTTCTAAACGGAGCAACATATCGAAAATCTTCAAATAGACAAATCAATTCAGAAATTTTTTTGTCTAATTGAAGATTTTCGATATTTTGCCCCATTTAGAAGTTATTTTGCATAACTAATTCAAAACATGCATACAAACTTATTTGCAACACAGAAAACATCGGCTTCCTTGATTGTGGTAGATGGATATAAAATGGAAGACACTTTTTTTGAGACAAATTCACTGGCGAAAACAAAAATTTGCTATCGTCTTTTGTTTTCGAGTTATAAACAAATGTTCGATTTTTCGATTTTTAGACACATGGTCCTTGGTTGTTTGTAAAGTTATGAAAATAGTTATTTTTGATGCTAGATTGCGAAATGCCATTTTTGCATTCGAGAATGAAAGTTTTTTCATTCTAGAATGCAAAAGAATTTCGCAATCGAGTATCAAACAAAATTTTTCGAAAACTGTATCCCACAGTTCAAAAATTACAAAAAATGTGAAGAGAAAATGTTGACATTTACAATTAATTTATTTGACATATATGTCATCTACAATTTGCTGCACATATTTTAATAGGTACATTCTTTGGCGCGCCAGTAGCGATAGCAACGAAACAAGCAATTCTACTAAGAAAACACGAGATTCTCTATATCTTGAGTTAGTGGCAGTTTATTCAATACTTATTAATGATTGATTGTTAAAATTTATGTTTTTATCGACAATAATAAACAAACTGGTAAACTGATTCTATCACCTAACATTTAATTGATTTTTGTAGGTGAATGTAAAAGTCTTTTACATCCTGGATGTAAAAGACTTTTACGTTCTGTAGACAAAAAACTGTCGTTTTGACATTTAATAAATATCATGTAAAAGTTAACTTTTAATGACAGTTCTCGAAAAAGCAACTTTTACATTATTCAGTGTGTGCGTACGTGTGCGCGTGCGTGCGTGCGTGTGTGCGCGTGTGTG
The DNA here is from genome assembly GCA_029963845.1 of Rhamnusium bicolor. Classification (NCBI taxonomy): domain Eukaryota; kingdom Metazoa; phylum Arthropoda; class Insecta; order Coleoptera; family Cerambycidae; genus Rhamnusium; species Rhamnusium bicolor. The sequence goes on along the minus strand of JANEYF010004663.1, from coordinate 20,159 downwards.
TGTGTGGGGGATTGCTTTTGATGTGTAACTATTTAATAAAGAAAATAATTTTATAGTAGATTACTTTTGCGTTTTTTTATATTTATTTCAAGTAGGCGTGTGTCATCTACGACAGTGTTTATCCCTTTGTCAGTAAATTGCATATTAATAATTTTGATTCCATCATAATTACACCCCATTTAATCGTAAAAGTGAAAATATGTTACGAAAATTACGAGAATTTGATATGCCAGAATGCTTTATTCAAGGTAATAATAATTGTAGTATTGCATCCGAAATATATTTCAATCGCTATACAGAAAGAAGACAACATAATTAAGCTACTTTTAAGAGGTCAAAAGAAAATCTCATTAATTGTGGGTCCTTCAACAAGCCAAGATCAAAAAATTACAACACTGACGATTCCAAAGAAACTTCTATAACTATGATAAGACAAACAGAAAAATTCTCATAAAATTCCTTTATTGGTGTGACCGGTTTCGTGAACAAGTAAATTTACTTCACATTACTTGTTCACGAAACCGGTCACACCAATACAGGAATTTTATGAGAATTTCTTGTTTGTCTTATCATGAATAATTACTCATATGGGATTAACCTACCTACGTTATTTCTATAACTATAATTGGAATGGCGGTTGAAAATCTTTCAATTTCAAGTCGTCGAATTGAAGCTGATTTTGGGATTTCAAGACGTCAACCATTGGGTATTTTGAAAAGACACCAATTCAGGCCTTATACAATAAGGAAACAACATCACCTGCAACCAACTGATCTTCAGCTACGATTGGAGATTTGCATATGGTATCGTAAAAGTCAACAAGATCCATTCTTCTCTGGAAATGTAGTTTGGACAGATGAAGCCTATATTAGCAGTGCAGGAATTTCCAACAGACATAACGAGCACTATTGGTCTGATATGAACCCTCACCGTACCGTTGACGTGCGATCTCAGGGACGCTTTGGTTTTAGTATTTAGTGTGCTCTACGTGGCAATCGTATTTTGACATATCATATATATCAAGAAAATCTTAGTGACCAACGGTACTATGAAATCTCCAACCAGAAAATTATTGAGAAATTTATGGACAATCTACCCCTAATTGAGGCAAGAAACCAGTTCTTCCAATAAGATGGTGCACCACCTCATAATATCAGGACCGTTTCAGAATTATTAAATACCAATTTTGGAAATAACTGGATGGGAAGTAACGGACCGGTGAAGAGGCCATCACGATCACCTGACTTAACGCCACTGGATTTTTTCTTTTGGGGTCACATTAAAGATAAATTATACAAGGAAACCAGTACCAACATAAATGAAATCAGACAAAATTTTATAGACTGTGTGAATTTCATTTCAAATCTTCATTTTACAATGCAGTTCAGAGTGTTATGAAGAGGTGTAATTTATGTATCGAACATAACGGACGTTAGTTTGAACATTTACTTTAATTCAAATTTTTATTTTGTAATTGTAATGTATTATAAAATTAGATATAAATATCAGATTTTTTGGTCTTGGCTTGTTGAAGGACCCACAATTAATGAGTTTTGTTTTTAACTCTTAGAAATAGCTTTATTAGGTTACCTTTTTTTCTGGATAACGATTGAACTATATTTCGGATCACAATTGTTATTATTTTGAATAAAGCATTCTAGCATATCATATTTCCCGTAATTTTCGTAAGACATCTTAACTTTTACGATTAAATGAGGTGTGATTATGACGGAAACAAAATTATTAATATGTAATTTACTGACAAACGGATGAACACTGTCATAGATGACACAAGCCTACTTGGAATAAATATAGAAAAACGCAAAAAGTAATCTACTAAAAGATTATTTTCGCTATTAAATACTTACACATCTACTATATGATATATAGTTTGAAAGAAAAAAAACCTTTCTAACTGAACCATAGCCAACTATGATTCCCTTTTAAAAAAATACAACTTTATGCCATAACTCGAAATTGCACTTTTTTTAAAATTTTCTCGACGCTACTGTATTATACAGAAAAAAATGCCTGAAAAATGTAAAAGTTGTTTTTCAGAACTTCACAAACAGCTAAGATATTGACGTGTCTAAAAGTCGAAAAGTCGAACTTTTGTTTATAACTCGAAAACAAAATACGGTAGCAAATTTTTGTTTTCGCTAGTGAATTTGTCTCAAAAAAGGAGATTGAGAATGAGTCTTCCATTTTTTTGTATCTCTTACAGTTACCGAGTTACCCTATACAAAAATCGAAATTTGCTCACTCTGTACATAATAAATTGAAAATAATTAATTTTATTTTAGGCAAGTGCTGTCAATAAACCGCATTAGTGTGGCGTTATGGATAATACAAAATGACTCCTAAACGAAGTAAAATATCAGGTCTCCAATAGACAAAAACCAACCGGTGTTTATATGACAATAGATAAAAAATGGTATTGTTGCATTTGCAATCACCCAGCTAGCGAAATAAATTATTTGGTGAATGGTATTTTTGCAGCAAAAAAAGATTTAAGGTGAAAGCAGGATTTATTAACAATGTAGGTTTTAAATGTGGACTGCAAATATTTATATAGCTTTACGACATTATATGTAAAAGGCTTTTAAAATGTGACTGTGGTATGATCAGGGGCATTTTGTGAATTATAGTTTATACCAGGAGCATGGGACCCACGCTATATTAAGCAAGACTATATGAAGAAGTTTTGCAAAAAAATATGATTGACGATTGGAAAAAAATTTGCTAACAGCGCCTGCTCACCCAAGTTATTTTGTTGACAATAAGTTATAAAATATTAGCAAAATATTTTTCCTGATAATCAGAAGGAAAATGTATCGACAGATTTCAGGTTTTGTTAAAAATAACTTTTTTTGTGAAGTTATGACATTTTGAAATTCGCAAAATTAATAATCTATCTAAAATAAAATTTCAAAATGTCATCTTTACAAAAAAAAAAAAAAACGAGATCTGAATTTAATCGATAAAAACGTTTCCTTCAGATTATGAAAAAAAATTTTACGTAATATTTTACAAATTGTCTATAAAATAACCTAGTTAATTTCTTCATTTGATCTTGGAAGTTATGTTTTAAATATGGCATGGGTCCTATGCCTCAATTGTAAGTTATGGCATAACTTATAATTCACTTGCCGATGTTGGGTATGATGCGGTTTAGTAAGTATTGTTGTCTGATAATGATGTTATGTATTTGATCCCGTGAAACTAGATTATCTCAGGCGTAGAGGTTGTAAAAAAACTATGCATAAAAGCAAGAACATGATGCTTCCATATAAAACTTATTTTTAGCCACTAAGTTCCCAAATTTTATTGCTTACAAGAACTTCCTCAGATTATAAATGAAACGACAATAGATATTCTATATATTTGAAATACAAATTTTTTTATAAAGAACATCTTTCAGCATGTTTTTCGAGATGGTGTCTTAAACAGGCACGCAGCGTAGTTTTATGGCATTTCGTGCATTTATTGGATACAAAATTATGCACTCGATCAACTTATGCACTCGAAAATTTATAGAAACCTTAGTTCACGGAGAGTTCCCACAGAGCTAAGAGGTTTTATTTGACTACTTTAGTATAAACATAATTTAATTACAAATTTACTCATCAGTCATAATTTTTATTATAAAATGTCTCGAGTGATGAGTCATCACTTTCGGAAGTTGAGGGGTTCACCCTTCACGATTTTTAAATTATTATTAACCGTAAGTGACTTAACTTTACTTTAAAGTCATGTTTATAAACATTCATTAATTTCAGAAAAATTGTAAAGGAGGTGACGAGACGCTCCTGAACTATCTGAAAATTATACATGCATTTTTCGCAAGAAAAATGAACCTTCTTCAGTGAATTACTGCGAACGCCTAGGGACAAACCGCCCTTGAATACCTCAATAATTTTTACATGCGTCCAATCTACTTTCTGACCATTATTATTCCAGGCATGTTTTGGCAGTTTGGATTCTCCAATACGATCCATTTTAACCTTATTTCTGTGTTTTCTCTAAGTTTGATATCTCTATAGTTTTAAGAATATATGTGTAAGCATTTTTTTGTCAAGAAATATTCTTTGGATCGTTTGTCATGGATATAAAATACATTTTCGTTTCTATAGGCTTAATGTTCCTATTCTTTGAATAATAGATATTAAGTTAATACATATTTCTGGTTTATACGTGAACAATTTGTGTATCACACATTATAAATATTTTATATATTCTTATTCTACCATATCTTTTCTCCTTGAAACAGTTTTCAAAATATGTTAAATATATTAAGTTTGCAAGAAATAAATGTTCTTATTTACAATTTAATGATTTAATGAAAGCTTTCAGACAGTTTTATCGATTTGAATAATTTATCAAAATTTTGAACGCAAACCATTGTGTTATAATTTTCAGAAAAGCTGAATGTTATCTACCTTCTTTAGAAAAATTATACAGGGTGAAACAACAAAATTTTTTTTTTTTAGTTAAACTTGATATGTGACCTGGTATGACGGGTAATCGATTTAACCTTTACAATAGTGCAAATAAATTGCCCAAGTCTTACCCTGGAAATCATCTAGTCTATCTGCTTTAGTTTTAAAATTATGATGTTCTAGTCTTTTTATTTAAGAAATAGTCAAAAATCAATAAAAGAATTGTTTAACTGAAAAAAAAAATTACAAACAAGTAAAACAATAATAAAATTCATATCTGGTTGGATCCACTATTACAGGCTCACATCGTCGTAGCATACTGGAACTTACTCTGTCATGTAGTTGTTGTGGAATTAACCGCCATTTCTCAGGAATTGCAATAACAATTTCTTCAATAATTCGAAGTGGTACATGGCAATCAGACAAATGACATTCCATGAAAACCCATATCTGCCCAACATGATTGCAATCTGTGGAAAAAGCTGGCGATATCATCCTATTGAGCTGATTATTTTCAAAAAACTGATTTCGTATAACCACTCTATGATGCCTCGCATTATCATACACATACAATATAAATCCTGTTTTGTTATGCTTGTTGTTTAAATCACTGGGCGTACTGTTGTACCACATCTCTAAATTGTTGTATGCTTGAAGGACCAGAAACAAACACTGGTTCATTTCAAAATATATATTTTAAAAATACTAAAACTGTTTAATACACGTAATAAATAAAAGCAACTGTAATATGGTTTCTTTATCCAGCTCAAAGGAGCATGTTTTTAGGTGATGATGCACTGCTAGAAGAGTACTCGTGATAGTAATCAAATGAATACTAATACTGAATCACACTCTCTGAGAACTTCACAATATATATATATATATATATATATATATATATATATATATATATATATATATATATATATATATATATATATATATATATATATATATATATATATATATATATATATATATATATATATATATTTAATTCGTTTTCCGGGTATACTCCCGCGTAGGTGATAGGCCCCGAGAGGGACCGTGGTTGTCTGAACGACGAATTTCAGTTCGAGTTACCAGAAGCCGCAGTAAGCAGTTATCTGTTAGAACCTGAAGATGGCAGATGAGATTCTGCCGAAACGTCGTTCAGACAACCACGGTCCCTCTCGGGGCCTATCACCTACGCGGGAGTATACCCGGAAAACGAATTTAACATTCACCACCCGCGAAAACCTGAAAAACAACATATATATATATATATATATATATATATATATATATATATATATATATATATATATATATATATATATATATATATATATATATATATATATATATATAAACCAATCATCCCCGCTATCAAGTATAGTTATGACCCTGCCTTTCATGTCTTACAGTAAATTCCAATACCTGGGTTTTTTCAGTTTACAAAAGGGAGATTTTGAGCTCATGATATCAAATACAGGGATTGAACCTACTTCCAGGTAGATGGATGAATGGTCGAATATTAAAGGACTACTTAAACTATTAACAGCAATTCCCTAATCAAGTCTAAACATTGAATTATATTATTTATCAATAAGAACTAAACTCCTCGTAGAGGTGTTTCAAAATCTTATGAGCCGTGAAATGCGCAAAAGCCGGAGCTTATTCCACGGTATAAGTGGAGTTATGCCTCTGCGTATATGAAGGTCAAAGCTCATAAGATTTTGAAATGTCTCTATAAGTATTGATGTCGGAAAATACCTAAAATTAAAATAGTTGAAACTTAACAGTAAAGGTATTATTGGGGGCATCATTTAATTGTACATGTTCAATAACCTTATAGTCAAAGGACCCTAGCTTGCTATTTATGACATGCTGAATACACTAATAATAAACGTATGAAAAATCTTAAATTTAAAAACTGTTTCCTTTGCAAACTGAAGAATGTTTTCTTGCAAAACTTCAAAATACCGTGCAGCATTTACTGACTGACTGAGGAATATTAAAAGTTCCATTCGACCACCAAAATAGTTTCTACCCCATATTGTGACGGAATCTCCTCCACAATTTTCTCCGTATCCTCGTAATTTATTTCGGTCAATATAACAACGAATTAATACACTAATTTTTCGGACATAATTGTGTTCGGTAATTAAATAATTAATTAATTTCCTCGAATGTTTTACCAGGTATTTAGATGTTTTTTTGTCATTTAAAGTTATATAAAATAAAAAATAAAAGAAATTGTGAATACATAAATTGGCTGACCCCGGATATCATTCAAGAGAGAAATACATTAAACTGTACTGTATCACCAAATTATCAAATGATATTAAATTATATTCTGATAAAATGATTACAGATTGAAATAAGCTGTTGACATATTTAGCTCACATTTTTTACTTTCTTATGGCTAATATGCGCGTGCGCGTGCGTGTGCGTGTGCGCATGCGTGTGCGCGTGCACACGTGCGGGGAGACTTCCCAAATTTGGCAGTTAAGATTGTCAACAACATTTTAGGTGACACATTAAATTTAGTGAATGTGGTACCACCAGAAGAGACACTAGGAATGAATGAAGAAAAAAGGTACAATTTCGGGAAAAAATTAAAAAATTTGTATTGCATTTTCGGACGAATCTCGACGAATTATAATGAAAACAACATATTGTGTTGCAATTTAATCTGTTTCAGGCATTTGATACCTTGGATGTAAATTATATTGTATTCAGCATTTTTAACTTGGGTATACGTTGTAATATTCTGGAATGGTTTCATTCATGCTTACTAAATTGTAAAGAAATTGTAAAAATTGTTTCTAGTTTTCAAACTTATAAAACATCTACGGTGGTAACTTAGGGGTCAATGCTTGGGCCGTTGTTTTTTATATCGCATGTAAACAATCTGCCAAATCACATTAATAGTAGCAAGTTCAAGACAACATATATCAATTTTTACAACAGAAAACCCTGTATTCTACCAAATTTCAACTTTTTCAATAAAAACCAATTTTCATATGTTGTTTTGGACGCAGATTTGTCCTAGAAATCTCAAACTGATATGGTATGCAAGAAGTTAAACGGGGCATAATTTGCAATTATACAAATGAAAAACAACTTTGATATAAAAGGATTACGAAATGTTTATTACTCCCTTGCACATTCACATATAAAATTTAGCATTTTAGGCTGAGGTAAACTAAATATTTATTTATCGAAAAAAATTATTCGGTTGATATTTAATTTAAAACCAGAAGAAAGCTACTTATGTGTTAAAACAAAGCCTCAGTACTATATAATATGCACGTTTCGCCAACCAAGTTGGCATCATATGGATAGGATTGTAACTTGTTGAAAATTGTAGCCAATTTCTTGTAAAGATTTATTCTTTCATAAAGTCCTACGTGAAAATGATGTTTTTGACAGTATCTCATTCCCTAGGTACCTGAATATTATACCCATAGTCAAGTAGGTACTTATGATATGAAATTTAATGAATTGATAGCAAAAGTTACTATTTTATAATATGTTATCGGCAGTAGAATTCGCACAATCTATATTTAAACCAACTGCAAAGTGTGGGTATTACTGCAGTTAAAACAAATGATTCAGGCCCTTTTTTATTGATTTCTTAATGACTTATGTAAATGTAAATTACATTTATTTGCAACGGTCAACAACCCACAGAACTTCTAAAGGCAAAACTTAAATCAACGGGACCTTTTGTTTTGAATTCAAAATTGATGTGTGGTATCTTTTTATTTCTTGCACATAAAACATAAGAAACAAGAAATGTTGTAAATTGAAACTGCTTATTTGTATCGATTCCATATGAATCACGGTTTACAGTTTTATCACAAGAGAAAAGAATATTTATGGCTTAAAAAATGTGGAAGATGCCGCAGAGAGTTTTAACTACATACTGAAAAGTAAAATAAAAGAAGGTAGTAAAACGATTCAATTAAAAAACTGAACTTAGAGGCAAATCTTGGATAACTTTTTTTTCAAATCAATTCAAAATTTATTTCTATTTATATCCAAATTATAACTGAGTTTTATAAAATAAAATTTATATAACAAAAAATGTGAAATTATTATGATTTATAAACATGAACTGTTAATATCTCATCTAAGCTGTAAGGCTTGTATTTGAGATGTGCATTGTTATATTTTATGCATAATTATTTAATTTTCACCGAGTGACAAACAAATATATTGAATTAATTGACTTTTTTTTTAGTTATTTATGAACTAATTTGTTTTCTATTTTTTTTTTATTTAGCGAGGATGAGATAACATTTTTTTATTTCCGATTTTAATTTTATTCAGTAATAATATTTTCGAAAGTTTGTTTTTGTGTAAGTAAGTTCAGAGAGCTATTTTAAATTTATGGTTCTTCCTATTACTTTTTAGATTTAGTTGATTGTATAATTTAGAGCCAAGGAAATTTATGTATCGTTGGGTATGTGATTTATGTGTTGCGGTTTACAAGAAAAGAAGAACTTTACAAAATTTCGCAAAAAAAAACATATAATCTAGACTAAATGATTTTTATAAATATCAAATTAATGAAAATAGAAATAACCCCAAAAAATTATGGAGGTGTATAAAAGATATATCAGGGTATTTTTAAAATTATACCCCCCTTATTTCGGTAAAACATTATCGATTCAAACTTTTCAATAACTATCCTTACATAGAATTTCCCGTAGTTTTTGAATATACTTTTTTCATTTCTTGAAACGTACACGAGGGATGAAAGAAAGTTTGTTTTTTTAAATAGAATACCCAATATATTTTCACAGATTTGGATCCCCTCTGCCTTTTTGATTACAAATATATGCTATATTTATATATTTGTAACGAATCTTACAGAGACATTCACATTTAAAATCATCTTATAATAATCATGCGTTCTATAAAATGGAATGAAAAATAATATTAACTGAAAATTTTTGTTAATTATTATTTACTAACTTTTACAAATCTTATCACAGATAAGTATAACATATATCTTTTTAAACAATTATTTTCCCGGCTATTTGCCAAAACGCTGAAACTATTAGACAGAATAGTTGAAATTAAAAATAACATTATTGAGTCAGTAGTACTGAACATAATGTGCATATTATCTTTTTTGTAATCCAAGTTTCAGCGTTTTGGCAAATAGCCGGGAAAATAATTGTTTAAAAAGATATATGTTGTACTTATCTGTGATAAGATTTGTAAAAGTTAGTAAATAATAATTAACAAAAATTTTCAGTTAATATTATTTTTCATTCCACTCTATATTTTAACTTTTATCAAGAAGAGGAACTTAATTTGTTTTTAAATTATTTCATTGACCCTAATAAGGGGTATTTCCACTATATAATTTCAATTATTCTGTTCTCTGAAGCCATTAATGTTTATTACATTGGGGTTTACAAGTTTCCTTACTTTGGATTCTTTAAATGTGCTGGCTACCCTGACGACGCTAAGGCAAGTAGAAACAAGTGTCGGTAGATATTTTAAAATTTTTTAAAGTGAGTGTCAACTGGTGAGTACCTTGTGTTTTATTTATTTTTGGTTTTATTAGACAGAATAGTTGAAATTAAAAATAATATTATTGAGTCAGTAGTACTGAACATAATGTGCATATTATCTTTTTTGTAATCCAAGTTTCAGCGTTTTGACAAATAGCCGGGAAAACAATTGTTTAAAAAGATATATGGTATACTTATCTGTGATAAGATTTGTAAAAGTTAGTAAATAATAATTAGCAAAAATTTTCAGTAAATATTATTTTTCATTCCACTCTATATTTTAACTTTTATCAAGAAGAGGGACTTAACTAGTTTTTAAATTGTTCTATAAAACAAAAATAAATTGACAATTAATATTACTTGTCAGATGTGTTCATAATAACGAACAATTTGTAGGAGTTGTATCGTTAAAAATTAATAGTAAACATGGTATATTAATTAGAAGAGCGATGAAATATTGACGAAACTTTTATTGAGTGCGGAAGAAGAAGAAACATGTCTAGAGCTTGAAGGGAATATCAAAGAAAGTACCCGTTAATAGTAACTCCTAACAAGGTATCTTTTAAAAATGTCGCCAACAAAATGCAAATTCTTTGGCAAATAAAAAGAAACAAAACAAAACGTGTTGTTATAAAGGACACTGAATAGAATATCTATTCTGCTATTGTTTCAAGGACGTTTTAAATCAGACTTCTCAATCCCGAAGACTATTTAAAACGAAGGACATTTTGAGAAACCAAGACATAACAGAAATGACCCTAATCTTTTACAAAAAAAAGTTTAGACGGATGGGTCTACGTTTTTGACAGCTGGAATTTTCAATCGTAGAAACTATCATATGGTCTACTAAAGAACCAAATACTGTATTTGAAATAGGAAAAACAAGGACGTAGATCAGTGCCTGTATGTAGGAGACAAAATTATATGCCAGGTTTTTTTTGGCGGTAGATTTAACGGAACAAATTATTTGAATTTGTTAAATACAAATATTGAGGATCTAATTGATGAATTACCATTACGTCATTGACTTTAACTCATTTGACAACAAGATGGCTATAAATAAATCCAGTATCATATCTGTAGATAAATAATTTGTTACCAATTATAGCCTTATACCTTTGCTCTCAAAGCTAGCACGAATTTTAGAAAAAAATTACAAAAAGATAATAATTAGTTTAATAGAAAAATCTAATTATTATTATTTCAGAAAAACAGTATGGATTTCGAGAAGCTAGGTCCACCTACACAGTATGCAATGGGACGACATACTTCACAAATATATAAAGTACTGGATGATACCGAAAATACATTTTGCATTTTTCTGGACTTAGTCAAGGCGTTTCATATCGTTAGTCATCCACATTTACTAAGTACGCTTGAACACATAGTCTTTAGAGGGGTACCTTACAAACTAATACAAAGCTACTTAAGTGATCGAAAACAGTCTGTTATTGCTATTAATTGTATAGGAGATAAAAAAACTGTACGTTTTGGTGTTTCTCAAGGTACAGATCTTGGCCCTATGCTGTTTATAATATACGTTAATGATTTTTTTTAACTTATCTAGCTGTGGTCATATCATTAGATTTGCTGACGATCCGAACCTATTTTTTTCATGATATATCCTGGATATTCCTGGATTAAGCTAAAAAGGAAAGTTCAACAAGATGGTGAAATTATTATAGATTTCTTTAATAAAAAGTTACTAACCATTAACTTTAAAAAATAATATTACCTTCCATTCTGTAGTTACCCTAGCAAGCAAGTCAAAGGTACCATATATATTTGTGTACAAAAACCTACAATGTAATTCCTCGTAAATTGAAGAAATTAAATTCAGTTAAACTATTTCAATCTAAAATAAAGAAATACGTATCAGACAAACCAAGAATTATAATACATCAGATTATTGATGTTAAGAACACTTATAGCAGATGTTTTCTAATATTTATTGAATGCTTTTTCACTGGTTCATTATAGAAATAAAATTTAAAAAAAGTGAGAAAGGAAAACAGAAGAAATAGTAATTATTTACCTGTAATAAAAAGTTTATATAATATGACACATTACTAGCATTTCCTAATAGTTTAAGAATAATTCAAAAAGTTTGATTTTTTTTGTTTCCTCTTTGTTTTTTTTTCCTTTTGTGAAATGTAAGTCAATTTTAGTTTCTGCTCTGGATCTTTGGACTATCTAAATATTTAAAAAAAAATCTTGTTTAATTTTTATTTATTTCTTAGGTAATTTGATGGTATGTAGACGGAAAAAAAAATATTTATAAATAGAAAATTCAACTAGAGCATATTAACAAACACACATATAGTCTGTAAGTACCCATGTGTAAGTGTGATTCTATATTTATTTATTGCTATGTTTTTGTTATATTTTATGTATACACAATTTACACAATTATCAATAAATATATTTTTTTTTTTTTCGGTTTCCCGATGCCGGTCAGTCCTCCCGTGGCCTCCGACGCCTCACGGGAGTCGCGCCGGCGGATCAACTACAGCCACTCCCCACATCCCGCAGGGTTAGTGACTGTAGATACCAGAATCGTGTGCCCTAAGCAGACGGAGAGAACCCAGAGTGACCGCCTTCTGCATTTGACCTGCCAGCCACTCGGCTGGTTTTTGGCAGGCCGGTATGATCTTCAGTTCCGAGAGCAGCGTAGGCTTTATCCCTCCGAGTACACCGATTATAAGGACGACCATCTTTATCGAGTAGCCTGGGTACAGCACTTGGAGCTCGTACCGGAGATCTCGATATTTAGTCCGTTTCTCCTCCTCCTTCAAGGTGATGTTTTTCTCCGCAGGTGCCGAGAACTCGATGACATACATCACCTTGAGTTGATGGTCGAGGAGGACTATGTCAGGCTTGTTGGCTTGGATTAGCCTGACAGTCGGGAACGAGTAGTTCCAGTAAATCCGGCATTTCTCGTTCTCGACAACGGACTCAATATCTCCGGGGACGTAAGGCAGCACTGGTGTCTGGTCTACTCCGTACGAGTGCCTTAGATGGTAGTATAGCACTCGTAACGGCGCGTTATGCCGGTGGATGTAGGCCGAAATCGCATATATAGGGCATGCAGATAGTAAGTGCATGAGCGATTCCGGCGCCTGATGGCAGGTCCTGCAGTTGATATCAGGAACCTCTACACGCCACACGTGGCTACGGTAGACCAAGGTGTTGATAACACCATCTTGACAGGCCATAATGAATCCCTCGGTCTCCGACTTAAGCCCTGCTGACCTTAGAAAGGCAAAGGTCAGCCTGGTCGATAAACCCAGTGTTTCTATGTTCATATAGAAGACACCATGCCGGGGTTTATCGACGTGCTGCCGAAACAGTTTCTCCTGTTCGGCAGCTCTAATTCGGGCTTTCAGACGATTTGGCTGAAGTTCGGTGACTGACTCAACATCAGCACCTCGCCGGCTTCCTCGCCTGATGTCAAATGCGAGACCGAGTTCATCTGCGGCTCTTTTTGCTGCCTTGAACAATCCTGCTCCCACTCCTACAGTTTCGTGATGTTTTACGAACCGCAAGAGGGGATCTGAGCTCCTGAGTATGTTACATGCCATACTCAGTACTACTCTGCCATGCGTACACTCCAAGCTCAAGAGTCCTCGGCCCCCCCTTTGACGTGGGAGGTACACACGAGGAACGGACGATCTAGGATGAATACTTCTGTGAATATTCATCATCTTGCGGGTATCCCTATCTAATTGGCGCAGCTCATCTACCCTCCACTTTACTACTCCGAAGGAGTAGAGCAGAATCGGAACGGCAAGCGCCTAGCCACAACGGGCCCGACCACCTGGCCAGACGATCAAGGACCCGCCGACAGGTGGAATATTGATCTTTTGCTTTTCGACCTGGACTCGTCCAGGTCGAGTATACAGTAAAGCCGATTGGCTAATAACATTTTGCGTTTTTATGTGAATATACTTATATTCATTGTAAAGCCAGAATGTGGCGCCTAGTTAAGTTTTTATCATGTATATACAATATTAAATAAATCTTTTAAATTGGAATTGGAATTGGAACGGCAAGCATATTGGTTGCAGACACCTTGTTCTTCCCCGAAAGTTCGGAAGACCAAATCTTTCGGAGGCGGTGTCTGTACTTGCCGCGGAGAGAATCTTTTTATTTGTGATACATCCTGGATGTGCCTTTGTTGCACACCCAGATATGTATAGGTCTCTCCGGCATCCAGATGTCTTAGGATGCTTCCGTCTGCGAGCTGCGCATCTTCAGGGAATTCCCCGCATCGTCCTCTCTTGAGGTGGACGACTGCACATTTATCCAACCCGAACTCCATACCAATTGCCCGCGTATATTCTTCGACCACCCTAAGAGCATTTTGTTGTTCGCGCTCTCCGAAGGCATAAAGTTTAAGGTCATCCATATAAAATAGATGGGTGACCTTATGCCTCCGGTCGCAGGGTGGCCCACATTGATATCCGCGGGTTTGGCGGAGCCCAACAGACAACGGCAGCAGTGAGATGCAGAAGAGGAGAGGACTCAGGGAGTCACCCTGGAAAACTCCTCTCCTAAATGCCACCTGCTCTGTCGTGACCCGCTGTGCACCTGATGTTATGGTGAAGCGGGTCTTCCAGAGCGGCAGCAGTTGTTCTATGCATCTCACTAGTGGTGCTGGTACCGCAAGACATTCGAGCAAGTACAACAATAGCTCATGTGATGTTGTATCAAATGCCTTGCGGTAATCAATCCAGGCCATCGATAGATTCCGCTTGTATTGCACAGAATCCTGTGTAATACAGCGGTCTATCAGCAGGCTGTCCTTGCAACCTGCCATGCCCTTCTTGGCACCACGCTGTTCGTGTATCTGCTGGAAGACCGGATCAACAGACCTCAGTGTCCTAGCATACAAGATACGTGTAAATATCTTGTAGCAGGAGTTAAGGCAAGTGATCGGCCTATAATTCCTCGGGTCGGAAAGATCCCCCTTTTGGGGATTAGCACAGTACGTCCCTCGACGAACCAGTCCGGAATCTGCTGCCCCTCGTTCAACCATGAGTTGAAAACTCGCGCCAGACGGCGGTGAGTGGAAGGAAATTTCTTCCACCACCAGTTGTTAATGCCGTCTGGGCCCGGGGCAGCGAAGTTCTTGGTACCAACAAGTGCTTGTTGGACTTCCTCCGTACTGATTGCCGGGCACACTTCTTCTGGCTCTTCAAGATGTCTGTGGCACAGAGCCTCGAAGTGTGCAATTGATGGAGTGTCGCTATTGAATGGACGCGGCGTTTCGTAGATTCCCTTCCAGAAAGTTTCGACATCTTCTACAGTCGGCGGATTCTCGACGACACGCTGTGGCTCTTGAAAGAGGCGGGAAGGATTCGTACGGAACAAATTGTTTTTGTTCCATACTCCTCACCCACCTCCTCAATGTTTTCTTTATCGCCATGAGTGCTCGGATCCTATCTAGACAGTGCTGCTTGATGGTAAGCATCACTGTCAGATTTAGAGTATGGTGTTGACGTCTTAATCCGGCTGCTATGCGCCAGATTCTGGGAGTAAAAACTCTCCCAGTCGTCTTATATTCCACCACACTCTGGACCCGGGAAGCGTGTTGTCTGGCCGACTGTATTTTGCCCTCGATTTTTTGTACACGCCGCTTGGCTTTCTCGACCCCGTGATTGATTGACCTCTCACGGGGGACGAGTTGCTTCGCGGCGTTGTACACGGCACAGTTGATTTGCCAGATGTCTGTATCTTCCGGAATTTCCTCATCGATGACCGCGTCCATTCTAGCCAGGTCTTGTGGCTTTAGGTTAGCCCTGGTGTTAAGGCTAACTCTCGTCCTTAAGTCAACATCGGCGAACTCTAATGGATGTTCCCCATCATCTGGTAATTGCTGATGTGGAACTGCGGCTGGCAGTTCTTCCAGCTGATGGGGTGCCCTGACGTAACCTGTCCTGCGCAAGAAGGATACTTGGTCTCTCAGATGTTGTTGAGAGAAGGCGCGATGCTCTGGATGCATTTCGCACCAAAGTGCATGCAATCGCGCCATGTATCCCCTTCGCTCAGGTTCGCTACTCTCGCGGCAGGTCAGCAAGTCATCCTTTAGTTCCCTCGTCCACTTAAAGCGTCCATGTACAATAGCATTGTTGTCGTCGTTTGGACCGTCCGGTAAGGCCCCTCCCATCTGTCCTTGACCTCCATCCGGCTGAGGTCGATTGTGAGGGGCCCTTCTGAGGTTATAGGTAACCCGAGCAGTAAGAGTACCAGGGTGGTTAGCCTTGGTACCCTCGGCCGACATTAGTCAGGCAGAGTTACCTCTGCCTGTCCAGGGTGCACCAACGTGGAGGTTGCCGACCTTGCACCCCTTATTATTATTATTATTATTATTATTATATTTTTTTATGACAGTAGTTCATATATAGGAAAATACCGTTTAGGCTATCCAAGAGATAAAACTGAGTTAAATGAAATGCAGATGATGCCGATCTGGTTGGCGAAATGAATGTTTTGGTGTTTATGGATATTATTTAAGTGCTAGTTTAATTCTTGTGTCCTCGTCTCTTGGTATACGCAAAAAAATTATCCTTCTTATTGCATTTTTAGACGAGTTATGACAAAAAAACGTGATTTCAGTAAATAAAAATTGTCTGTGTGTCTGTGTGTATGGCGATAGCTGCTTCAGTTTTTGTCCTACAGTTTTCAGATTTAATATATACGTTCTAGAGGCCTAGGAAAACGATGAGTTGTTGACGAGCAGACAAGGCGTGATGGAACGGGGTTTAGATACAAGGTCTATCATATATATCGCCAATGAAATATTAGATAATTTGTCCAAATGTTTAAATAATGCAGTAAAATTTGTACACATTTTAACATGAAATTCGTAGTCTTAAAATTTCAAATATCAATAATCGCTATTATGTGGAGAGGAAACTTTAATTCTCAAATTGGCATTGTATTCTCTTCTTTTTTTGGTTCTTGTATCTTGTGTTACAGTATATGTAACGTATACGGAAGTACAGTCTTAAATATATGTTTTTTTACCATCATAGTTCAATTGATAGAAAATGTTAATACAACGTTTGCCAGAGAAAACCACAGGTGAGTCTTATACCACGGTAACCACAATATCAAGTACACATCAATTTTCACTTTTGTTTTTTATCTAAAGAATTTCTACGTCAAGTTATTAGAAAATCCTGTCAAATTTTTCGTTTTAATTTATTGCAACTTGCAAATTCGGATAACCGTCAGTGTAACAGAGCGAGACATCTTCCCTCCATAATATCTTAGCCTATATCGAAAGTGATAAAACGTTGTCTAGGCAAAAAATATGCAAATATACGAAAATCTTGTTTCCAAAATATGATTTACGTTTCAAGCCATTCAGTAAAAGCTCTTATAAATGTTAATTTAGCTTCTGTGAATTCAGAAACACTGTTTCAGTGTTCATGATAACTTCGTATTATACATAATCCTAAGTCTATAAACAAAATCATACATTTCAGTTTCAACATTTTACCTTAAATTGAATCACTTGTATATTGCAAGTAAATCAAGCGTTTATGTATTGACAATTAAATTAATGTAGCGACTGAATATTAATCTTCATCGTACAATTTTAATTGAACATTGAGTACATAAATGAATTAATTATTATGTTAACGACAAGACGTTGGTGACTTTCTCAGAACCGTATTTAGGAGTGTTACTGTATATTTTACAAACTTTAATTTATGTTTACACTGGTCTACAAAGTTTTTTATTCATGAGAAATAAAATCAACTTTTTTAAAGTTACTTCATTGTGGTAATTTCAATTCTGCTTTTCTTTATCACGTAACCTTTATAATATTTTGAACAGTGTTAAATTTGATATATTTTATATATTTTTTAGATATCTTTAGGATTAAAGAAAATACCAAAAATTTTTAACAACATTGTATACTCTCTATATAAATTTAAGCATCTAAACTAAATGAAAAAAGCATTTTTACTAAGATTAAATTAGTTTAATCTTAAAAAGACTTAAGACTTAAAAGACTTACATAATGGTCGCATACTGGACCTAATTTTATACATGTATATAAATCTATTAATTCACTTCTTCCGGAAGATCAGCATCCTCCTTCATTAGATATAACCACTACCTTCTTTTAATTTTAAAAGCAAACTCTAACAAGCGCTATGAAGATTTATGTAATGTCGATTGGTCTTGTAATTATTGTCACCAACAGTGCTTGCAAGCATTTGTACGATATAAAATTCTGTATTTTGTCTGTCCCTAAGTTTACTGCTTGGAAAAATTATTATCCGTCGTGGTTTAATAAGAACATTATAAAGGACATTATTTAAAAATCTAGATTCTGGCGCATGTATAATAAAACTAATGATAATAATGTACTTGATAAATTTAAAGGCTTGCGTACTCAGATTAGAAACGAAATAGCTTTAAGTTTTAATGATTACATTAAAACAAATTAAATCCCGAAACACTTTTGGTCTTATATTAATAATAAGAAAAATCTATCTAATATTCCCAACTCAATGAATTTTAATGATGCTGTACTAAATGATTCCTAGGACACTGGATACATTTGCACAATTTTTCGAATCAACTTTTATTTCGTCAACTAAGTTTATTGCAGAAAATGACGTAGATTCAAAATCTAACGCACCTTCTTCAATAATTCCAAGTATTGCTGAAGATTTAAATTGAAATTAACAGCAGGGCCAGATGGTATTCCAGCATTCGTATTAAAGGATTGTGCCATTTTATTAGCTAAACCTCTTGCCATAATCTTTAATATGCAAAAGAACACCTTTCATCTAATTTGGAAAAGGTCTAAGATTTGTCCTATATTCAAGAATAAGAATAAAATCTCTATAGAGAATTATACAGCAATTACTATTTTGTGTAATTTCGGCAAGATGTTTGAAGTAATTTTATATAAAATATTATTTAGTTATTTTAAAGTTCAAATTTGCTTTAACCAGCACGGATTTACACAGGGTAGATCTATTACCACAAATTTAATAAGACAGGGTGATGTCATTTATACGGACTTTTCAAAGGCATTCAGACTTCCATTATGGAACATTGCTGCATAAACTATGCGATGTAGGACTTAGTGATGGATTCCTCAACTTTCTTATTCTTATTTAAGCAACAGAAGCCTACACGTGCAGTACCAGAGTTTTAAGTCTGTTGAAATGACAGCAACTTCAGGAGTTCCGCAAGGATTCGTTCTAGGGCCTCTTTTGTTCATTATTCTCATAAATGACATCGTCTGTGAACTTATTTGTAATGCTTTATTATATGCAGGTGATCTAAAACTATATTCGTCGATTTTCAACTTTGAGGACTATATTAGCCAGTTAGATTTAATGAAATTGAATCTTTGGTGCGAAAGAAATTTATTTCTCTCAATATTAGTAAGTGCAATTGCATGAGTTTTACGATAAAACTGCAGCCAATTAAGTTCACATATTCTGTTAACGAGGCTAATGTAACTAGATGTTATAAGTTTAATGATTGGGAGTAATCTTTGCCTGCATATTAACTTTTACTCACTACATCAATAATATGGTAGCGGGTATATAGAAATTTTGGTTTTATAATAAGAAACAGCAAACAGCTTCTGGAAACTGCTATACTGGAGTTACTCTTTTAATGCTTTTGTTAGACTAGTAGTAGCTACTTATTTTACTAGGCAAGTAGGCCACACTGAGCCTTTTTACTTAGGGGACCTACAGTCTAGCGTAAACTCCGAACCACGGTCTTCGACTGTCAACTAACCCACCGCCTGGGCCTGCCCGCCTGCACCGCTAACAGAGTGGCAAACCTCCTGGGTAGGTCCTCTTCGACCCTCCACCCGGGCTCGCCCTCGGCCATCAGGCTAGCGACTTTCCCGGAATGGTCTGTTGATAGCTTACTGACTGTTAGACGAGGCTATCGTTCATCCATCCAATTGTGACTCGATCAGTGCTGCTTAACTTCACTGATCGAATATCGGAAATTAAACGGATGACCATACCTCATCCCCTTTGTTAGATCTAAATTTTTATATACTTGCCTAGTCTAGAATCCGGGATACGAAATTCGCAAATTTCATATTGAAAAATACAGAGGAAATTTGTAAAGTTTCTATGGTATAATTCAGATGGTCTGTATCCCCCTCAAGGCATTTTCAACAATATGTTATTACAAAGATTTCACA
>JANEYF010004661.1:0-18413 GCA_029963845.1 Rhamnusium bicolor | reverse complement strand
AACGCATCTGAACAATAAAGCAAAGAATGATAGATACACAATACAACTAACGGGAAAATGATATATCATATTTCAGATAAGGAGAATGAGTTGCGTACATAACTTGTGCAACTACAGTTGAGTAAAATAGAAAATTTATAGCCCAATAAAACTAATCATTACTGGATACAACGGGAATTGCTAAAATATAATTTTCTACTAATTGTAGTAATTTAAACTCACCATAATATGAAACAATTAATTATGCTAAACGTTAGAATGATATATCTATGTAACTACAGTTGGTAAAATGCAAGAGTTTTGAGTTCAATTGGTCATTACTAGTATTAAATAAAATAGTGTCCAAATTTTATATATATTTTACTAAACACAAATCAAATTAATAAATGCCATTTCCCATGGTCTAGCCTATTTACCGTTAAGAAGAGGTATGGAGAGAATATCAAGAAACACTTGAAATTTGTAACTGAAAGTTATAATAATTGGGGTTAATGTAAAAAAAATAAATAATTTTATTAGGTATTTGTTCACTTCTATTTAAAAATGAAAAATTAAAAAAGAAAAAAAACACTGTTTAATTGTAATTATTAATCAAGTCACACTTAAGATCAAAACATTATTATATGATTAAGTCAAAAAATTTCCACTATAATTCTCTCCGGGTTACCCCAGCAAAAAAATTCCCCAAAAAATATCTAGGTAAGCTTCATCTTTACTGAAAAAGTAAGTTTTTTTCTTATTGGTTCTTATATTTTCAATAATTTCGGTTTTCATCTTATCTCAGTTTCCAGCATGATACATTGTGGTTTCCTAAGATTCCAGCCCAGAAATTTAATTTCTGGGTTATTAGTGTTTTCATGTAAACACGGATTATTATCATCCTAATAAACGTAGTTATGTCAATACACTGTTCCGTTTAACGTAATTGAGGATTTTCATCAGAAAATCAAATGTTAAAATGCAAATTTTGATTGTTCAATAAGCGTTCGCTCATTTTCTCACAGAGCTGTAAACTGATATCACCTTCATCTTCATTACACTCTTGAGTGAGTTATATCGGATAAGGATATTTTTTAATTTCAAAATCATCTGAACAGTTCGATCTACCCCGGAGATTTCAGAACTTGTTTGGTGCTTGAAGTATGGACACATGTCTCAATAGCTATATGCATGGTTTCATTTGCTGTAATACAAGTCCGATTACATTTTTATTAGCTACTGACTCAGTCTCCATAAATATTTTCATCAGGAAAGCATAAGATTTCTCTCTGAATATCTATCGTTAAATTTTCTAAGTGCACCTCTAGCACAATTGTCATTATTAAAGTGAATTAGAAACAATCTCAATTCCCTCTAAAAGATTATATGCCATTGTAGCAACACACATATCTAACAACGAGTATTAACTAAAAGTATTTTCCAAATACAAAATGATACGTAATAGTAAGTAATGTAAAAAAAACTTGAGCATTACAAACGCCAAAAAAAATTACTCAGTTGACAAAAACTATCACTACCAAAAAGCAAGATTTTGAAATGTTAAAAATATTACAGAGTGGATAAAGTAAAACAATGTGTCATAAAGCTCCCAAATTTTGTTTGTCAATGTAATAATTAAATAAAATATTTTTTACTAGACATACTGCAAAACAGGAGCAAGCAGTACAGTAATTATATTTTGCCTTGTATAGCTTCGTTTATATAACAGGTTCCTCCTGTTTCATCGCCTTTGTTTGTCTCCACAAATCAACGTTTAGTATTTTTTAGACGACACATGTTTCGTCACAGCGGATTTACAGGTATGGCGTATGACAGTCTACGTCGCATGCTTTACATATCCCTGTTTCTGAGGGGCGCGGACTGCCTCGGCATTTTTTACGTCCACTAACGCACTACAATAAACGGAAAATATCGAACAAATAAAAACTAACTTATACCTCGTCGATACACAACAGATCTTGAAAGATTTCGAACTGAACAAAAGTTGCTAAATGATGAAATCAGATTACCTGATGTATAGTTCTTATGTTGTCAATGTGGCGGCTAGTTTCTTAACAAATGTAATTTGCTTATGAACCAAAACGATATTCTCACTTAAAATAAAATTCTTGATGGTGGATGATCGGGATCTGTCGTTTTTACATGCAAAAAGATTAATTAATCTTTTTTTTTTTTTGTCTTATTTATATTAACATCCAGGTGGAATTTTGCACAATGCTATTCCACGAATCAACCAGGACAAGCACACACACACACACACACAGCAACTATTCCCTCCGACATTTGCCACATGCCGCAGCTGAGACTCGAACTCAAGAGAGATAGACAGTTACTAGCCGTATTATGCCACACAGCAATGCTCTAGCCATCTGTGCTATGGTTTCGGTATTTAAAAATGCCAATATACATCCATATCCTAGACAGGATCAAACCCGGGATCCCTTGGTCTGAAGCATAACGTATAAGCACTGAGCTGCATGAACGTTCACATTTGTAAGTACACTCTCAGAAATTACAATTTATTTTATTACTATTATACCGCGCATTTTACGGAATAAAGTATTAGGATTAAATTCTATCTCTGGGATGAAATCCAAATTTTCTATATCTAATTCTGACATTGGTGTATTTTAATTTTTAGATCGTACCATTCCCAAATACAATATCTCGAAAAGTTTGCATTCGATTTAAAAAAACTTTATATAGATGAGAATTGAAGGACCTTTAAAACTAGCGATCCTTGACCCCTACTTCCATTTAAAACGTTTATAGGGATTAGGGATGCAATCCCTATAAATGTTTTAAATGGGTTAAATTTATGACGGTTGTACGCCCCTCTCGAAAATAAAATTGTTTCAGCGGTTTTCTCAAATATTTATAGGAGCAGAAAAAGGGGGTGAAAAACTTTAAGAGGACTATTCTGTATATGTCGCACATACATGGAGATAATTAATCCAGAGATGTGGAGAGTTCTAAACTATAGAACGCCTTAAATATCTCCAAGGCATTTGATGATTAAGGACTTTAAACAAGTTACAATCCTAAAGCTTGTCAGTTCAACTATTCTTGTGGATATTAAACTTCTTCATTCATCGTTCGCTTTATGTTTTAGCTGATGAATTATGATTTCCAACCCTGATGTTCCCAAGGATCCATCTTATTGCCTACTTTCTTAATTCTTCATACAACGACTTACTATCCTGAAAAACTCACTGTTGACAAATACACTCAATACAATTCTTTCCGTTCATGTAACAAACACTACATTTGCTTGGATTGGGTAAAGACAGCAATAAAGGCTAAAATACGTAAAGTAAATAACGTAGCTAATGAACAATTTCGCCCGTAGCTACTGCTAACAAACACGTGTGGTTGGATTACTCTTTCCATATATGTGAATTTATAACAAAAACTTCGTCGAAAATGTTGGACTCTACCAACATCGTCCACCATAAAACAAGTTTTATGGTCGAAGATAACATCGACTCGGATCTTACGAATTCATTAGGCCCATTAGAATATCGTCCGCGTCCATATTTACAACTATTGTACCTGACAGCTGCTGTATTTATAACCGTCAATTTTATAATAGTTTGTGGTACGTAACTTTACCATATACTCGTATCCTTTCTAGAACTAATAATATAGTTATGAAATTCATTGTCTAATCATGTTATCCCCGATCTTTTTTCGTGCTGTTAAAGTCAGGATGATAGTTTCCTTAAATCCAACGACCCCTGAGTATCCTTTATGAGATTCCGTTTAAAAATAATAATAAAACAAAGTTTGAATAATATTTCTTATTACATTTTGAATTATTTAGTGTCAAGCAGTATAACACCCTTTACTTTGTCTTTTCTAATGAAACCCCACAAGTATTAGTTTCGCTCGTGACAAGAAAGATTATTTTTGCTTTAATAAAAATCGTTCGTTCAATAAATACATAAAACTACGATAACCTTAATTTATTGTAAAAGAACGTGAACGTAAAGTAGTGAATTAATGCTAAAAAATGTTTAAAACAATTCACTCCAAAAAAGAAGTAATTTATGAGATCCAGATATTTTTTAGAGATTAAAGTCATCGCTCACGATACTTTATATTACGAGAATGGCCAAACCCTTGTGTTACCTAAATCTCTGACCCTTCCAATAATAAATCCGTGTTATTTTTTACTGTCATATAAATTAAACTGTTCTATTGATTTAACGTAACCCATACTGAAAGGCTGCAGTGGTGTACGCTCAGGAATAAGTATTCACTCTCATTTATGATGTAGACCGAGATGTGCAAAAGTGCTTTGGATATACTATTTGAGCAAAATATATGCGAATATTTATTTTTCAATTAACACATATTTTAATACAACAGGCCTGTACGCATATATTATTCTGAAAATATATTTATGATATTATACAACTTATTCAAGAATTCAAATAAGTATATTAATAACTCGAACAAAACTTCTATTAAGCACTAGGAACACATCGTGGTAAGCAACCCAATTTTAAATATCAAAAAATTTGTTTATAAAGATTACATAAATCAGTTAAATAAAGAAGAAGGATAATTAGTAATAAAAATAACGGTATAATAAAAATTAAAATAGCAAATTCAATAGAAAGGTGAGATTAATTTCCAAATATTAGCGTGTACCCATTCTTTTCACACTGACAAAAGTAATAACCAGCAACGTGTCTGCGAATGGTATACGCGACGGCCTCAAGAAAGATTTCCATTTATTTGGTAAAAATATGTTACTAGAAGGCAATCACAATTAAAGCTATGATATAAGTTTTATAAATTATCAAGAAGTTGTGGCTACTTTAAGTTTATACTCCATAAAGTGAAAGACTTACGACTTTGGTATTTTGTATTTAGGTATTCCTTTTTAGTATTTATTTACTAAATTAATCTCACCTCTCCATTGGAATACCTTGGTATTTGAATTTTATTATACTTTTATTAGTAAAGTTCGCTGTATTGGAGCATCTCTCCAATTCATCACATTCCGATTGACACTGGTAGATGGAGCTATCATTGACTCGTTAGTACCTTCTACTATCCTTATAAACTATAAAGACTTATGATTCTAAAATCCTCCTTGCTGACGTTGCGTGTATAGTAAAGGAATCAAAGTTACGTAACTCCAAAATATTTTTTTAATTAATCGTAATAATCACACAGTAAATTAATTTCTTCAACCTTGTTCCGACCAAAACGGTTACATTTTGAGGAATAACTTGGCAACACCACATCAAAAATAAAAAATCCACAGAACATTAGAAAGAGAATTTTACGCTGATTTCCAAAAATGTAAAAATATTCCATTAAAAAAATATTTCAAAATATTTTTAAAATGTGAACATTTTGACATTACACCATTTCAATGAAAATTTGGATATTGGACTTTGACGCACTAATGGCTAATGGGTAGAATTTGGACATTGACAAGTCATGACATCAAAAACGGGGTCGGCGCAAGGGGATATTTGTTATTAAGTTATATACTAAGTTAAACCAAATATTTTTCAACTATTACAGCAAACTAATATCTTTCAGTAGCTTCTCTTGTAGTGAAGAGGTTCTAAAATGAGGTGGAAGTAGTAAAGTGAAAGCATATTGGCACTAAGTGTACACTAATAATTTTATTCACAGTTATTGCATCGGTAACAAGCGAAGTTTGCAAGGTATTAAAAGTAACTAAATATGTTATATTGTTAAAATCCGCAGCGACTTTCTAAAAGCATATATATATATATATATATATATATATATATATATATATATATATATATATATATATATATATATATATATATATATATGTATATATATGTATATATATGTATATAATGTTGAAAACGATTGTCCTGTCTCGACAGATATTATTAGTGATTATTTAAATTAGGGGAACATTCGTAAAGACGGCCTATTTATTTGAAGCCCTAAGCAATCCACTTCTTTGTCCTGTAGTAGCTCTACTATTCGATGAACTGTGATAAAACCAGGATTATTGTGTAAAATGCTTTTTCTGATTTTTGTTTTGCATGTTCAGCAATGTCTACAGATAATTGATAAATATATTGTCGCAAATCAAACATTACAAACATCATATCGATTATTGTAAATTCTCCTATTTTAGATCGACATTCAAGTTGTTTTATAACGAAAGGGATTTATGAAAAGCCGGAGCGGTGGCAGGGATATATCAATCTAGCTGCGGAATAATTCAAATACTAACCTTGTATAAACAAGGAAAAAATTACCTTATATTAGGTACATGTTATGGTATTATAGACTTGACGCTAATAGGTAGGTGAAAATGTTTTAACTATAATTAAAACAATAAACTCAAATATGACAATACATTAGCTCTATACAATAAATATATAAAATTACCTTATTAATGTATTATTACAACTTTAATTATGATTTTGTTTCACTATTGACACAATGTAATTAAATATGTCCATATAAATTGAATATGTTTTTACCTTTGACAGATTGTTTACGATTATAATTGTAATTTAATTATTATTAAAGCTGGAACATTACTTTACTTTACGTTATTATAGTATGAAATAGCTAACACGGTTAAAGATAATTAAACAAGACTTACTCATGTCTTATTTGGTCCAAAGTAAAGGTTAGAGTTCGCCGCTCAAACACCTGCATCATTGTGATGTATTCTACAATGGTCTCCTTTAAACATGCCTAGCTTCTCTTTAGATATCGCACCGTCTTTTGAAAATGACCGTCCTACATTCAGGAGAGCACTTGTAAAATTTCCATCACTCAGACATTGCTCAATGTGGCGTAGTTGCGTAAAATCTGATTTTTGTTTAATAACACATTAAATTTAGTTACAGCTTGAACTCCAAAGGCATCCGTTAAATTTTGTAGTGCCATATTGACGTTATCAACTATTTCAAACGATTGAGCTAAGGCACGACAGAACTATCTTGCAATTGGTTAAGAGCATATACTGTAGTTCTCTTGTATAAAGCTGCTTCGACTTATAGATTTTCAAACTGCTGTTAACTTACCTTGATAGTTTTGGACTCTTTTGCGTCGAACCTCAGAACTACAGATTTAACTATGTGGAAATATTCATCACAATAAAAACAGCAAGTTCTCCATCTTGTTAATATTGGTTGTGGAGGTTCAGGAATTCCTGGGCACGATTTGTGAAGATTCTTTAATGCGTATTAAAGGTATTAAAAAACCATTTTTGTATTTACTATCAATTTATCGACATCCTGATAACTACTTCGAATATAAGAGCTTGCATTACCAGCTGTTGATTTGTAGTGGTATAATGTTACCACGCTGTATATATTAGACTAAGTATTATGTAGGTTAAATTCATTAATTATAATTATGCTTAGGTAGGCTTAGTTATGATTAGGTAAGAAAACATGCTATTAAGCGTGTTTCTAATATGAATTAATTAGAACAATATCCTTTGAACTGTATTGGTATAAAGAAAATAAATTATAAAAAGGTTTAAGAAGATTGTTTTATTAAGATGCAAGAATGCAATGGGGCATTCCCACATAATTAATAGTAAGTTTATTACAGATTTGCTTCAGCGTTGCTGTTTATAATCTTTTACTAGTGGAGTGAGTTGCTTAGTTCGAATTTTTCATAAAAATCGTTCAAATTGTGACATTATCGTGAAATTGGGTGAACACAGACAGTTTTTTGAGATGAATAAAATAGGATATAGCACCACTCATAAAAAAATTGATTAGGACATTATAACCTCAAAATTATCATCAAAATCAAATTTTCGACATTATCTCGAAAACGGCGAATTGTATCAAAATGTTTGTGATTACACAAGTTAAAGTAAACTAAATGTTCTACAAAAAGAGTTTAACGAGTTTAACTCAGTAACAGACAAAGATCCATTTATAGCTGTAATATGATTAAAAATACCTAAATAAATTTTTTTGTAAGCTTTATTTTTATGAGATACTTCTAATATATTTTATGATTTTTTTTATAAAATAGCAAAAAACGAAATTCTAAAAGTGAAAAGTCTCAGTCGCTGTCTGTTTTATAGTACTCTCCAGCTCATAAATACAGTACTGTACTTTAATTCTGCATGAGCACATGAAAATTTCTTACTACATATAACTTGAAATTTACAAAAAGTAAGATACTGACATACCGAAAAAGCTTCTCGAGATGTGGTCCAAAGAGGCTGGTCAATTCCGTCATCCAGTTGTCATCCCCAAAACTCAGAAACTAGAATATTTGGGTTTGAAATCAAACACCGTCCCAATATAAAAGCTTTCTGCCAAAACTTACCGCTTTACATGCTGAACAAGAGCAGAGCTTCTTTTGTTTGCTGGATATATGAAAATTTTTAAAACGCTGCTTGCTTGTTATAAATGATTTCGAAAGTCTCTGTAACACATAAAATTGAGGGTTCTAGTTTCTTTATAGCTTCTTCCAGAATGTCAAACGGTTCATATATAATCTTAAAATCCGTATTGTAACTGTCCAATCTTTGATCTCCCCATATTTAGCATAAAAAGGGAATTTAAGCTTATTTATGATCCTGTTAGAAAATTTCTAACTTGCACAATTAAATAATAGGTTGTCTAGCTAGATAATTATAATGAATGCCTCTTCACCCAGAGGGCGAAGATAAGGGGCCGCGAAAATAAGCAAGACCGCGGAATTTAAGAGGAGAACCCGGCCGAACACGGCCGGGGTATATTGATTTAGTTTAAACACGAGAGTGCTGATTTATTTTGTACCTTAAATGTGACTGATTATTGATTATATATAATCAATATATTTAGTTTTATAATGATTTGGCGTCCCACGTTGTGGGCCAAGTACCTAGTCCTCTACAAAATTAAAATTCTTTAATTTGTAGAAATTTGATAGCTATTCAGAACAATGCCCCAACTAGCTCTAAAGACAAACATAAAATCTCGAGGGTGGTCAGAATAAATTTATTCTTTTATTTCTTTGTTTTAGTTGAGCACCCCAGTTTTTTAATTAGTTATATCTAATAATAATAAGTTATTGACAATGCTGTAATGTACCTCCCATGCTAAAAACTGGAAAAAGTGATGGTGTTTGCTTTTAAACTAAAAATACCTCTTATTCGTACGATTCCACATAAATTTCAGTGTACTGGAAGTAGGCTACATAATAATTACTGATACATATTTTGAGTTTCACATAAATTTATATTTACCACATATTAACTTGAAAAATAAAACAAAGTATTCGTACCACTAATTTACATTAACTTTCAATACTTGAATAAAAATTTATAACTCTGGCTTTAAGAACAATAAAAGATAAACAGTGTCTGTATTAATAGAAATATAACTAAAATTTTAATACAACAGAGTGAAATCTTTTTTATAATAGTCAATTTACAAATGATATCTAATCAAATGCAAAATATTGCGAAATGACGCAATTGGTTGTAAACTATATGGTAAAAGGTAATACAAAAACGTACATACATAAAATATTCATTCATTGGAATCCTTGGCATTGAGATAAAAAATGGCTGTACTTACACGTGGTTAAGTACCTTAGACCTCTCCACAAGAGACAAATTCTATGTGTAGCACCAAAGACTAAGGATTTGTGCAAGCACTTTACTAAACTTACCAAGACAAAATAAATCAGAACACTAGTGCTTAAGTTCAGACAACTTACCCGCAATCTTACTTCTTTTCTTGGCTTATTTTCTTCGCGCCCCCTGGGTATAGAGCTATTCATTAAAACTGTCGCGCTATATACAACCTATTATTTAATTATACAAGTTAGAAATTTCCTAACTAACACGGTCATAAATAAAATTAAATTCTCCTTCATGCCAAACACGGGGCGATCAAAAAGTAGACCGTTATACTGTCGCAATTTTGACAATGTCACATTGTTGTTTAGACTGCCACAAACTTCACACTAGTAAGCGCTAGTTATATGTACTCCAGCATACGGTACGGGAGTACTCTAGTAAGTTATGGAACATTTTTTTATCATACGGTTTAATTCGTACACGTATGGAGCACGACAAGACATCAGCATAGGATAATGTATCGAAAATTGAACCAACCCGACTAGAGCGTATATCCAACGTACATTAGAGTACATATAAAACATATACGCTATTATGTCCGGCGGCACCTCCTGCACCGAAACTGTCGATGTTTGCTTATAATTTAAAAATGTGTTTTATTACAAAAAGGAAGAAATATTTGTAGTTTCAACCGAAAAATTGTTCAACAAATTTTTTGAAATGTTTCGTTTGTATTAATCCAAAGTGTCTTGTGGGCTCGTTTTTTTCGGGCCTAACTACTTATACCTGAGTTTCAATATATTTGAATAATAATTTTAGATTATTACTGAAAAATCAAAAGCAGAAATAGTTTTTGGTAGTGAATTTTAACGCTTTCAATATTACGCCCTGCTTTGAAATTATTGCTACTAAAAATGTAATATATTACTCGTTACGTAAAGTTTTCAGCTCACTGAAAATTAATTGTTCTAGAAATGCATAAAACGAAGCAAATAAAATGTCATGTTTTTAGTTATATTTAGTTATAATTTTGGAAGTACAATGAATTAAGAATGGCTTTAAATATTTTATCTGTTGAAAGTATAGCGTTTTTAAATTACGGAATTTAACATTTTTCGAAATAAAAAATAAAATTTATTGGATAAAACTTTCAAATTGCTCGCAATCAAGATATTTTGAAACATAAATTTCATTCAGGAACAAATACTTATATATATTATTGTTATTAGAAGCGTGATATTCCCAAAGGGTCTAAGTGCAAAAAATTTAATATTTATCTGAATGAATATATAAAATATTTCCACATAACACATTTCCACATCAGATAAGTACTTAAAATATCTTCAAATGCATGCAGTATGGCACATAGATCTCTTTTATAGAAAAATATTAATTTGGAAAAATTTGGCATTTGGCCTTTAGGAATACCACACTTTATATTCTCCTTCACAATAATTTGAAATGCTTGTTTTGGGCTACTCATGTTTGATTGAATGTTACAAAACAGTGCCACACTGTATTTGATGGTATGGTTTCAATTAGAAGTCAACATTAAAAAGACCATTAACTTTAAACATTAAATACTACCAGTAATCAGGCGTGGATTTAAATTAAATTACGACTTAGGCCTATTCCGATGTGGCGCTCTTCTTGCGTCTTTGTAATGGTATATATATATATATATATATATATATATATATATATATATATATATATATATATATATATATATATATATATATAAAGTAATGTTAAAATATGTATATACAAATATAAAACATAAATCGTGGAGATGCAGTTATTAGGTGGCTAAATTAAATAAAAAATCTCTGTTTTTTATCAAGCTTTCGGAATATTTTATTCCTTTCTCAAGATATCTAAAAGTATACATTATAATATTAAAAAAAATATTATTAATTATTATAATATTTACAAACGTGATTATAAAGATAAAAATGAATACATGGCATACAAATTGTTTTAAATAAAATGTGCAAATATCAGGAAAAAAGTAAAATAGGTCAATTTAGACAATTTCAAATATATAAAAGTAGTAACAGAACTGTTACCAAGGATGTTAAACAATTTTTCATAAAAATATATCAAGGCAACCATAAACAACTAGTAAAATTTTGTTAAATAAGTATTATGATAGTCTTTTTTAAATCATTATTAAGTTTCAAAATGTAGGTATAAATTTTACTAAGATTATTAAGATCTTTTGTTTAAACAATTAGGTTCATTATTTATATATAACATTTCTAAAACTATTCTTTTTATGATAGTTATTTTCAATATCCAAAACTGTAGTATCTATATAATTAAAAGAATGATCCATTAGATGAAAATGTTCAGCTAAAGCACAAGAATTAGTAATCCTCCTACAATCACTTTTGTGAGAAGTAATGCGGCCTTGAAGATTTCGAGATGTTTGTCCTATATACACTTTATCACAATCTTTACAAGGGATTTTATAAATAAGATTAGAACAGTGATTTTTAAGAAGAGGTGTTTTAGTTTTGGAATAAAGTTAAGATACTGTTTTAATGTTCCTTTTTGCAATCTTAACATTATTGTCTTTAAAGACATTTACTAATTTTGGAGTCAAGCTATCTAAATAAGGTAAAGATCTATAAATTGTAGTGTTAACATTATTATTAATATGGTGAACAGGTTCAGTAATGTAAGTATTTGAATAGTTAAATAATAGATTATTAATTATTTTAACAGGATATGAATTTTCTAATAGAATATCTTTTTAATTCTTGTAACTTTCATTTTTTAAAGAATGATGCGTAACTTTGATAACTCTATTTTTCAAAGCTATGATAAAATTAACCTTCATTTTAAAGGAATGATAATAGAAAAAATTTATATAACGATTCCTACTTATTGGTTTCTTATACCACCTAGTAATAATTCTATTCTCAATAGTTCTTATTAATTTCATATCTAAGAATGGAACACTGTTATTAATTTTTTGAACAGTAAATTGTATGTTCTTATCAATACTATTAAAAATAGAAAGGGTAATTTATATTTTGTCACAAGGAACAGAAAGGATTAAATCATCAACATAGCGTTTAAGAAACGGAATGTCAAAGTCAAATTTATATATATATATATATATATATATATATATATATATATATATATATATATATATATATATATATATATATATATATATATATATATATATATATATATATATATATATATATATATACAGGGTGAGCCACGGTGGGTGGAGTATTAGAAGTATATGGAGAATGGATCAACCGATTGCCTTGAAATTTTGGCTACCAAGATAATCGTTAGTATGATCTCTCAACTAAAATGTTTTCGAAAGTGCGGTGTTGGCACTTATACGTAAAACTGGCAATATCTTCGTTATTTTAAATGGAATACCCTATATATTTTTGCATTTTTGGATCGTCGTCTCTTTCTGAGTAACTTTTATTAATATTTCCCTATACCTATCTCACGCCGTTTTCGAGATAATAATTCTTTTCTTGAATTTATTGCCAAAAATTTGACTTTCAGTAAATCGTGTTTTTCTCCTACCTACGCAGGAATTAAAAGATGATTTTTTTAGTTTGCGGCTAGGCAAGGCCTGGGGCATTCCTCCATTAATCAAATGTTTCGAATATCATACAGGGTGAGTTAGAGGAACGCTTTCTACAAGTGACTTGAAAAATGCACCAAAGTCAATTTTTTTAAACGGAATGCCCTATATATTATTACTGATTCGGAAAAGCGATACATTTACCTCTTTAAAAAGGTAACTCTATACCTAATGCACACCGTTTTCGATTTATGGGCACTTTTCTGTAACCTTACCAAGAATATTAGTCTTCTGGTATATCATAACGGGTGGGCCATGAAATTTTTTGTTTATCCTTTTGTAATGACAACAGATGTTATTTTTCTAAATAAATTTGACGTTAGTGATATTTGCACCTAATTTGAATAGCTATGTAGCACAAATATGGCAGAAAATAATTATACAAACACGGTTTTAATTGATTTGTTTATTATCCATGGAGAGTGCAACAAGATTATCAGCAGAACTTCAGCAGAAGATTTAATGAGAAATATCCGAATTTGCCGCAGATGAACAACAGAAAGTTTTTACGAATTCAGAGGAATTTTATAAATTTTAGTTCGTCATTAAGAGAAGCAAGAAATTTACCTAAACCTGTGACATCTGACGAGGTAAATGAAATCAATGTGCTAGCATATTTTCATGCGAATCCCCCAGCATTCCATACGTTGTGCTGAGCGGGATTTAGCATTGCCATATTCATCCATTCGAAGAATACTAGCAAACCATAAAATGCATAATTACAAATTTACAAGAGTCCAATTTCTCATGCCTCAGGATTATCTACAGAGAATAGAATTTTACTTGAAATGTTACTTGTACGTATGCAAGAGGACTCCAATTTTTAAAAGAAAATTATATGGACTGATGAATCAAAATTTTCTAGGGAAGGGATTTGTAACATACGAAATCGTCACCATTGGGCCACAGACAACCCCACGTTACTAGAGAGGCTGGCTTTCAAGTGAAATTTAGTTTCAATGTGTTTTGTATGTTAATGGATGACAAAATAAAATATTACATATACAACGAAAAATTGAATTCAGAAAATATTTAGATATAATTAGAACAATTGTGGAGAAGACTTCCTTGATATTATGTCAATTGAAAAATATATAACTTGTTGGTATCAACTCGACGGGGCTTCTGCACATTGTACACACTAAATTAGTATGGAGTTGGACCGATTTTTCGATAATCGTTGGATTAGACGTTTGGGACCGTGGAATTGGCCTCTGAGGTTCCCTGACCCTTACCCCGTTAGATTTTATCTTTGGGGTACTCTTAAAGATAGAGTTTATAAAACTCCAGTCCACAACAGGAAGAATTAGAACGTCGAGTGATTCAAGAGATTGAAAACTTGGACCCCGCTGAAATAAGAGCTGCTACAACAAACGTCGTCCATCGTCGTATACAAAAGTGTCTGGAAGTTAACGGTCTACATTTCGAACAATTATAACAATATTTTTAAGATTTTTATATTTATTACTGTTATTGGTATTATTTGTTATTGCTACTTAGACTTTGTTACTGTTGTTGCTGCTTAGTTATTATTTTTTCCTAATATTGACACTGTTATTGTTCTCTTAATGATGAACCAATTTATACAATTCCTCTGATCTGCGGCAAATTCGGATATTTCTCATTAAATCTTCTACAAGTTCTGCTGATAATCTTATTGTACTCTCCATGGATAATAAACAAATCAATTAAAACCGTGTTTCTATAATTATTTTCTGCCATATTTGTGCTACATAGCTATTCAAATTAGGTGCAAATATCACTAACGTCAAATTTATTTAGAAAAATAACATCTGTTGTCATTACAAAATGTCAAAACAAAAATTTCATGGCCCACCCCGTTATGATATACCAGAAGACTAATATTCTTGGTAAGGTTACAGAAAAGTGCTCATAAATCGAAAACGGTGTGCATTAGGTATAGAGTATAACCTTTTTAAAGAGGTAAATGTATCGCCTTTCCGAATCAGTAATAATATACAGGGCATTCCATTTAAAAAAAATTGACTTTCGTGTATTTTTCTAAGTCACTTGTAGAAAGCGTTCTCTAACTCACACTGTATGATATTCGAAACATTTGATTAATGGAGGAGATGCCCCCAGGCTTGCCTAGCCGCAACTAAAAAATTATCCTTTGATTGCTGCGTAGGTAGGAGAAAACACGATTTACTGAAAGTCAAATTTTTTGGCAATAAATTCAGAAAAGAATTATTATCTCGAAAACGGCTTGAGATAGGTATAGGGGAAATATTAATAAAAGCTACTCAGAAAGAGACGGCGATCCAAAAAACGCAAAAATATATAGGGTATTCCATTTAAAATAACGAAGATGTTGCCAGTTTTACGTATAAGTGGCAACACCGCACTTTCGAAAATATTTTAGTTGGAGAGATCATACTCGATTATCTTGGTAGCCAAAATTTCAAAGCAATCGGTTGATCCATTCTCCATATACTTCTAATATCCACCCACCGTGCTCACTCCTGTATATATATATATATATATATATATATATATATATATATATATATATATATATATATATATATATATATATATATATATATATTATTACTAAGTAACAGACAAACGTTAAATTTATATTTTTAATCAATAATATAAAAACAATTTAGTTTTACAAATAGATAATATGCTATGTTTAAGAGTATTTTTTTTACCTTTTTGTTTGATATTTAAATTTTAATTATTACATACTTGTAATCTTTGAATCATAAAAGCGATAGAACAGGCTCTAAAATTTGTTCCTGTCGGTAATGCAATCTCCTGTATCCCTAAATAACTTTGTATGAGAACGAGTTAGTTATTTCGAGACAACGGATATACACCCAATATCCATGTATGATGGTAATTTCTGGCTCCCTGATCAGCTTGATTAGAGAGCCCATACATCCACCACAAAATCTAAACTATTTCGTATTATCCTGAATTATTCGACGTGACCATTATAATTCCTGCTGCATGTTTTTATTGGAACAAGTATTCCAGCAGTAGATAGTCAGACATATCTACCAAAGCTTCCCTTTTGACAGTAATCACTTAAATCTATTTCTACAACCATACGCAGACGTTAATTTAGGGACTTGAGCATGATGTAGGACGTATACGGGATTCATGCGAAACTTGTCTGTCTGACAATTGTTTGCCTTCTAGTTTCGCTATTTTATCTGTTGAAAATAATTCCTGTCTCCCTATGTCTTAACACAACTCAAGGAAATCATAATTTGATATATATAGTAACAACAAGTTGCCGCATGTTTATTTATCTGCAAATGAATTCTTATGTGGATAAAAATAAGGACTTAATACAAAAATATTAAAAAAAAAAATTTTCTTAACCGCCTCTCAAGTCACAGAAGTAACTGCCAGAAAATCCTATGATTTTCTGTTCAGTAAAAATCGACGAGGCCCTACAGTTTATTGTGGAGTCCGAACCGCATTTAGGGCTTCGACAGTTCCCTCTCCCATCTTAATCCGAAACAAATTACAATTAAAATGTCTAACCTGCTCCGGGATGGATTCGAACCATCGATATTCGGTACCAATTGCAATTTCCAATTTAATTAGATTTTATCAAATAAGAAAACAAAAACATTAAAGTACATGTTTGAGTTTTGGATATCCATCATGAGATTATAATAATTAAATAATACATACTGTTAAAATATGTTGTTTGACGAATTATTGCTTTAATTTAAAACATGAAACTATTTGAACATAATTTGATGAAATAAGTAAGAAAAAATACCACAAAGCGTCGAATATTATAGAAACAATACCATCCTTATACTCATCATTTGCTATTAATCAATTTAGAAATTACATTACTCAGCCGATGGATTCTTTTTATAAGATGTATTATAACTAGAATTTTACCAACAAAATTGAATGATGTTTCTCATTTAATTCTGAGGTTATGCCGAATAGTAGTAACAAAATTGTTAGATACAGTGGCTCTCAAAAACTGATGCAACATGAAGTTTTTATTACAGTTATCACTTCTGTCAGTTAAAAAATATAAAATCCTGTCTGTGGAGGGCATTGTTGATTTGTATGCCTACCTACAGTAGCCAAAATCGGAAATGTTAAAATTTTATTGTTAAACTTACATCATATAATTAATACACTATATTAAAATAGAATTTGCAAGTGACGAGTAATACAGGGAAAGTAAATTTTGTGACTCATTATCTACTATTATTATTATGTTATTATTATTATTCTATACCAAGACGGCACAGAGCGCTACGTTATGTACACTACACGTATGCTGTGTTCGCTACTCCAAGTGTTCAGACTGGAAAGTACAATTTTTACGAAACTTATCAATAACTATAGGAATTCTGGGTGACAACTCAGAAACGGGTCAAAACTTAATATTATATTTCGAAATACGCACGATATAATAATAATTAAATGGTAATTTCTGACAATTTTTGTTTACTTACACTTTAAACTTTTTGCACATATGAAGGGTCGTCGATCGCTGAGAATTATATAATGTGGGGAATGATGCATAACCTTAGATCATGACGACTTTCTCGACTTTGTATTGTTTATCATTCTGTTCAGTCTGCAAACGATTACGGTAGAGAAGTTCGTATGGCAAGTATAAAAACGTTTCTTTTTATTTCATTTAGTGTCATTACGTAGTTTCTGCTGAGTGCAGTGCTCTTAGTAGACGTTAATAATGGTGAGGCAACCCGCGTCTGCAAACAATGTAATAGTGGATTCGCGATTGCATATGCTGCTAGTCCTGACAATTTCGCAGCGTTGTTGTTAGTGCGCACCTTAGTAAGAACGTTCAACTGCATTTAAGAAAACTTCTAAAAACTGCTAGTGGACTGCTACAAATCCATTAAGCTTTTAACCCTAACATCATGGAATTATTTGATATCTGCACCTTTCTGCGACTTCCAACCGTCTTCAAACAAACCACAAAGAAGTTTACAAGGTAAGGTCATTATGAATTGAAATAAATTATATATATTATAAATGAAAAAATAAAAAATTATGGTACGCGTTCGCTTCTGTTATTTACGTCATGTCGCCCAAAATTCCTATTTTCAGTCATCAGTTTCGTCCAATGTTGGTGTATAGTTTGCGCTGGAAGAGTGATGATACTGCTCCAGCAAAATCATATTATTAAAATTGTACACCGTAAAATCGCGTGAAAATACACTACCATTGCCGGCTGCGTGTATA